>CM046811.1:32721925-32874380 GCA_025617385.1 Murraya koenigii
AAATGGATTATTAATTCCAATTATTCTAAAATGAAACAAATAATACATCCATGGTGCTAAAATTCTTTGATTCAACAGATTCGCTCGAGCAGATTCTTTTGTCAATGCTTAAATTTCTTTGATTAAAAAAACATGTGGTGTTTTTCAATCTACACTAAAAGAACACTGTCAGAGAATGCCGGATATTTTTTGGACGAAGATTCATTGACAATCAATTAGTAATCGGGTTTTACTTTTAGGAATTTCCTAAGAGAATTAAGGGTTTCACTTCCTTTTTCTTTGTAAGGTTTTTATTCAGATTTTTTTAGAGAAAAATTCAAACCCTTTTTCTGGGCTATTTATTAGAATTTCTCATTTCTCACATTTGTTGCTCCTAACCTGATTGTTATTCCCATAACTTGCGCTCTTAACTTTCCATTAACTTGTCTATTTCCAATCAGTTATTGAGTTATCATCATCATGAGAGTTAATAATGTCCAGGGGTTACACCTCAATTCTTGGAGAGAGTTGTTTAACTGATTCCTATTACGGGTTCAGGCGGCCACGTTTGAGTTTTGCTTGAGGATTGACTTATATTTGCTTTAGGTGTTACCCCTGATGATTAATACTAGAAAGTGTATATTTTATAAATGTTTAAATTATTATTTTCTTACTTAAAGTGTTAATTAATGTATATATAACTTACATCGCATATGTAATTTTATGTAAATTATATTTTATTATATTAGTTTTTATCATAATTATTATATGTTGTTATTGTAGGTATATTTTGAAAATAAAGAGAGATCATAACTGAAAATAAGAGATAATAAAATATATTATATTAAAAATTAAAAAAAAAAAAAGAGAAATAGATTAAGTGCACGCCACTCAGTCTCTCTCAATCTTATATATATAATATATAATAATATAATAATAATAGTTCCTCTCATTTGTTACTATAAAAGGAGAAGTAAGGGAGAGGAGAAAAAAGGTAAGGAGCGCAGAGGAGAAGAGAAAGAAAAAAAAAAAGAAAAGAGAAAAACAGGAAGAGAAAGGAGAGAAAGAAAAAGAGGATAAAGAAAATGGTGAATCTGAGTCTTTCAAATTTTAATTTTCTATTTTTTAAGTTCTTAAAATTTTCTTGTAATATATTTCAGAAGTTTGTCAAATGAAATGAGTGTTTTTTTTTTAATATGAGTGGCTAATTTATTAAGTTAGGGTAAATGGTGAAGCTTAAGGATTTAAATTATGAAATTAATATATCTCTCAAGTGAGTTCAAAGTTTATTTTATGTAATATTTATTATTTTATATTTTTATTTATTGAATATTTTTATGTCATATTAATTTATAAACTTAAAATCTCATTAGATTTATATGATATTTTGATATTATGTCGACACTCCAATTTTGTTGTGGCACATCATGTATTTCATTCCCATATTCATCTATAAAATTGGTTAGTTAAGAATTAAATAACATAATCTTTAATTAGTAAATAAATTATAAAATATAAATATGAGAGAATATTATGAACATAATTTGAATTCCAAGAGTAAATCCTACAGTCTTAACACTTTTTAGATAGGTAATCTGTTTTTTTACTATTAATTTTTATTTAATAATAGACTACTGATTTAAAATTTCTTGTAGTTCAACTCCAGATTCACCAGGTTATATTATAACTAGATATTCTTATATTTGGGAGTAAATCAAATACTTTTGAGTCGTGTCAAAATTTTGGTGTCGTTGCCTAAAAAATTTCAAAAATTTAGCTTTATTTTATTATATATTATATATTTTTGATCGTCTTTATTTCTTTTTTTAAAAAAATTTTAAATCTATCACTGTATCTTTTACTTTAACTTTCCTTTACTTTATCTTTTGTTTTAATTATAAAATTTTAATTAACCTCATTCTTTCTCCTAAAATTATAAAAATACTATAAAATATATGAAATTTTCATTTTAATCCAAAATATCTTGAACTAAATTAGATTTAAAGTTATAAACTTATGACTTGACGTTCTTTATACATTTGGCTCAATTTAGATATTTGGACTGAATAGACATGGATATAAACTTGGACTTTTAATTTTTTTCAATTTAATTTTTGTATTTATTTATATAACTTATTCAACTGCCTTTATTATTATTTAATTTCTGTTATTTAATTTTGTTATTTAATTTTCATTTATTTACTTCTTCATTATTTAATTTTCTTGTATATTAAATTGTATAATTTTTGTTCTGTATTTATTTATTTTTATTTTATAAGGTTGGTTTAACCGATGACTTAGTTATTTAATTTTAATTTTTTATTTATTTAATTTTCTGTAATTTTTATCTTTTGTACATTTATATTTGTTGGACATTTAATTTTCAGTTTATTTATTTTTATTTTTAGTTTTTTTCTTCTTGTACATTTATATTACTTGTTTATTTAATTTTTAGTTCCTTTTTATTTTATTTTTCTCAATTGTAATTTTTATTTTTATTTGTTTCTTCATCTGCTTTTGTATTAAATAATTTCGCATACACACATCATCATCATTATATAAGACATTGGTCTCGAACTTTAACTGGTAGGTTAATTCGAATATCTTAATCATCACCACCAATTATGAAAGAAATCTACGATGAAAATATTTTGAAAAGCTTAATCCACAAATTGATCAAAGAGTCAATCATTCTCAGTAAGATGAACACAATCAAAATCAACCACGAACTTTGAGAGAGTACATAAATCCAACAAGAACTGCATCACCTTCGTGTATAGAGTTTCTTTCTAAAGTATCTCGATTCAATTTTAAAACAAGCATTATCCAACTTTTACCAACATTTCATGGTTTAGAATCCAATAATCCATACTTGAATTTAAGAAATTTTGAGGAAGTTTGTAATACATACATGCACCAAAATTGTAGCATGAGCATAATTCGATTAAAGCTTTTTTCTTTTTACTACAAGATAAAGCTAAAACTTGACTATAAAATATTAGATCCGAATCAATAAGAACATAGAATAACATGTAAGAATAGTTTTTGAAAAAAAAAATTCACCCTACGTAACAAATTCTTTCGAAAGATTAAATCACCATTTTCACTCAAAAATAAGGAGAAACTTTTACCAGGTGTTGGGATAGGTATAAAAAATTACTTAACATTTGTCTACACTATGGTTTTGAAGCATGGATGTTAGTGTTATATTCCTACGAGGTACTAGCATCTCTATGTAGACAGATTGTTGAAATGGTGTATAATGGTGAGTTTATAGACAAAAGTCCTGATGATGCATTAGATTATCTTGACCAATTAGCTGAAAATGTACAATACTGGGAAACTGGTGGTTTTTATGAGTCATTTAGTAAACCCCATCCATCAACAACCGGTGAAGGCATGTACAACCTTAGGGAAGACTATGATCATCAAGCCAAATTTGCATAATTAGCTAGAGAGGTTGAAGCATTAGAATCAAAAAAGAATGATCATGTTAAATCTATTTGCAGTTTGATCATTTTAGTTGGAGGAATGACAATCATGCACAACCTTCACAACCACCTCCATTACAACAGAATTTTCAAAATCCTTAGAATTACCCACCTTATATCCCACCACCAATAAAAACTCTTGAAGACATATTACATTCATTCATTGAAAAACAAGAGTCAATTAATAATCAAACTGCAAATCTTGAACAACTTGACAGAAACTATCTCAAAACTTGCCTCAGCTCTTACCATTCATAAAAAAGGTAAGTTTTGTTCTCAACCTGAACCAAACCCCAAAAGTCAACAATATCCTCAAATGGGTAGTATTGAAAACCAAAACAGAGCCAAGTTAAATCAGTTATAACTCTCTGTGACGATAAAGTTGTCAAAAAGCACATTCTTGGTCCTTGTGAAATTGGTAATGATTCAATTTCAGAGAGTAAATTAGTGCCCGATGAATCAATAGTCCACGAAGACATAATCAACTCTCCTTATATACCCCTATTCCCTCAAGCTTTGATAAAACTAAAAAAATCAAGCCATAACCTAGAGATTTATGAAGTCTTCAAGTAGTTAAAATTTAACATTCCTTTGTTAGATGTCATTAAATAGGTACCATCTTATACTAAACTTTTGAAAGACTTATGCACTGTAAAAATAAAACATAAGGTATAAAAGAATTCATTTCTCGCAGAACAGGTAAGTTACATTCTCTTAACTAATACTTTCTTTGAAATAGAAAGATCCTAGTTGTCCAACTATTTCTTGTATTATTGAGAATTATAAAATTGAACATGCTTTTCTTGATCTTGGAGCTAGTTTTAATTTACTTCCTTATTCTGTGTACTAACAACTCAATCTTGGTGAATTAAAACATACCTTTACCACTTTTTTACTTGTTGATTGGTTAATTAAGGTATCAAAAGTGAATTGAAGATGTATTGGTTCAAGTTGATCAATTTATACATCTTGTAGATTTTATTATCTCAGAAACTGAACTAATTGCTGATGAATGTAAGTAAATTCCTGTAATATTAGATCGACCATTTTTAGTTACTGCTAATACTTTGATTAATTTCAGGAATGGAGTGATGAATTTATCGTTTAGAAATATAAAGTTGGAACTAAATGTATTTAACATGTGTAAACAACCTGGTGATAAAGAAGATGAAGAAAATAAGACTGAGGATATGGAACTTATTGAAATGATCATTGAAGAATACATTTAGGATAAGAAATTTACAAATTCTATGAAAATTTGTTTTACTAGCTCATTTGAATCAAGTAAAGAATTTAAATGTGATACTACTAATATATGTTCTATACTTGATTCTATACAGGTATTCAAAGATGATAACGGGCAATTGAACTTTAAAGACGTGAGATAACTTGAAAATACAAAAGAAAAGGAAGCACCGAAGCTTGAACTGAAGCGTTTACCAAAAAAATTAAAGTATGCATATCTCGGAGATCAACAAACTTATCCATTAGTAATTTCTTCTCAACTCACAAGCGACTAAGAAGGTAAGTCACTTACTGTTCTAAAAAGGCATAAGACTACAATTGGTTGAACCTTAAAAGACATAAAGAGCATTAATCCTTTAATTTATATACATATGATACACTTAGAGGAAAATGCAAAAAGAATCCGTCAGCCACAAAGAACATTAAATCCTCACATGAAAGAAGTGATAAAAAATGAGGTCCTTAAACTACTAGATATAGGAATTATCTATCATATCTCTGATAGTAAATAGGTAAATCTAATATAAGTAATACTAAAGAAATCTAGAATAACTGTTATAAAAAATGAAAAGGTAAACTAATCTCAACATGCATCTCATCTAACTTATGCATGTGCATTGATTATAGAAAATTAAACGATGCCACTAGAAAAGAACATTGTCTCTTTCCATTTTTAGATTAGATTCTTGAGAAAATAACAGGACATCTTTACTATTGTTTTCTTGATGGCTACTCAGGTTATTATCAAATTCCTATAATCTTAGAGGACCAAGAAAAAACCACATTCACATGCCCTTTTGGAACATTCGCATTTAAGATAATGCATTTTGGACTTTGTAATGCTCTTGCAATATTCAACGATGCATGTTAAGCATTTTTAGTGACATAGTTGAAAATTGCTTGTAAGTTTTTATGGACGATTTAACTGTGTTTGGAAATTCTTTTTATAATTGTCTTGATAATTTAGAAAAATTTTTGAAAAGATATAAAGAAAAAAAACTAGTTTTAAATTGAGAAAAATGTCATTTTATGACTGTTTCTGGAATTATTTTGGGACATGTCATTTCTTCTAATAGAATTGAAGTTGATAAAGTCAAAGTTAAAGTCATTTTAAAATTATCTTAACCAAAGACAGTGAAAGAAGTTTGATTTTTTTAGGACATGTAGGTTTTTATAAGATTTTTATATAAAAATTTAGTGCTATATCTACACTACTTTGTAACTTCTTGATTAAAGACACATCATTTGAATGAACCAAAGATTGTTAGAAAGCTTTTGAAAAAATAATCAATCTTTTAAAAAAAGCTCTATAATGCAATTCCTTTATTGGAATTTACCTTTTGAACTAATGTTTTATCGTCATTGGTCTTGTTTTGGGTCAAAGAAAGGAAGTTAAGACCTTTGTCATTTATTATGCAAGTAGAACTTTAAATAATTTTCAAATAAATTACACCACAACTAAAAAAGAACTAGTTGTAATATCTGCATTGGATAAATTTATATCGTATTTACTTGGCTCATCTATATTGTTTATTCTGATCATGTTGTTGTTAGATACTTAATGTCTAAACAGGATGCTAAGCCAAGATTAGTACGATGGATTTTGCTGCTCTAAGAATTCAACTTGATAGTCAAGTATAAAAAGGGTGCTGAAAATATTGTTGCAGACCACTTGTCAAGACTTACAAATGAATCTTTAATTAATACAACACCCATCAATGATTCTTTGCCTGATGAATTCTTATTTTCTATACACAATATGCCTTGGTATACTAATATTGTTAGTTATCTTGGTGTAGGTGAAATGCCATCTAATTGGAGCTCACAAGATAGGAAGAAATTCTTAATAGAGGTAAAAAGTTTTTACTAGGATGATCCATACTTATTCAATTATGGTTTTGATAAAATTTTTTGGAGATACGTATAGAACAATGAGGTAAATAATGTCATCCAAATTTATCATTCTGAAGCATGTGGTGGCCACTTCTCTTTAAAGAAAACAGCTGCAAAAATATTATAGTGTGGATTTTATTGGCCTATATTATTAAAGATTCACATGCATTTTGTAAAATGTGCAATAATTTTCAAATGTTAGGGTTCATCTTAAAGCAAAATATGATACCTTTAAATCCCATTCTTGTCATTGAAATATTTGATTGTTGGGGAATTGATTTTATATGCCATTTTCCACATCATTTGGATTTGCATATATTTTGGTTGCTGTTGATTATGTTTCAAAATGGATTGAAGTAATTCCTTGTTGGCACAACTATCATAAAACTGTGATTCGCTTTTTAAAAGAAAATATTTTGAGTAGATTTGGAATCCTTTGAGCTATTATTATTAGATTTGGAATCCCTTGAGCTATTATTAGTATGAAGTACACATAAAGTTGCTACTCCTTATCACCCTCAAACAAGTGGTCAAGTTGAATTAGCAAATAAGAAAATTAAACATATTTTAGAAAAAATGATTAACCCAAGTCATAAAGATTAGTCTTTTCGACTAACTGATGTACTTTAGGCTTACCGCATTGCATTTAAAACGTCTTTGGGAATGTCTCCAAAGAACGAGAGTCGGCTTCCTTAAGTCCGTTGTTCCTCAGTAGCTCAGTGGTAGAGCGGTCGGCTGCTAATTGACTGGTCGTAGGTTCAAATCCTACTTGGGCAGAATTTCTAGTTATCTCTTTTCATCGATTAGTTTATGGTAAGCCTTGCCACTTACCAGTTGAATTTGAGCATAAATCATTTTTGAGCTGTTAAAACTTTTAATTCAAATCTTGATGATTTTGGTAATGTACGTAAATTGCAATTGAATGAACTAGAAGAATTGAGAAATGATGCATATGAAAATTCAAGAATTGTTAAAGCAAGAACCAAAGCTTTTCATGATAAATTTTTTTTTTGAAAAATATTTGAAATTGGTCAAAAAATTTTGTTATAAAAGTCTCGTTTTCATTTGTTTCCAAGAAAATTAAAGTAAAGGTGGAATGACTCATCTGTTGTAAAATATGTATATCCATATGGGGCCATAGAAATTGAGAGTCTAAAAACTGTGTCACATTTAAAGTTAATGATCAGAAATTAAAACCATATCTAGAATTCCAACCATGTGAAGAGGACACCGAAATCAACTTAAGTGACCCACCGAATCTTAATTAAATCTTTAATGTTATATATATATATATATATATATATATAAGAGGTCAAATCCTTGGTTGTGTTGTGAACAAAGAACTGGAATAGACGTAGCACACGAAGAGAAGAAGAGAAAGAGAATCAAGCTTTGAAACAAAATAGATTGAATTTAATATTGACCAACAAAAGCATGGGAGGCTACACTAGAAACAACGAAGTTCTCAGGAGCAATATCAACTGCCTAGAGCGACCTGTTATAATAATTCAATAACCGCCTATCGAAGATACTGTACTGAATGACTGGATCGATCATTTGATTGTTTGATTATTTTTATTTTCACACTGCATATTTATTAAGTATATAATATTTTTTGCTTAAGCGTTTTTGTTTGACAATTGTGTGTTCTCTCATTATATGTCATGAATACCTTAATTAGAAAGATCCTCTTGAAACATCTTAATACTCTTTTACATGTAAAATTTCACTTATCAAAATTGATACGAGGTTTTAAATCACATCTAATATAGGATCAATGACTACTAAAGTTTGTGTCATATGTTAAAGACCTAGAAAGAAAACTTTGGGAAATAGAGGATGGTATTTATAACGTTCAATTGGAACATGAGTTTAACGCAATAAGAGGACAAATATAAGTTTTAATTATTTTATTTTATTTTTTCTCTTTAGTGTATTTTTTATTTTCACGTTTGATTTGATTTTTCAGATTTGATTTGTTTTTGGTGTATTTTAATTTACTTTCCTATATAAATGGCGGATAATGGTACTCAGTGACTTCTTAAGTTGGCATTTTCAGCTTTCCATAATAACCGAAACCTAAAAAAAACAAACATGGAAGAAATACAACAAAACTGCATAAGTATTTTCCTTCTCTCCTTAAAATGCCCTCGGGAAAATTTACTGAAACTCGTTGTAAACGACTATATTTTTAATGATCCATGGCATTCTGCTCGACATTCATTCGTTAATTGAAGCAAAATTCTGATTAGCAAGTGAGTTTTCTGATCCATTTATTTCTTATATGTCTAGTTTTAGACAAAGCACCTACGCTTAAAAAGAGAAGAGCTAAATAACTTGGCTCTAAATATCGTAATTGTGAAAGACATAATTGCGAGAATCCGCATTATAAATCTTTATAAATAGTTTCTGATACTCATGAAGATAAAATTAAATTTGTTAAAGATGACAGAAGTATAGAATTATTAAATAATATCTTACTATCTCTTGTGATGCATTAAAGTGAATATGTACAATGTTCAATTCAAAGGTATTGGACACTATTGCAAATAGAAAGCTCACAGTTTAGTCTTGGGAATCGACTCAAAAGATCAGTATTTGCCGGTTTATAAGAAAACTGGATGGGAAGCCTATCCTCTATCCATAGAGGGCATTCAAGCCATTATTTGACGTAAAACCAGAGGAAGATGTGAGCCACAGTCGCAACTACCGGTAAATATTATTTTCCTTCTAATAATATTTATTTTATGCATTATTACTTTTAATAGTGTGATTTATGTCTAATTACTATTTTCTTTTTCTTTGTACTATTTTCTTTTGAAATATAAATCAAAGCTTCATGCGTCATTTGACAATTACACCTCTTCATTTACAACTGTCTATAATTATGTCTATTTTAAAATACATACTTTTATTTAAAACACTCACAAATTATTTTTTTGAAGATTATTTCAATGGTAGCATCTTTGAATAGAAAATTCAAAAACATTTGTGTGCTTTTTGGGTTTTGCTATAGAAAGTGCAAAGAGTTCGTTGAGGCAACTGTAGACCTTAGTCGTGTTATAGCAGAAAGAAACTTACAACTAGTATATGGAGGAGGTGACCATAGATTATCCAAACTTGTTTAAAAAACAACTTTCACTAGAAGAATTCAAGTGTTAAGAATCATCCCTAAAGTATTTAAACCTCTAAGATGCCTAGTTAGCCCATTTAAGCTGATGCTTTCATCTTTTTTCTAGTGATCTTGCAACTCTGGAGGCACTAATTACATTTACATCTTAGGCCCATTTGAACATTTATTATAAACCCATTGGTTTATTAAATATTAGCAATTTTTATAATGGCTTGCTCACATTTCCTAACCATACAATTAATAATTATTTTATTCCTCCCACAGTTAAAAAAAATCTTTATTTGTGCTTCTATTGCTAATGAGTTACTTGATCTTTTACAAGCATACAAACCGGAGCTAGAACCCATGAATTTGGCATTAGATTGGTCAACTAAAGATGATAACGATAATAGTAGTAAGAAGTGCAAATTGGATTTAAATCTCTTTTGTAAATATTTTTTTAATGTGCATGTAATGTCTTCTAAACTCTACTTCTTTTTTTAAGACATTGAGGATAATGTCTTATTTAGGTTAAGGAGAAGAAATAGTTGACAATTGTGGAATGTGTCAATCCTGGTGATGTTTTTACTAAATTTTTGTTGTAAAGACTAACTTTGGATAAATTTTGAGTCAAAGATGATCGAATATAGAGTGGCTGGTTCTAGAAACACATCTTCTTAATCTTTAGAGTCTTATATTTATTTTTTTTACCATAAAAATTAATATTTCTTATTCTAAGCTTCTGTAACAAATTCAGATATGATCTTATCTACTTATTCTTTTATTTTCTCTTTTCTTTTTTCCGCTTCTCATTTTTCCGTGCATGTCTTTAAATTACAATAATGTTTAGATTAGGTTGGAGGGTGGGGGATAGTTGATGTAAATTGTAAATATATATTGTTTAGGAAATAAAGAGCACACTTACTCGAGGTTGAGCTGGCCAAAACAGAAGCACTGATCGCCAACGTAATGGCACTCTTGCTCGAGATTAAGCTAGCCAAATGCAGGAATTCTCATTCTGCCTAAGGCTAGGGTAGGAAGTGCAAGAACATTCACTGTCAGCCAAAAGAGCTCTCATCATGTTATAGGTGGCACCAAGAGTATGTATAAATTAGTCCTCGAGCAAAACTAAAGTGTGGCAGCCTAAGTGCACAGTAGAAATTGGTTCAACGATTCTCTCTGAGAATTGGGGTTTAACTCCTCGCACGATCAATTATCATTGTGATGATCAAATAACCATCTCAAAATAGACGGGTACATGAAAAGTTAAGAACGTGCGCTATGAGAATAATGGCGAGGAACAGAAAACCAAGATAAATATTTTTGAAAAAAGGGAAAAGGGGTTGGACATTTTATATACAAAGAATTTAAAAAGAGAGAACAAGCAGCAAAATAGGGAGTGAGAACTTATATTGTCTTTTTTTTTTTCTTCAAAGAAAATTTTCCAAAAGTTAAGCTCAATCACTGACCTGAGCATCGGAAAGTCTTCGCCATAAAAATACCAGATGATTTCTAACATTTTTTTATGAACATAGATTAGAGAACATAACCTACCTTTTTTTTATCAAAAGAAAGTCAAGTGTTAACTGGAGAACCTGCTCGAGGTAGGAGCGATCAGATTTCAGCATCAACTTTTTTGTGCCATCTCTGGGGAACAAACAAAAAGCTAGTTCCGCTACAAGTAATACAGGCAATATGACAATGGAAGGCAACAGTCCGAGAGGAGCAAGTCTTGGAGAGTCGATAACTCTAAAGGAGGTGGTAAATGAGGCCCAGGGTAGAGCGGTGCAAGATATGATGGATCAGATAAAAAAATAGATGGAACATTAACGTCCATCCTTCAGAAGCTCAGGGATGGACATAGGAGAGCAAGTTGTGACGTTCCTGATTTCTCATTGGGTAAGACATGAGAACTAGAGCCCAAGGGCAGAGGGTACAAAGCACGGTTGTAAGTCTGGAAGAGAGGGAATTAAGACATCATTTGCGGGACACCGAGCAAGAACGTGTGCAAGTTGCAGCACAGAATCCTTTTCATGCTAAAGAATTGAAAGGAGAGGTTCGCAGATTGGCTTAGGCCATTGACGAGATTAGGGGGCATGAGAAAACCCCAAGCTGGGGAATCATGTTAGACAATAAGTCTTTACTTTCAGTGGAGATCATAAGCGTTGCAATCCCAAGAGATTTTCATCTTTCTGACTTGAAATTTTCATGGTAGATTGATCCGTTGGTGCACATTGAGCACTTCAACAACATTACCAAGGTACAAGGCTTGATAGTAATGCAGATATGCGGGGCCTTCTAGCTCATCTTAAGGTGCAAGCACGAGAATGGTACCGTAGACTGCCACGAGGAAGTATCCAAAGCATTGAGTAAATGTGCATAGAATTTACAAAGCAGTTTCGTAGGGTAGTAGCTCCTGAAAACGATATGATAGAGCTGGTCGAGATCAAGCAAAGAGAGGGGGAGTCCTTCTAGAAGTTCTTCAAGAGATACCATTAAGCAGTCCTTGATCTCAAGGCATTCAACCACCCACAGGCATTAAGAGGGCTAAAAAAAAGGGGTGAAATAGGAAGGCCATGGTACAATCTGTGAAGTCTCTTAGTTTGCTCATATTCTGATGCATATAAGAAAATAAAAAAGGACATTGTAATTGAAGTGGAGAAAACGATAAAGTTAAAAAGCGAGCAGATTGACAGAATAAGATGTAAGAAGAAAAGAGCCTAAAAAGGAGGAGGGTTAGCTGGGCTAGCCTAAGAGTCGTCGTTTGCTGAAGGGGCAGAAAGCCAAGCTACTCCTTACCACCATTACTAGAGGAAGTCCCAGCCTCGGATTGGTTACGTTCCATTTTACAGATAACTAAGCAGAGATCAAAGGGGTTACTATCAACTTAGTGGCAATTAACACCATAACGTCCCTATGAATTGGTGCTTACAGAACCATGACAGAGTTGCCTGCTTGCCAGCCCCACCCACAGGTAATTTTTTCCAGGACAGGACCGTGCAGATAATCGACCATAGTCCTACCTACAGGTAATATACTTCTCTAAAAGTATCACTAGAAGAGATGTTTCATGTCGTGGAAGAACGAGGTTTGCTATGTTCTCCACCACTTATGTCCAAACTAGCAAATATGAGAGATAGAAGCAGATTATATAAATTCCATAATGATTATGTCCATTCGACATCTCATTGCCGTGATTTAAAGAACCAAGTAGAGGATTTGGTGTGAAATCGATACCTAGACGAGTTCATCGATGGGGGACACTCGGTGGTGGGTTGGCAACATATTGAAGACGACTAGATTAGTGGGGTGGATTGGGAACAACATGTTTTAAGAGTGATAGTGGGAGGACTGACGATAGTAGGAGATTCAAACAGAACCAGGGAAAATTATAGTAGATATGCATATGTTAATTGTAGGGTTCTACTCAATATACCAGTGGTAAAAAGGGAAAATATCAAGCAAGTGTCGATCATGTGGATGGAAGAAGATGAGGAAGGGTTTTTATATCTCCATGAAGATGCCTTAGTCATAAAGGCTAATATTACAAATAGAGAGCTCAACAGAATTTTAGTGGACTTAGGAAGTTCAGTGGATATACTCTTCAAGTCCACTATAGACAAGATGAGGATTAGTGATGTAAGGCTTAAGGACACGAATGTTTCTTTAAAGGGATTTAGTAGAGGAAGGTTCACTCATTTGGGATTGTGAACCTGCTAGTTACCAAAGGCTAGAGACCCTTCGAGAAGAACATGATGCCGGACTCAGTAGTGGTGGATCAAATCAGCCCTTGATAGATGATATTGGAAAGGACGCTCATGGGAATCATCGACCGGTAATGTAAACTCATTACTTGGTATTGAAATACCGAATAAATAACATGGTGGGGGTTGTAAAAAGAGAAATTCGTGAAAAGTTACTATACAATAGTGGCTATAGAGCAATGCAAGAGATGTTGTTGAATGTAATAGAGGATTCTAAGAAGAGAAGACAAGAGCTCGCGAGGAGTCGGAGGAAGTCTTAATAAGACTAGATGACTAGGAGAAGAAAGTAAAGATTGGCTCGAGTATAAGTGAGGCAGTGAGGAGGAGTCCGAACTAGTGCTTGCGAGCACATGCGGATGTATTCGCCTGGTCCCATGATGATATGCTAGAGATTGATCCGAGGTTGGTATGTCACAAGTTAACAGTGAATAAAGAGGTGAAGCCGGTAAGGCATAAGATTAGGAGCTTTAACTAAGAGAGATATAACGCCATGAATAGAGGTGAAGAAGTAATTAAAATTAGGATTCATAATAGAAGTTAGTTACCCGAATAGATCTCAAATGAGATCTTATTCAATAAGGGAAATAGTAAGTGGAGGATGTGTGTAGATTTTACAGACTTGAACAAAGCCTGCCTTAACGATAGCTTCACACTATAAAAACTAGACCATGTTGGTTGACTCCACAGTAGTACATGGTCTGCTCAACTTTATGGATGCATTTTCTAGTTACAGCCAAATCCCCGTGTTTGGGTAAGATGAAGAATGCACGACCTTTGTCACCAATCAAGAAGATCATGCCCTTTGGCTTAAAGAACATAGGAGTCGCAAATCAAAGGTTGGTGAATAAGATTTTTAAACCTCTGATTTGACGAACAATAGAGGTCTACATGGACTGCATGATCATCAAGTTCAAAGATGTAGATGAGCATGTCTAGTATCTGGAATAGATGTCACACTCTTGAGGGAATATCAAAGAACCTCAATCTAGAGAAGTATGTTTTTGAAGTAGGCTTTCTAAATTTTTTAAGCTTTTGGTTATTCACAGGAGAATTGAGACCAATCCTAAGAAGATAAGTGGCACTGTAGAAATAAAGTCCCCATGCACTTTGAAGGAAATGCAGAGTCTCACGGTAAGTTGACAACTTTGGATAGGTTCATCTCTCATTTAATAGACAAGTGCTATGTCTTTTTCGTGAGGTGAAAAGGGAAAAGACAAAATGAACACCGTGAGTGTGAGGCGACATTTTAGCAATCAAGGATTATCTACTAAAGGCCCCTCATCGCCAACCTCATGAGTAGTAAGAAGTATTGTATTTTTATTTTGCCGTGTCATAATGGGCTAAGAGATATATATTAATAAGAGAAGAATCGTGGGTTCAACACCCAGAGTACTACATGAGTAAAGCCTTGCTGGAAGCGGAAACCTGATATCCACAAGTGGAGAAGTGGGCATTTTCCTTAGTAACAGCTGCTCGAAAATTAAGGCCCTATTTTTGAGGGCATTCAATAGTTAGAGTTGATGGATCAGCCACTTAGACAATCCCTGACAAGCCGTAGACCTCTAGTCGGCTAGTGAAGTGGTCGATCGAACTTAGTGTGTTTGACATCAATTATCAACCTCAAATTGTAATTAAATCATAGGCTCTAGTGGATTTTGTAGCCGAATACAAAAAAGCGTACAATGGTACATATAATAAAAAAATGAAAAGAGAATAAAATGCAGGAAAGGTCTAGGTTGTTACATTAGACTGGATCATGTGCAGACAAAGGAGCAGGGGCAGGAGTGGTGTTACTTAGCCTCAAGGGTGTGAAAATTTCATATGCAGTGAAACTCAAGTTCAAAGCTACCAACAATCAAGCCTAGTATCTATGTAATCATTACAGGGTTAAGACTTGCACTAACAGTAAAGGTATAAGAAGTAAAGGTTCGAATACATTATCGGCTAAGTAACAAACCACCTCAATGATAGCTTCCAAGAGAAAGGAGAGAAGATAGAGGCTTATCTACGTAAGGTGAGGCAATTGATAGGGAGATTTCAAGCAGTGGAAATGTAATAAATTTTGAGAGTAGAGAAGTTTTGGACATATATAATAGCATGAATGGTCATCTGACTAGATCCCAAGATTCCCAGATCGATTCCTCTAGAAATTAAATCCAGCTCGAGCTTTGAGCTGGATGCGAAGGTGATGAGTGTAACCACAAGTGGCACCTAGATGGACTTGTTTTTCTCTTACATTAGGGAAAAGATAAGTGCTTATCGAAAAGAAGTAAGTAAAGAAATCGAAGTGTTAGGTAGCAAGATACACGATGAATTGATGTGGTACTATACCGATGAAGCGTACACTGCTATTGCTACATTGCTTGAATGAAGAGGAAGCGGACTACGTGCTCGTGAGCTATATATGAAGGGATTTATGGAAACCACTCGGTGCAAGGTTTTTAGCTTTTAAAGTCTCGAGACAATGATATTTTTGGCACGTAATGCACCAAGACGCATAAGAAAAGACCGTAAATTACAAGAGTTGCCAATGTTTCACCAAATTCCTAGCTCAACCACCAGAGAATCTTAAAGTGATGAATTGGCCATAGCCATTTGCTCAATAAGGAATTGATTTGATCAGACCTCTACCAAAAGGACGAGCATCCGCAACACATGCAATTAATTATTTTATGAAGTAGGTCGAGATGCGGACTTTGTGCAAGATAACAGAGAGGAAAATAATTGAATTTATCTAGAGAAATGTGATTTACAGATACAAAATCCCCCATGCTCTGGTTATTGGTAATAGAAAGTAGTTTGACAACAACAAGTTCAGAGGCTTCTGCACAAATATGAGAATAGAGTTGAAGTTTTACTCGCCGCTGCATCCATAGACAACGGGCAAGTAGTGGCGGCAAACAAAATGGTTAAAAAATTCCTAAAAACTAGGTTAGGAGAGTAGAAGAAAGCATAGGTTAATGAATTAACTAGAGTATTGTTAGCTTATAGGACCACACACAAGACCGCTTATAAGAGAAACACCATTTGCCTTAGCATTTGGGCATAAAGCGATGATTCTAGCAGTAGATAGGGATAGGCACTTATCTGGACGTAACATTTCAATGACAAGTAGAATATGGAGCAAATTTTTAAAAATATGGATTTGTTAGAAGAGTAGAGGGAAAGGTCGTTAAGAAAGATAACAGATCTACCAAGAGAATGCTATTATAGCAAAATGTGCATATCCAACGATTTAAAATGAGAGATCTGGTTCTTGAAGGGTAAACCCGAGCACCAAGGATCACAATTAGGAGTTACTAGGCCAAAATTGGGAAGTTCCTTACGTGGTCTCGCAGTGGCAAGTCCAGGGGCATACAGAGTTAGCTTACCCCGATGGATGGGAAGTTAAGAGACTATGGAATGCGAGCATTTAAAAAGTACTTCTAATAAGTTTCCTTGTAAAGCATTGTTGTTTTAATTAGTGTATTCAGCTTTCTTAAATTTAAAGCATGTAATATATTGATTATGAATAAAAACAAGGAGGAATGCTTTAAGAATTAATTCACTTTAGCTGAGTTAGTTCTAAATTAAGCTAAAGCCGTAAGTCCCAAAGCATGATCGAGGTGAGACAAAGAGCCGAGTGAAATTAGAATTAGCTCAAGCAAATTAAGCTCCAAAGATTACACTAAGGCTAAAAGTCTCCAAGTCTGCTCGAGGTGAGACAAAGAGCGAAGTGAAGCTAGAATTAACTCAAACAAATTAAGCTCCAAAGATTGTGCTAAGGCTAAAAGTCTCAAATCCTACTCAAGGCGAGACAAAGAGTCGAGTGAAGCTAGAATTGATTCGAGCAAATTAATTTCTAAAATTTACTAAGGCCAAAAGTCTTGAATCCTACTCGAGGGGAGATAAAAAACCAAGCTATTCAAAATTCATTCGAGCAAGTTGAGCTCTAAAATTTGCTTAGGCTAAAAGCCTCAAGCCTCACTCGAGACTGGACAGAGAGCCTAAGCTAGTCAAAATTAATTCAAGCAAGTTAAGCTCTAAAATTTGTTAAGATTAGAAGTTGAAAAGCCTATTCGTGGCAAGACGAGAAGCCCAAGTTAACAAGAGTTAATTCGAGCGGATTAAGTTCTTAGAAACAAATAAAGCAAATATAACAATTTAAAGTTCGAGAGTCTATTCAAAGCGTGATAAAGATTGAAACTTGCTAAAGCTTGATTGAAAATTTAGAATAAATCAAAGGTCATGAGAGAAAGCAAAGATAAAAAATTTCTCCTTTAATTCATTAAAATAAAAGCCCGAGTTTACAAAACTCTTACATAGGAAGTTATAATGAAAACCAAGGAGCTTCAGGCAGACTAGTTAGTAGCTTGATCAATAACTCTAAGTAGTCCGGTCAACACCGTATACGCTTTGAAAATCCCCTGCAGAGGGAGCAACTCTTTAGGTTCCACAAGAGTAGCCTCCACACTTAGAGTCGGATCTCTTCGCTATTGGTTCTTTGCGTCCCCGCTCTCTTATATAGGCATCCACACCAGCTTCGAGTTTAGTTATGTCTAGCTCAAGATATTTGTTTTTTCCGTGATAGTACATGATGCACTTATAGTAGAATGTTAGCCTATTATTGTATTCATTAACAAGTCGCTACCCAAGGTGTCCGACCTACTTTGAGGCGTGAAGTTTCAGTTTCATAGTCTTTTCAAAGGAGAGTCTTTGAATGTCAAGATCCTTTCCGGCATTCAAAAGCTCATCCCTTACTATGGATAACTCTTTCTCGAGCTAAAACTTCTTCGAATCACCTATGGCGCTTTTCTCCTCAAATGTAGAAATATCAATTCGAGCTTTCACTGATTCTTTTCTTTCCCGCTCTAAATTTTTTCTTAAGCTTTGATTCTCGACTTTAAGTCTCTTCTCATAATTAAGGATCATTGACTTGAAAACTATGGAAGTAGCGAGAACTCCAGCATGCGAAACACTCGGAAGGAGTTAGCCGATCATTAAGGCTATAGGTTTCCAACTCAAGAATAAAAACTTCCCGCATGTTCTTTGTAAACTTCTTGATATAAGGTGAAGTAAAATCAATTTGCTCCCTTGGACGCTACTGGCTGTGTTCTAACGGGAATAATAGTAGTAAAGTCCTTTCAAGAAGTCAGATCGACTACATTCACACCATCCGAAGGAGGAGGAAGAATTTTGATTGAAAAAGTAATGAGGTCGACCCTTGGCTTCTTCTGGCGAATGTAAGAGCTATTTAAACCGTGAATGGTGTTGTAGTGCTTGTTTAACTTGGCAAGGATGTCGCTACTCATGTTCTTTTACTCGGACGCTAGACTAAACTCAACCAAGTTGTTGTGCGTTAGTAATTCTTTGCACGGGCTAGAGTTGTCTAGAGTAGTGTCCATATACATATTCGGCTCCTCCTTGATCTTATACGACACACTCTAAAAAATTACAAATATAAAAAAATAATAATAATAAGAGGTGAGGGGAATGACCAAAACGAAAAAACGTAATGAGCAACAAATGACCTGAAATGCAAAAGTTAGGATGAATTTGGGGAACTTCTTCTGATGTAGAGACTGCTTGCTCTAATCGCCCCCAACGAAAAAGAATTTATTCTTTCATTTGCCACCGGATGTGGGAGATTGATAATGGGTTTCTTATCTTTTAAACTAGATGTGAAATAATACTAACTCGCATCTTTTGGACTACTATTCGATTGATACAAGTTTTTATTTCCTTTATTATGGGTTCACTTATATTACACTAATTCTAAAAACTAAAAAGACCGGATAAAATTCTCTACCTATCGGGATATAATTACCTTGATGCTAAAAGCAATTGGGAAAGAATTCGGATAAAATAAGGTTGCTAAGGTAACCTGACATCCAATTTAAAATACTCGAGGTATAGGGTGACATATCTTCGAGGAGGGCAGCTAGGAGTGTTATTTTTATTGGGGAGGCAAAGGTTAATACTATCAGGCATACAATATGTCTACCTAAGTCTATCTAAGTCCTGTTGAGAGGTCTCACACCTCATATGATCAATGACAAACGATTCAGCCTCTGAACTATGACCAACTTTTTATTTTTTACCTAGCCTGGATTCCTCAAGGACTTCGTCCTCGATAATATCATCAGCAACATTAGTAATCCGACAGGGACTTGGGCTTCTTACCACAATCTCTTTATCAGTTTGGGAATCACTAAAAGAAGAGGATTTCTCAAGGGATATTCTTTTAGGTTTTTGCATGGCGGACAATTTTCTAATGACTAATGGCTTCCCTATAAGACACTTCTATCAAATCTCGTAAACCGGACCATGGATCATAAAGATAGAAATCAAGAAACCCCAAATAAAGGACAACAAGGACGATAAAAAGAAGTCCAGAGATTTATACTTGAGAATGATTTGGTAGGCGTTAATCGTTATAACCGCAACTGGAAAGAGGATTTCTTTCACTCAACGAGAGTTAGTTTTGACAAGTATGAGGAAATAAAAAAAGAGGGAGAGATGAACTTAGGGATTTATAAAAGAAGTAAAATAGTCACTCCAAAGAACAACACGTTACACAAGGCAATGCGTCTGTTCAGGGAACCGTCTCTTTAAATTTAAACAAGTGGCCCAATATTGTTTCACTCTCAATATTAGAAACTGGGAACTCAAGTTTGGAAAATAAAGAGTATACCTGCCGAGGCTCGGGCCGACAAAATAAAAGCAATCGATCGCCAATGTAAAGACACTTTTGTTCGAGATTAAACTAGTCAAAAGCGTGAATTCTTATTCTCAGCGAGACTAAGCTAGGTAGAGCGAGAATATCCGCCAGCCAAGTTAGCTCTCATCATGTCATATGCGGCACCAAGAGCGTGTATAAACCAAGACTCGAGCAAAACTTAAGTGTGGCAACCGAGCTCACAAGTGGGAATCGGTTGAATGACTCTCTCGAGAGTGGGTATAACTCCCATACATGATTAATTCTCTTCGATGACCAAATAATTGTCCCAAAACAAATGGGTACATAGAAAGTTAAAATGTACGCCACGGAATAACGACGAGGAACGAAGACTCGGATAAATACCTTGGAAAATAAAGAAAAAGGGATGTACTTTTTACACACAAAGTGTTAGAAAAGAGAGAACAAGTAGCAAAAGAAGGAGCGAGCCTCTATATTGTCTTTTTCCTTTTTTCTTTAAAGAAAATTTTCCAAGAGTTAAGACCAATCACTGACTTGAGAGTCGGTGGGTCTTCGCTGAAAAATACCTGGTGATTTCTGACATTTTTCTGTGAATGCAGACTAAAGGACTTCGCCTACTTCCGTGATCAAAGAAACTTAAATGTTAGCTGGAGAACCTTCCCGAGGTAAAAGCGGCCAGATTTCAACATCAGCATATGTGTTTGTTTATTTTTCTTTTTAAAAAAATAATTATTTTTATTGTCTAGGATGGCTATGTAAATAGTCACTACTTTTAAGACTTATCTTAATAGTCCAATCTATATTATTTTCTGATTTTAAAATGTATAGTAAGTTGTTTTTGTTCCATATTATTTGAATTACTCAAATTTATGAATTCTCCACTTGATTATCACTACTTAAATTTTCTTATCATTTATTTATTTAAATATATATTATTAAATCATTCTTTTCACACACACAATATGACACATGCTAGTGGGTTGTAAGTTAAAATTCTCTTGATTTGTTGGAGATAATTTCTAAGGTAGTGGAAAGTGTGTTATGATTTTCAAAATAATAATAATAATAATAATAATAATAATAATGTGCATAATCCGAAACCCGAGCAATTAAGTCCGTAAGGGTGTTTTAACACTTAGTGCCCTAAGGCCAACCTGGTCCGAGAGTCATTGGCCTAAAGCTCGTTATATGTATCGAAGATGTAATATTTTAAATTGTATAAATAATCTACTACCTAATAAAGATATTATCTCTGATAAATCATTAGAATAAAGCTATTGTTTTCTTTTAATGAAGACCCATAAGTATTGTAAGTATATTTTGAGAGTGAAGAGAGATCAGAACTAAAAATGAGAGATAAAAGAAAGACAGTTGCTTTGTAATAATAAATAAATAAAATATATTATATTAAAAAAAAAAGAGAGAGAAAGAGATATATTAAGTGCATGCCACATAATCTCTTTCAATCTTATATATACAATATATAATCTATAATAATATAATATTATAATAATATAATAATAATATAATAATTGAATAGTTCCTATCATTTTTTCTATATAAAGAGAAGTGCATAGGAAGCGAGGAGCGCGAAGGAGAAGAGAAAGAAAAGAAAAGAAAAGAGGAAAAAGGAAAGAGAAAGGAGAAAAAGAAAATAGGAGAAAGAAAATGGTGAATTTGAGTCTTTTAATTTTTCTTCTTCCATTGTTTCAAGTTCTTAAACTTTATTTCTAATATTTTAGAAATTGGTCAAATAAAATGAGTTTTTTTTTTTTTTTCCATATAAGTAGCTAATTTATTAAGATAGGTTAAAAGGTGAAGCTCATGGATTTAAATTATAGAATTAAGAAATTTCCCAAGTGAGTTTAAAGTTTATTTTATTTAATATTTTGGTATTTTTTATTTTTATTTACTGAATATTTTTATGTCATATTAATTTATAAACTTAAAATCTCATTGGATTTATATGATATTTTGACATTATGTCGACAATCTAATTTAGTTGCAGCCATCATGTACTTTATTAACATATTCATCCATAAAATTGGCTAATTAAGAATTAAATAACATAGTATTTAAATAGTAAATAAAATATAAAATATAAATATGAGAGAATATTATGAATATAATTTGAATTCCAAAAGTGATTCCTCGTCGCTTTAGCACTTTTTCGTACATATGGTCTATTTTTCATCATTAATTTTTATTTAATAATAGACTACTGAATTTAAAATTCTCTTTAGTTTGACCCCAGACTGATTAGGTTATATTATATCTAGACACTTTTCTACTTGGGAGTGAATCAAATACTTTTGAGTTGTGTCACATAACTTGATGAGTGCTCGCTAGGCTGGCAATGAATGTTTCTGCTCTTGGCTAACTTAATCTCAAGGAGGCGTGCCTTTACATTAGCGATTAGTGTTTCTTTTTCTACTGGCTTGACCTTGAGTAAGTATGCTTTTTATTTCCTAAACACCATCCCCAAATTTTCTAGTATTAAGAGTGAAACGAGATAAGATTAGAAATTACTGATTCAAGTAGATTTAAAGTGCCCTTTCATTTTACCTTGCCTTTTCGTGATCCGTCTCTTTAGTCATTTTTGTCTTAAATGTGAGTGAAATGGAATGATTTTGGCCACTCGCTTGAATTTGAAGAGGCGGTTCTTTCAACAAACATGTTTTATGTAACGTGTCGTCATTTGAAATGACTTTTTGCTTCTTTTTATAAACCCCAAATTCATTTTTTCTCTTCTCCTACTCTCTTACATCGCTCAAAGCTAATTTTCATTGCCTCGCAAGAAATCTTTCTTTAGTGTGATTATCACGATTAAGGCTCTCTAAATTATTTTAGGTACTAATCCATGAACTTTCTCCTTCACTTCCTTATTATCTTTTTTTTTGGGCTCTTTGATTTATGTCTTTGTGAATCGCGATTCAATCCTCCATAACCCAATACGAGTAGATCATAGGAAAGTCGTCGACCATTTTTATATTAGTCAAAATTCTTAAAAAAAAAAAATCCGTTGAAGAATCCTTTTCTTGCAGGAATGCCCATCCAATCAAGAGAATGTAGTGGAAAACCCAAGTTCTATCCCTATTATTAGTTTTAATGATGATGTTGTCGAGGATGAAGTCCTTGAAAAATATAGACCAAATAGGTCGAGATCATACGCTATTGACGAGATGAGATGCGAGACCTCTCAAGAAGATTTAAATAAACTTAAGGAAATGTATCGTATCCCAAATAGTATTGATCTCCGAATTTATAGCAAAAGCAGTTCTACTAGTTACCCTCCCCAATTATATGTTACCCTCTATCTCGAGTACTTTAAGTTGGGTATTAGGTTGCCTTTGCAGCCTTTATTTTGCTCGAGTTCTATCTTAACTACACCTAGCACTGGGGAGTTAAATCTTAATATGTGAATGATTTTATATGGTTTATTTATTCTGTAGAAGTGGTATTACATGGGCGAACCCATACTAAATGAAATAAAGAACTTATACCAGTTGAAAGTAGTCCAAAAGATACAGAATGGTACTATTTTATGTCTAGTTCAAAAGATAAGAAGCCTATTACCGCCTTCCTATATCTCGGTGGCAACCGAAAAGTAAATACTTTTTAGTTGGGTAATTGACTGTGAGCATCCTCTCGCGATCTAGTAAAGATATCCAAATCCTTCTCACTTTTGCACTCTAGGTCATTTATTGCTCATTACATTTTTTAGTTTTGCTCTTTCCTTCATCTCTTATTGTCATTGCCTTTTGACTTTTTCAGCTTCTTGAGTGTGTCTTATACTATTAAAGAGGAGTTGAAATTGCACGTGAATATTGCTTCGAACAATGCTCGCCAAGGTAAGGAATTATTAACTCTAAGCAATTTGGTCGAGTTTGGCTTAGTGTCTCAAGAAGAAAAATGATCAGTGAGTATTCTTGCCGGGTTAAAGAAGTTGCCCAAGATCGTTAATACTTTGACCAACGCTTTATGTTACCGAAGAAGGCAATAATCGACCAAACCGCTTCTCCTATTAAGAATTTTCATTCACTTTCCAAGATAAGAATGTGGTCGATAAAGCTTCTTCGAAAGTCCTAGTCAAGACATCCTATAGTGTAAGTCGATTATACTTCTTCTTATGTCAAGGAGTTCACAAAGCATGTACGTGAAGATTTTGTCGCTAAGTTAGTCGTTTATAGTCTTAATAAATTGGCTAACTCCTTCTAGCGTTTTGTATGCCGAGTTGATGCTGTTTCTACAACTTTAAAATAAAGAGTCTCTAACTATAACAAAAGACTTAAAGTTGAAAATCTGTGTTCGAAGAAGGATTTGGAGCAGGAAAAGGAACAATCGACAAGGCTTCAAAATGAGATCTCCATATTTGAGGAGAAAGTCGCCATGGTCGATTCTAAAATATTTCAACTTAAGAAGAAGTTATCCATAGTAAGAGATGAACTTTGAAAAAGATCTCGACGTATGCAGGTTCTTCTTCGAGAGAACTATAGTAGTCGAGACATTATACCTTCAAGGCGCACTTGACACTTTGTGGAAGCAACTTGCTAATGAATATAATAATGGGCTGAAATTTTGCTATAAGTGCATCGTGTTTGTTTTGGGAAAAGAGTACCTAGAGTTGGATATGTCAAAACTAAAGCTAGTGTGGATACTTATATAAATAAACAGGATGCCAGGGGTCATCAGCAGAAAGAACTAGCCCCAAGTGTGGAAACTGTTCTTATAGGGCCTGAAGAAGTTGCTCCTTCTAATAAAAGGGGTTCTCAAGTTGTATCTAGCATTAACCAAACTACTCAGGTGACCGAACAAGCTACTGACTAGTCTACCTAAGCTTCATAGTTTTTATAAATGATCCTTATCTTTACTAAATTGAATAAAATTTCTGACCTTGATTTCCTTAAGCTAATTATGCAATTCTTAATTTATATCTACTTCAATATATTTTCCAAAAACTTAAACCTATTGGAAAAGGCTTTTGCAAGCTTCAAGTTTTGTCCCGCCTTGGTTAAGCTTTCGAACCTTTAGTCTTGGTTCTTTATCTCACTTCGAGCAGGCTTTGCGACTACTAATCTTAACATATTTTTATGAGTTCAACCTGCTCGGATTAATTTTTGTGAATTTTGGCTCTTTTTCTAGCCTTAGGTAACTTTGAGACCTTCGACCTAAGAATTTTTTATATTTGCCTTCTCAAATTCATCTGGCTGGTTTGGATTTGGCTAACTTTGGGAAGGATTTGGCTAACTTTTACCTTTACTTTGCCTTGAGTAGATATTAAGGTTTTAGATCTTATGTTTGCCTTAGGATATTTTTCAAAGTCAATTGCTTACTTTACTTTACCCTGCCAATCTAACTTGGGCAAACTTTGACCTTTTTCTCTCCTCGAACAAGCTTTCAAGAGCATAACCTGCTCGAATTAGTTTTGGCTAACTTTAGCCCTTTGTCTCGCCTTGAACTGGCTTTGAGACTTCTATGCTTAACATTTGTCTTAATATATTTTTAAAGGCTTAACTTCCTCGATTCAATTCTTTCTAGCCTTGGCCTTTCATCTCGCCTCGAGCAGGCTTCGAGACTTCTAGTCTTAACATGATTTTAAGAGCTTAACTTGCTCGAATCAATTATGAATAACCTTGGCTTTTGGTCTCACCTTATGTTGGCTTTGAGACTTCTGGCCTTAATATATTTTTAAGTGCTTAATTTGCTCGAATCAATTATGAAAGCATACCTCAGTTTTTTTTTATTCATGATCAATTTATTACATGCTTTAAATTTGACAAAGTTGAATTCATTAATTGAAACAATATTACTATATAAGGAAACTTATTGGAAAATACTTTTTTAAATGCTCCGTATCCTATGGTCTCTTAACTTTCCGTCCATTAAGGTAAGCTAACTTGTATGTCCCCGGACCAGTCACTCACAAAACCCGGTAAGGACCCTCCTAATTTGGACCTAACACCCCTGATTGGGATCCTTGTGCCCTGGTTCACTTTTTTAAAATATCTCGTTTTCAATTACTGGATGCGTACATTTTGGTTGTAATAGTGAGCTACCTTTTATTGGTAATCAATTATCCTTTTCGACAACTTTTCTCTCCTTTCGTCTCGAGCGGTCAAGATTCTTATGAATCTACTCATTATTTTGCTCCTCGTTAAAGTACTATATTCGATGTGTGTTTATCCAATTTCTGCTAGAATTATAGCTTATCCAATTTCAGCTAGAATTATAGCTTCTTGCCCAAATGTTAAGGCAAATGGCGTTTCCTTAAAATAGTTTTGTGTACGGTTCTATAAGTCGATTACACTTCAAGTAATTTATCAACCTACGGCCCCTTCTCGCTCTCCTAACCTCGAGCTTCATAAGTCTTTTAAGGTTTTATTTGTTGTATCCGCTTACTTGTGGATGTGCAGTGTAACAAAACTTAAATTGTATACCCATATTTCTACGTAAATCTCTAAACTTACTATTATTAAACTGCTTTCTATTATTAGTTACTAGAGCATAAAGGATTCAACATTTGCATATTATATTTCTATACACAAAGTTAGTTGTTTTACTCTCCGTTATATTGCTCAAAGCTTCCATCTTAATCCACTTCATAAAATAATCAATCACAACCATCGCTGAGTTACTGAATGCTCATTCCTTCGGTAAAAGTCCGATCAAATCAATTTCCCATTGGGCAAATAGCCATGGCGAATTCAACATCGTAAGATTTTCTCAAGCGCTAGTGCTAGGAAATTAGCAAAGTTCTAACTTTTGCAACTTCCGGTCTTTTCTTGTGCATTATAAGCCAAAATTACCCTTGTCTCATGACTTTAAAAGCTAAAGACTTTGCACCGAATGGTTTCCACAAACCCTTTCATGTATCTCTTTGAGCACATAATCTGCTTTCTCCTCATTCAAACAAAGGTAGCAATGGAAAAGTGTACCATCATTAATATAATACCTATCAATCGTAGTGTATCTCATCGCTTAACACTTCAATTTTCTTGCTTGTTTCTTATCTAAGGAACTATCCTCTCCATAATGTAGAAGATAATCGAGTCAATCTATATACCACTCGTGAGTTACACTCATCACCTTTGCTTTCAACTCAATACTCGAACCTCTACATGAATTGATTTGGGCATCTTTAGATCTAACATCGCAGCCTATTCATACTATTATATTTGCCAGAAAATTCTTTGCTCTTGAAATTTATTCCACCTCTATCGCTCGAAATCTACTAATCAATTGCATTGCCTTACACAAATAGGCCTACATCTTTTTTCCCTTTTCCTAGATGTTATCATTGAGGTGGTTTGCTACTAGCTGAGAACTTGTTCGAACCTTCACTTCTTTTGCCTTCAATGTTAATGCAAGTCTTAACCCCGCGATGAAGGCCTTATATTCAAACTTTAATTATTGGTAGCTTTGAACTTGAGTTTTATCTGCATATAGAATTTTCACATCTTCGGGCTAAATAGCACTCGCTCCTACTCTTGTTTCCGATCTCCATACGATCCATCAACCGTAATAATCCAAACTTTTCTAGGAACCTCTTCTCTTATCATTTGTTCGTTATCTAGCCCCTTATCTACTTATGTGTATTCGGCCACAAAATCTGCTAGAACTTCTGCTTTAATTGTTGTTTAAGATTGATAATTGATGTTAAACTCACTCGGCTCTACTAAACACTTCACTAGCCAACCGGAGGTTTCTTGCTTGTGAAGACTCGCTTAAGTGGCTAATTGATCAACACAACTATCGAATGCGCTGAAAGGTGGCATTAACTTTTGAGCAATCTGTAACTAAAGCAAGTATTCACTTCTCCACTTGCGATATCTAGTTTTCGCTTTCAATATGGCTTTACTTGTTTAGTACACTAGATGTTGAACCCTCGATTCCTTTCTTTCTTCGAATCTCCTCTAACATCCAATAATGTCACTTGCATAGCCTCTTTAGCAGACTGCTGCATAGCAGCTTATTGTAACTAAATGGTCTCCTTTAACAACACCTACCACACCATTCATTCGGTATTTAAGTTCTAAGTAGTGAGTTGACATTACCGACTGACTTATTCTCATAAATGACCTTCCTAATATCATCCGACATGTGCTTATTTCATCTACCACCATAAAGTCCAACATCATGTTGTTCTTAAAAGGCCTCGAGCCTATTGGAATTAGTAGATTTATGGTCTCAAAGAGTGTCAACCTTTCTCCATCGAATTTCTTTAAAAGGTATTCATGTGCTCAAGCTTCACTTCGTAATTCTCATCTTGTCCAAAGTAGACTTGAAGAGGATGTCCACCAAACTTCCTTAGTTTACTGTAACTCACTGAGCTTCCTATTTGTAGTATTAGCCATTATAACTAAGGCATCTTCATAGGGATACAAAAGTCCTTCTTCATCCTCCTCCATCCACATAATCAACACCTATCCGGTATTTATCCTTTTGTCGCCAAAGATACTAAATAAATCCTCACAACTAATAGATGCATATTTGTTATAATTTTTCCTACCTCTTTTCAAATTTCTTACTATCATTGGACCTCCTGCTATTACTCGCGATAATAGACCGTTCTCGATCCACCCCATTAACTTGTTATCTCCAATATATTAGTGATCTATCATCGGGTGTCCTCTATCAACGAACTTGTCCAGTATCAATTTCTCACCAAATCCTCTACCGGTTTTTGAGATCATGACATTTAGAAGTTAGTATGGACATAATAGTTATGAAATTTACATAATCTACTCCTATCTCTCTTACTCACTGTTTGGACATTGGTGGTGATGGGCACGACAAACATCATTCTTCTACGATAAGAAAGAGCTCTTCTAATGGAACATTTGGAGGAATATATTGCCTATGAGCAAGACTCTAGTTGATTATCCGCATAAATTTATCCTCGTGGAAATTGCAAATTGATGGAAGGTGGCGGATGGTGACTCGTCTCGCTTTGGGATTGTCACCACCGGGATGTTATGGTGCAGGTTATTATAAAACTAGTAGTGATCTTTTCGATCCCTGCTCAGTGACCAGTGGAATATTAGTAGAGAATAGGTCGACTTCTTGTCCCTTTGGCTGATGTCGACCCTTGAGCTTGCTTTATTATTCTTCCTCTAGTTTGAATTCTCTTCTCCTTGCGCCTTATTCCTTCAATTTGCTTGCTTTTCAACTTTGCTGCCTTTTATTCCTCAATCATAATATCTTTCTTCACTTGCTCGTATGCATTAGAGTATGAGTGAATCAAAGGATTCCTCAAATTATACTATGGTCTCTCAATCTTCATACCCTCTTTTAGCCCTCTTAGCCCCTATAGATGATTGAATGCCTCGAGATCCAGAATTGCCCAATGGTATCTTTTAAAAAACTCTCGAAGAGACTCTTCATCTCCTTGTTTGATCTCAATTAACTCTATCATATCATTTTCAAGAGCTACTGCCCCATGAAAATTTTCTGTAAATTATGTGCACATATGCTCAAAGTTCTGGATACTTCCTCGTAGTAATTTGTGATACTACTTTCGTGCTCACCCTTCTAAGTTTAGTGTGAAGGCCATGTATCTTTATATCGCTATCGGACCTTATACCCCGCTTATGTAGTTGAAACGCTCAATGTGCACTAATGTATCACTTTTCCTTAGAATTTCAAATCGTAAAAAGGATATCCTTTGAATTGTAATATTCATGATTTCAACCGAAAGTGGAGGCTCGTTATCTTACTTGATCCTTTATTAGATTAAGGATGGCCGTTATCTTACTCAGTTATCGTAATCGTTATCGTAATAAAGGATGGCCGTCAATGTTTCCATTTGCCTCTTTATTGGATCCCGAATCGCTCTATCTCAAGCTTTATTTTCAAGGTCCCTCGTGGTCATTAATTCTTCAAGGCCCGCTCTTCTCGTGACTATTCGATGACCTATAGTCATGTTGTCTATATTACTTTTAATAAAATTGACTTTTATTTATTCTCCACGATCTGCCGCCAAAATGTTGGTGTTGAAATATTGTCGCTTTCCTTGCAAGCGCATTCTCCCGCCAATTCTTGAATTTCTTTGATTCAAAAAATAGGGATGTCTTTCAACTTGTACTTAAAGAACATCGATGACGAACACCGGATGTTATTCTCGCAAACACCCTCCAACAATCAAGTTAGTAATCTGGTTTCACTTTTAGGAATTTCCCAAGAGAATTAAGGTTTTCACTCCCTTATTATTTGTATGGTTTTTCTCGATTTTTCTTGAGAAAAGTCGAACCCCTTTCCCTTTTTTCCGGGCTATTTATCGAATTCTCGCTTTTTGCATTTGTTGCTCCTCACCGACCGTTATTCCCGTGAACTTATGCTCTTAACTTTCCATTAACTTATCCGCTTCAAGTAGTTATTGAGTTATCGTTATAAGAGCTAATCGTGAGTAGGGGTTACGCCGCATTCCTGAGAGAGTTGTTTAACTAATTTCCACCACGTGCTCAACCTGCCACATTTAAGTTCCGCTCGAGGTTTGACTTATATCTTTTTAGTTGTCGCCTATAACTCGCGACTCTAGTTCATTAGGTCGATAATGAATATTTATACTCTTTGCTAGCTTAATCTCAAATAAGTATATCTTTACATTACGATTAATATTTTTATTTTTGACTGACTTAACCTCGAACAAATGTACTCTTTATTTTTCACGCATGTAGGATATTTAAATATTATTGAATATTAGTATAGAGGATTTTACTAAGTTACAAATATTATAACTTACAACACACGTAAAATATGCTAAAACTTGTAATAAATAATGAGCCCCATATAACTATAAATTACAATATTTGTAACTTACGCATACCCTAATATAGAATATATGGTCATAATATGGGAAATCTACAATAATAACCACAATACTTTTATTATTTTCTAAAATAACCCTTCAAACTTATTTCTTTCAAAACCAGCCAAAATATATTAGAATCACGAAAATACCCTTCCAATGAAAATATCTTTAAGATCCAGAAAAACCAGAAAAATACAAAATGGATAAACATATTGCAGAAATTAATGAACTAAATAAACAAATGATAATACATATTAAAACAATAATAGAAGAAATTAAACTCTTAAAAATTGAAGTTTTGAAATAAAAACTAAGTTAAAAAGAAACCAACAATTTTAGAGGCACAAAAAGAACTAAAAGAATCAATTAAACATAAAAACAAAATACAATTTGGAGACATAGCTAGAGGCTCATTTGATGAAAGAATGAGAATTACTACTATGCCGTAAATATTGAGAAAAGGAGAAGAATTTCAAAAACAGGTACAAGAAACAATAAATAGATCAAAAAATAAGGAAAAAATTGATATCAAACAAAAAGGAATAAAAATTGATGAACCTAAAGAATCAAGTTCAAGCAGTGAATAATGGATAATCTAGAAGAACAATTCGATAAATTATCACTAGAAGATTTAGACCTAGAAACACTAGGATTTGATGTAAACATGAATGTTGGAGCACCACCAACTGAACCAAGTATAAAAACAGAAAATCCTAATATATTAGTCACTGATAAAGGCGTAAGAGCACATAACCAAGCATTAATATCTAAAAAACCATACTATAAAATGTATCCAGGGGAATACATACCTGAATACAAAACTGAAAATGAACCCATTAAACCAATGGGAAGTAAACAAGATATAGATTGCAGAAAAGACCCAAGTAAAACATTAACAAGTTGGTCAAATGATATGAAAATAATGTTTATATTTAATAAACAAAATAATGATTGGGATGCACAAAATACAGAAGAGAAATTTGATCTATGGATAGAATTATTAATAATGAGTTTCACTGGTAATGTACAAAACTGGTGGGATGGAATAACTGAAGAAACAAAAACCTTAATAAGACTAGGAACTGAACAAGAACTTAGAAAAGGAATTAGTGAAGGATTAGATAAATTCACAAACTATATAAGAGATGAATTTCTAGGAGAAAATTGGGAAGATCGTAAACAACAAGAGATACAAAAGGAAAAACTTTTAGCAAGACAACATTTAATGAATCTACAAATATGCAATTTATGCCACATAAAAAACTATACATGTGAATTTCAAAAATATTATTATAAACAATTTTACAGTAATGATGATCAAACAATATATTATGATATGTATATGAACAAATTACCATCACCATGGAATACTTATTTTGTTAAAGAATGGAATACATACAGATCAACAGAGATAGGAAAATTAATACCAAATACATTAGGATCTAGAGTAGAATTTGTCATAAGAAAACTAAAGGATATATGTATAGAAAGGCAATTATATAAAAAAGCAAAAAATGCCATGATGATTTGTTGTGATCAAGTAGATGCACCAAATCAGTGGGGATGTAAACCACTATATCATAAAAAACATAGAAAACGTAAACAAGGATATAGAGATAAATACAAAAACAAAAGGAGATATAAAAAACATTATAGAAAATATTGGAAAAATAAAAAATTCAAAAGAAAACCTTATAGAAGGTACTATAAAAGAAAATATAATGAGAAAAATAAAAAAGATCATAAAGAATGCAAATGCTGGAATTGCGGACAAAAATGACATATAAGCCCAGAATGTAAACAGAAAAAGTCGTAATAAGCAGTAACTAGAGTATCAAGAAATAAAACCGGATCTAGAATTATTATCTGATAATGAAAACATAAATTGTTACCATATTGAAATATATGAAAGTTACAGTGATACAGAATCTATTAGTACGACATCTTTAGAAGAAACAGAATCTGATGAGTCAGAATCAGAATTCTGAAATAGAAAATATAGAAGACATAGAAATAGAAAATGAAATAGAACAACAAGAAAATAAAGATGGATATCAATTAACTGTACAATTAAATCAGAAAAAATTAAAAGAAATATCAAGGATATCTTTAAATTTAAGAAATCCAGATAATACAGTTTTAAAGAATATACAGCAATTCTTTAAAAGGAAAAATATAATCATTCATGAATATCAAGAGCAGGAAAAAGCTATAGATATAACACAAAGCAAAGGAAATATTAAATTAATTCTACTAAATTCTAGAGGCATAGAAGCCACTTTAAATAAAATCAAAAGTAATAAAATTAGAGATAAAATACAATATGTATACCTAGCTGGAATACAGATATTAGTAAAATCCTTATTTAGAGAAGGAATAAATTCACCTATAATATTAAGTTGACATGACCAAAGATTTATAGACCCTGAATTAGCACATTTTGGAACTATAGAAGGAAATTTATGTTATAAAAAATTTCTATTTACATGTTACCCTAGATATTGTGTACATATAAAAGATAAAAATATAAATGATACACTCGGTTTACATTTTGAATTAAAGAAAAAGATATAATGAAACCCTGAAACAAAATAATGACATTTTATTATTCTCGCTTTATATTCTTTCTCGTAATAGTAATTATGGAGAAATATATAGTAATAAACCATATATAGAAATAGGAAAAGAATTTCGTGAATTAGGAAAAGTATATAACCAATATTACAAATCCCTAATTTACCTATAACCTATAATCTCAATATAAAAGTGACAAACCCGAATTAGAAGAAGATACTAAAAATCAAATGATACCAATACACTTTGGTAATAAACAACTTCTTAAAGGAATCAAATTAAAAGAAAAACAACCTAAATATAATGCATACAAAGAAATATTAATACCCGATAACACATCTGATGGAAATTTAGTGATAATAGGAAAATATTTTAATGGAATAGAATTTATAGAAGGACCAAAAATACTAATAGACACAGGTTCAAGTCATAATCATTTAAATATACTTAAAAATAAAGGATTAGTGGAACACACCACAACAGTGAATATAAGTACAAAGATTTCAATGGAAACCTAAGAATATGCACAAAAGAAGTAATTATACCAACATATTTAGGAAGATTGTTATTTAGAATACCATGTTTTATAGACTCAGGATTTGCTCAAAATGAAATATATGATATAATATTAGGAATGAGTTTCTTAAAACACATAAATTATAATATTACTTCTGAAGGAATATATATAAAAATGGATAGTGAAACAACAGAATTTTGTCCCAAAATAGCAATGTGGCAAACTGGATAAATGAATACTATAAAATTCCCTTTAGGTACTTATATAGAATTAACCTTCCCTGAAACAAATATAACTACATGTGCAATAATAGATACAGGAAGTGAAATTACATTAGGAAAAGCATTTTTAGTTAAAGAGTGGAATAAATTTTCAGGTTCGGGAATAAAACTTATAGGAATTACAAATACACAAGCATCTTTAGTATTTTATAAATCACAAGTTCCAATTATTCTTGGAAATAAAATTATCTTATTAAAACATATTATTCAATACAATACTTTAAAATAAGACTTACTCTTAGGAAATGATTTCCTCAGTCAATTCCAAAGTTATCAACAGACTTTATATAATATAAACCTTAAGACACCATGTGGCCATATCCTTCGACTACCTCGTATATTTAAAGCATACAGAGTCGCCGCTGAACGTGGTGATTATACTTATAAGATCTTTTTTGATAAACAACAATTACAAAATAATTTGATCTCTATAGATGAAATTAAGAAACAATTACAAAAAGTCTATCATGAGAACCCTTTAGCCTTATGGAATCCTAAAAATTTAAGAGCTCAAATAGAATTAGTAGAACCAGTAACCATTAGAGTAAGACCAATGATATATACCCAAGACGATATAACAGAATTTAAAATACAAATAAAAGAATTATTAAATTTAAATTTGATAAGACAAAGTTTTAGCCCTCATTCTAGTCCAACTTTTAAGGTAATGAAACATAGCGAACAAGTTAGAGGAAAAGCTAGAATGGTCATAAATTATAAAGAATTAAATAAATATACTAAATTTGATGGATATTTCTTACCAAAGAAAGAAGTATTAATAAACTTAGTAAAAGGAAATACATATTATTCCAAATTTGATTGTAAATCGAGATTTTGGCAAATAAAAATGGAAGAAGATAGTATAAAATATACAAACCTTTAGTACACCTCGAGGCCATTATGAATGGTTGGTAATGCTATTTGGATTAAAAATGCACCACAAATATATCAAAGAAGAATGGATGATTTATTAAGAAATAAAACATACTTAATAGTTTATGTAGATGATATTTTAATAAGCTCAAAAACTTATAAAGAACATATCGAACATTTAAAAGATTTTGCACAAACATGTAAAGAAAAAGGAATAGTATTAAGTGAGAAAAAGCAAAAATATGTCAAAATGAAATAGAATTCTTAGGAATGATACTCAATAATACATGTATAAAATTACAATCTCATATAAGTGAAAAAATTAAACAATTTCCGATAAATTGGAAAACAAAAACAAATACAAAAATTCTTAGGATGTCTAAACTATGCGAAGGATTTATAGATAATTTAGCTAAGAAAAGAAATCCTTTACAAAAATTATTAAAGAAAAATAATCTTCAAAGATGGAAAGAAGAACATACACAAACAGCTAAACAATTAAAAGAAGAATGTAAAATTTACCTAAACTAAGATTACCGTAACCAACAGATAATCTCATTTTACAAACAGATGCCGTTGATTTATACTCAGGCAGAATACTAAAACCGATTTAAATGAAATATGTAGATACACAAGTGGAACACTAAATTCAGTAGAATAAAATTATACAACCCATGAAAAAGAATTAATTGCAATATTAAAAGGAATTAAAAATTTTCCTTATTTTTAATTGCTAGAGAATTTCATCGTAGAAACCGATAATACTCAAGTTAAATCATTAATATTCAATAAATTACCAAATGAACCACAAGATAGACGAATTCATAGATGGCAAGTATTTTTATCTTTATATACTTTTAAAGTCAATTATATCAAAGGATCCGACAATTATCTTGCAGATTTTTATCCGAGAACATAGAATTTGTTGAAGAACCATAAACAATGGAGGAAGAAATCTCCAAAATAAATTCAAATAAATCTATCGAAGGTCGATAGTCATCGAAGCCCTAGACGCCATAGATCTGCCTAAGGAAAATATTTGAAACACATAATGATGGAGTAGATAGACTGATTTCTTCTTGGAACAGTCTGATCAGTAGACTCCAAATAAATCCAATAAATGCTGGAAGCAGCAGTGGACCCGTTCCACAGGATCCTATCAGTGATCCAATAAATCTGGAATCTCCCAGGGATTCAATAAATCAGGACTCTATTAGAGGTCCAATAAAACAGGATCCATTCAACGATCCAATAAACTCATATCCAATCAGTGATCCAATAGTCCAGAAAAATAAAACCATAACCATCTGTGCGACAGGTGAAGACAATAAACGGACTGTCAACATAAATCCTTTTGTTTCAGAAGATGATAATCTCCCTTTAAATCCAAAAGAAGAAGATTATAAACAGGTAACCACCTGGATATACTCCATCTGTTCATACAAAAACACCATCCATAAATCACCAGGGAAAAATGTCTATCCAAGAATGATCGCAATAAAGGATGCAGATCCAGTCCTTGTTGGAAAAATAGCAAGGTATGAATTTCTTGATATGATATACCTCGACATAAACCTAAAAGAACTAGCCAGCTTTGATGAACTCCTCATAAAAGAAGTCTCTAAATTTGCCAAAAGAGACAAATATATCTTAAATTCTACACTATAAGTCCCGAATACACCAATAACATAGAATACCGTGCCTTCTACATGATTACGATGAGGCCATGTTACTAGAAATTTTCAACTGAAGTGGGAACGTAATATACAATGACCTCACAATTCAATAAAGCATGGATAAGGACCGGAAGAGCTCGAGGAATAAAAGCCATACTGGAGCATTGCTAAAGACCTGCATAATAGAAAATACAGGACAATCATAAAATTCAATAATTATATCTTGCTGACAGCAGAAGGTGGAGAGTCACCATCTGAGATACTTCTAGACTTCATACATGAGATAACCATAATAAGATTCCCATCAAGCCCAGCCACTTTACAGCAGGCATGCAGATTGATGGAAATAAAGTAAGAAGTCTTATCGGCAATAAATAATATAGCCTTTGTTTTATTTGTCATGTTATAATAATGTAATAAACTTTTTGACTTTGTAAGGCCACCACATAAAGTTGTCTGCCATAATAGTATTAGTTATATTTATCTTTTCTCCAGCCATACACCTGTAAAGGAGAAAGATAAGAAGTCATTATCTTTTCCCTCAACCGCACACTTGTAAAGGGAAAAAGATAAACAACAATAATGTAATCTCTATATAAAGATCAAATAAACAAGAAGGAAAGGCAGAGCTTAGAGCCTTTAATCATCAAAAGCTTCAATTACAAATTTCTCTCAAAAACTCTCTTAGCATAATACAAATGAAAAATAAACCTTTTTCCAATCTCAACCCAAATAAACATATCATCTAGATAAACCAAATAACCCCATAAGAAAGAAGAAGGAAACCTATATCTGTTATTGGATATAAGGAAAATTCCAAAACACTAAAGGACACAGTGAAGCCTGAAAAGACTGTCCATTTATCCCGTGTGTTAGCCAGAGGAGAAGGCGTGTTTAGGGAGGTTAAGGACGAGGTCATATAGGCAGAAGGTCACTCCGCCAGTGTATAGGAAAATTCCTTTTATACAATAAATGATAGAGGTAATAATTCCAAGTTCTTATCTTTTGGTGGCAAAAGGTTTATGGAGATGTTTATGTTTAATGGGAAGAGAAGGAAATTATCTTTGAAATTTTGTAATATGGAAAAATATCATGAAAAATTATTAAAAGAATTTGGAATAACTAAAATAATCTGGATAACTGAAAAGATAAAAATTTCATATAATCAGAACACCATAGTAGTACAAATAAATTGTGAAACATGGGATTATGAAGCATACATGTTTTCTAAGAAAGAATTAATATCAAAAGAAGGATTATTAGCCATAAAAAATATAGGATTACCCAGTGAATTGGAAAGAAAGATAATAAATCAGATTGAATTGGATAATTTATAAGAAAAAAATATATGATCCAAATAGATCAGGAGATGTCTATAATTAAAGCCAAAATAGAGAAAGAAGGATGGGGAACATGGGAAGTCAATCCATATGACTTCTTTGCCACCAATAAGATTAGAAAACTCCATCAATAGGAATAGTAAAATCCTCATGTATTTTATAAATAAATTCCTGAATAAACTTTGTAATCCATGAGATGTTGATTTATCTCTTATTGAAATATACACTATTGTATAAATTATGTACTTGATGTTTACATAATAAAATATTACGTTATCATTTTTAATACCTAGATCTTTATTGACTATATTGACTATATTAACTATATTAACTAGATTTTAGTCTTCTAAGTCTTCGGACCCCCCAAACTAAATGGTATCAGAGACACATATAGGAATAAAATCATAATATAATTAAGAAGATAAGAATTTGAAAAATAAAAATGGAGCCAATAACGAATATTGTAGATGCGATGCATACTTTAAGAATAGAGGATAAAGATGAAATAAGAAAATTGGTAAAAGAAATAAAAGAAAGTAAGAATAATATAAGAAATATTGAATTGGATTTAATGCAAGAACAAAGAGAAAGATTTAATATAAATACAACAGATGATGAAATAATATTAAATAAACGAATGAAATTCATAGATGAATTCATTAAATTTTTAATATATTGGTATAAAACAGAAACATCATGAATAATAATTCAGAATTTGAAGCTTGGAATAGAACTAGAGTTATGTGTCATACCATAAAAAGAATGACATTTAGTTGGAAAAATAAAGTTAATCTTTATATAAACTAAGAAATAACAAGCCTAGAACAAGAGAAAAGAATGTTAATTAATGTTGGATAAGATAATTATGAAGAATTAGGATTTATAGACTTTTATGATCTAGAACAAAAGATATATTTTTATAAAGAACTAATAAAAATTTTAGAAAGAATAGGACGAAGATGTAGAAATGATAGAAGAATAAACAATACATAAAATTATCAAACTCGAAGGATTCAAGAGAAAATTATCAAAATTATAAAAGACAAAATAATTGGTATTTTTGAAATTAATATAAACATAACATGAGTTTTTAGTTCATACAGTAAATATTTAACTAAAAATAATAAAAAAAAATTTAAAAAATAAAAAATGAGAAAGAATATACTAAAAGAGTTACTATTGATAATTTCCCTCGTAATATTGAATAAAGCTTACACAGCTGATAAAATAGCTTTTGTTATTTTCAAGTTGTCAGAATCATTAGCTTTCTTATCAACAAAATCCTGTAGCCTGTAGGGCCACTGGAATTTACTTTATTACGTTTACAGCCGCTGTATTGTTTCGTGGGATGACCCATTTAAATTTAAGTGTGTTTTTGGTAATAGTATTACAATCAAAATCCATTATTTTGAAATTCAGAAACTACTAATTAACATTTTGGTACGGTTTGATAATAACTTTGTTACTAGCTTACAGCTTAATTAGTTCGCATGTTGTCTTTGTTTCCTACTCTATAATTATTGATGGAGAAATTTATTTCACATGCAATTTAGTATTATTATGCAGATGTGCCATCAATTATAGGCTGAAATAAAAATTTATAGCATTCAATAAAATATGATTTTTTAAAATTAATAATTTAAAGAAAAAAGGTTAATTAATGTTTTTCACCGTAATAAATTTATCTAACAATTACAATTATTTACCAAATTATTTATAGTAGACCAAGCACACAGAGAGACAGCCTGCGTTTGTAAAATTACACGTATTAATTCTTAAAAGGTAATAGTTTAATTTCTAAATTTACACATGTCAATCCAAGCTGACGCAGAGATGTTTAATCCTCTGGAGCACTATCATTGAAGATTGCTTGGTAGAGTCCACACGGCTTGGAAAGAAACCAGAACTTTATGCAAGTCTTAACTTTATGCTAGTCTTAACTTTATTATGAATTATTGGAGGCTAGCAGGGAGAGGAATCCACGTTCGAAATTTTCAATCTAATCAATCTATCCACGTTTTTGGAGATTTGTATCCATTTTGTTATGCCCGTTTACTAAACCCTGTTTCTCTTCTCTTTCACTAAATCCCATTCGATCCCTTTCTCTCCGACGAACGAACCAACGAACGAACAAAGCCATGGCAGAGCTCTTACTTTCTGCTTTTCTTGATGTGCTGTTTGACAGATTGGCTTCCCGTGATTTGTTCAACTTTTTCCGTCAAATTCAAGGCGGGGTATCTTCAGAGCTCAAGAAGTGGGAAAGAAATTTGAAGATGATTCAGGCCGTGCTCAGCGACGCAGAGGAGAAGCAGCTGACGGATGAGTCTGTGAAGATGTGGCTGGACGATCTCCAAAACTTGGCTTATGATGCTGAGGACATTCTTGATGAGTTTGCTACTCAAGCTTTGGAGCAAAAGTTGATGGCGGAAGATTCTGATCAGCCTGGCTCTAGCACCGGTAATAAAGTTCAGAAAATGGTCCCTGCAGCCTGTTTCAGTTGTTTCAGCCCAATTAGCAGTATTAAGTTCAATTCCAGTATGCGGTCCACGATTAAAGATATCACAAGCCGCTTGGAAGAACTGTGTAAACAAAGAATTGAACTTGGATTGCAATTGACTCATGGAGCTGGAGGGACTTCATCAACGGTTGCTGCTCAGCGAAGACCACCCAGTTCAAGCGTGCCGACAGAGCGTGCTGTGTATGGAAGAGATGATGATAAAGCTAAAATACTTGAAATGGTTTTAAGTGATGAGCCAAGCGTTGCCAACTTTCGTGTAATCCCCATCGTCGGCATGGCAGGGGTTGGGAAAACAACCCTTGCTCGGGAGGTTTACAATGACAGGGCCGTCGAAGATTTCAAGTTCGACATAAAAGCTTGGGTTTGCGTCTCCGACGACTTTGATGTGCTGGGCATTTCAAGGGCACTTCTGGAGTCCATCACCTGCATGCCTTGTGATCTCAAGGCTTTAAATGACGTGCAGATTGAGTTGAAAAAGGCAGTGAATGGAAAAAAATTCTTGATAGTCCTGGATGATGTTTGGAACGAGAATTACGACTTGTGGGCAACCTTGAAAGCTCCCTTCATCACCGGTGCACCCAATAGTAAGATAATTGTGACCACACGCAATTCATATGTCGCATCAACAATGGGACCCATTCAACACTATAATCTAAAGGCTCTATCAAATGACGATTGCTGGTCTGTATTCATAATGCACGTATTTGATGGTAGGGACTTTAATGCATATCAAATTTCAGAATTATTTCGTGAGAAAATTGTTGCAAAGTGCGGAGGGTTGCCTTTAGCAGCAGCGACTCTTGGTGGCCTTTTACGCTCCAGGAGACAAGATGCATGGGGTGCTGTATTGAACAGCAATATATTGGCTAAATTACCTCAACAAAGCAACATTCACCCCGTGTTAAGATTGAGTTACCATTATCTTCCTTCTTATTTGAAGAGATGCTTCGCATACTGTGCAATTTTTCCCAAAGATTATGAATTCACGGAGAGGGAACTGGTCTTGTTGTGGATGGCTGAAGGTATTATTCAACAATCAAGAAAGGATAAGGAGTTGGAAGATTGGGGCAGTGAGTGTTTTCATGATCTAGTGTCAAGGTCGATTTTTCAACAAGCAAGTAATAACAGCTCTAAATTTGTGATGCATGACCTTGTCCATGATCTTGCTCAAATGGTTTCAAGAGAGTCCATTTTCAGGTTAGAGGAGGCCAATAAGACATCAAGAAGATTCGGACGGGTTCGCCATTCTTCATACTCCGGGGTTGGTGTGATGGTAAAAATAAGTTTGAGCTTCTGTATGAATTGGAACATCTGAGAACATTTTTACCTTTAGACACAAGATTCGGTGTTGGCCTTAGTTATGTAACTGCTGCAGTTCCGTATGATTTGTTGCCAAAGTTCAAAAAGTTGAGGGTGTTATCTTTAGAACAATACCATGTCACTGAGTTACCTAATTCATTTGCAGATTTGAGACTTTTAAGGTGCCTCAACCTTGTTGGCACTAGTATCAAAAGCTTACCCGAGTCAACAAGCTCACTGTTGAACTTGGAAGTTTTGATATTAAAAGGCTGTTATCGTTTGATCAAGTTGCCAACCAAAATGAGAAAATTGATTAATTTATGTGATTTGGACATACAAGGTGCATACTTACTTACAGAGATGCCTTGGGGAATGAAGCAATTGAAGAATCTCAAGAAGTTGTCCAATTTTATTGTGGGCAAGTGTGGCTCCGCATCTGGTTTGAAAGATTTAAAGAATTTAAAATTTCTTCGTGGAGAACTTTGTATCTCAGGATTAGAGAACGTCAATGATTCACAGGATGCAAAAGCAGCCATGCTATATGAGAAGCAGAATCTAAAAGCATTGTCGTTAGAATGGGGGTCACAATTTGACATCTCAAGAGATGAAGCAGTAGATGAAAATGTGCTTGACATGCTCCAACCACAAAAAGATTTAAAAGTGCTGACAATCAGGCATTATGGTGGTGTAAGATTTCCATCCTGGTAGGCAATCCATCATTCTCCATGATGGGGGTCCTTAACTTAGAAAATTGTGAAAATTGCACATTCTTGCCGACTCTGGGGTTGTTGAGTTCACTTAAACACCTTCTTGTTAAAGGGTTGAAGAAATTGAAAAGCATTGGTGTTGAGTTTTATGGAGAGAGTTGTTCAAATCCTTTTCAATCACTAGCAAATCTTTGCTTTGAGGATTTGCCAGAATGGGAGTATTGGGACACCAAATCCGATAAAAATGGTATTGTTGCAGAATTTTCTAGCCTCTGTGAACTTTCCATTGTAGAATGCCCCAGATTCCGTGGAAAATTGCCAGAGCATCTGCCTTCATTGGAGAAACTTGCTGTTAGTAACTGTGGAGAGCTGGTAGTTTCATTCTCAAGTTTTCCGAAGCTCTGCGAATTAAAAATTGATGGATGCAAAGGACTTGTGTGCAACATGTCTCCAATTGATGCTAAGTCCGTTAAGTGTATGACTATTTCAAATAGTTCATTCCAAATATATGGATGCAAAGGGATGGTATATAATGATTTTCCAGCTGCTAACTCTGTGACTATTTCAAATCTTTTGGGGTTTGGAAATTTTTTAAAACAAGGATTTCAACAAGTAGAGGCTTTGTGGATTAGCGAATCTGGCCGGATCAAGTCATGTCTTGGAGCGGAGGTGCCAGAAAAAGGGCTACATGTTACCACCTCGCCAGAAGAGGTATCAATTGAAGAAAGTGTCTTAAGTCTTGTTTCACTTCCAGAGATCAACTTTTTTTCTCAATAATCTGCGGCTTCTTACAATTGAAAAGGTCAGAAATATAAAATCCTTGCCTGAGGAAATTGTAGGCAACAATTCACAACTGGAAAGCTTGTATATCAGCAATTGTGATTCTCTGATATTCATTGCAAAACGGAAGCTGCCTTCATCCCTTAAAAGCCTTGAGACGTGGGAATGTGAGAACTTGCTGCATTTGGTTGATGATGAAGAGGATTGTCCTTCTTTGTCTTCTTCATCTGGGATGCTGAGACGACTGAGGATAATTCGGTGCCCAAAGCTGATCAGTTTATCATCAGGAATCCAGCTACTTGAGGGGCTTGAATATTTCGACATACATAATTGTCCAAAGCTAGAGTCATTACCCAATGGCCTATGCAATCTCAACTGTTTACGGTGTATTGAGATATATGGTTATCCAAGTCTTGTTTCCTTGGCAGAAACCAGGCTTCCCGAAAGCATTTTAAGTGTTGTCATTGGAGGATGTGAGAAGCTTGAAACCCTGCCCAACAACATGCACAAACTCAACTCTCTTCAACATATAGGCATTGTTGAATGTCCAAGAATTCTGTCGTTTCCAGAAGGTGGTTTTCCCACCAGTCTAACATCACTTTATATTGGTAAAGATGTGAAAGTGTTGTACAAGGCACTCATCCGGTGGGGGTTGCACAGGCTTACGTCTCTTAGACACCTCTACATTCGTTGTGGTCTTGAAGCAGAGTCCTTTCCAGCGGAGGACGCCGGGATGATGTTGCCTAGTTCTCTAACTTGGCTGCATCTTGGGAGTTTTCCGAAATTGAAAAACCTATCTTCAACGGGTTTCCAAGGCCTCACCTCTCTTGAAGAATTGGGGATCCAGAATTGCCCCAATCTGACATCATTACCAGAGGTGGGCCTTCCATCCTCACTTTTGAGGTTAACAATTGATGGTTGTCCGAAGCTTGAAAAAGAGTGCAAAAGGGATAAAGGAAAAGAGTGGTCCAAGATTGCTAACATCCCTTGCGTGATGATAGACAACAAATTCATATACGATCCAGATTCAGAGGAGTAGATAATATTAATTCATTCCATCTCTCATTTTCCTCTGTAATAAACAAGGTCAGTTGATTTCTATTATCCACTCAATCCTCTGCCCTAGTTAAATTCAATTTTCAGAACCCTGCTAGCTGTCTGTTTAAAAATGGGAATTGCCTTGGAGTGGAAATGAATTTGGTAATCAAAGTAACTTTTTTAGCATAATCAAATTAATATATACGTATATGCTGTTGTTATGGATATACCGTACTGTACCTTCTAAGATTCCTTATGTTTTTTTTTTTTGTTTTTAGACAGACGATTCTATTTTGTTAACTTAATCTCTTGTAATTAGTATGTTTTGCGTTGATTTAAACTAAATTTGAAAACTCCAGAATTTTTATGATTCATTATAAACTAAATTGATTTTTATACTCTTTTGGGTGAGTGATAATAAAAAAATAATAATAATAAATAAATTTGTAAACTCAGCCAAATTTTAATCCTTGCTAATTTATAATATATATGCTTTTTTTATATATAAAAAAATGCTATTACGATCAACGTCATTTATACATTTTACATCAGCTTGGTTTCGACAGTAATTTTCGTAGATGCAAGCTGAAGATTCAAATTAGAATTGAAGAGTAGAAACGTACTTGATAAAAATGATTTATTAATTTTATTCCACTTGCACGAATTTCGTTGGATGCTTCCCTATAGTTAATTGGGGTAACAGTTGAATATTTAAATGATTCATTTCATCAAATTTTTTATACAGTTTTCATCTCTGACCTTAAAGTACTTGGTTATTTGAAAAGTCGATAAGTTTATTCTGTTACCTGAATAATTAAACATTTTTTATTCTGAGATTTAGCATTTTCACATTTATTACTTTTTTTTTTTTACCTTAGTCATGCAGTGGTAAATGGAAGCCCAAGAATTCCAATATGGCTAGAAATTTGAAGCAACATTTGAAGAGGAAAACCAAATTTGGTGGAAAGTGGAGGAGAGAACAGAGAAGATTTAAGGGAGGTGCACTTGCTCCCAAATCTTCATTCTTCAACACACAAATCCTGTGAGTACTTGCAATTGATGTTTATGCCTGCAATTACTGTAAATATTGCAATTCTAATGCAGTGCAATGGTTTTGTTGATGGTAAGCTTTCAACTGACGAGACTTACCCGCACGCTTTTGAGAACTTCGCCTCCTCTACAGCACCAATAGACGGTTAATCAGCTGAAATGACTACTCAGATCAAACATCCCATTGTATCAACTGTGAATGTCATGATGGTGGTGGTGGCTAGCGGAGGAAATTGAGGATGTGCTGTAATGAATATTTACAAACATGAGAAGCATGGCAGCCTGAGAGGCGATTCAATTTGTAAGCTTAGCAAGTTACAATATTTTCCTGTATTTGATATACTGATCATGAGTTTGCTAAATATGTGTTTTCTTTCTGATGATTAATTTTGCGGTCGGAGTGGACTGAAAATATATAGGCCGGGATATGAAGCATAGCAGGTTAGCCTTTTGGTCCTAGTTATATGACGTGTGATTTTCAGATGAAAGGTCATGGCGATGGTGGTAAGATGTGTACTTGCACTTTCTTCCAACTCTAACTGCTTTCTTTCCAGATCTTAAGTTGCATGTCAAATTAATCTCTGTTTGGTTCAGGATTATTGCCATAAATTGAGTGATTAAATCAAATCAATGCTGTCTTGGATTGAAAGAGAATATATGTGACCAAAGATGGCACAATGACAACATCAAGATTGACATTGAGACTAACAAGATCACCATTTCATGAACTTTGATGCTAGCTTCATCGATGCTGTTTGAATTCCAGTAGCGAATGAGAACATTGACTGCCTCTACAGCACCAGATTAGACGATGGGTGAAATGACACCATTAAGCTGGAGTTTAAGATTGCAGAGATCATTATTTTATCAACTTTCAAATGTTGCAAATGCATTGATTGCAGCTTTGACTGCTTAAACGTTGTCATCCTCCTTCTCTTTGTTGCATATAGTTCAAAGCATGAGAACCTGCACTGTAAGATTATGTCACATTCATCAAGTCATACATGATTAATTTATTAAAGTGTTCTCTTTGATTTATCAGACAGAATCAGATCTTGTTATATTTTATGCTTATGTTATCAGCTTCTATCTGCACGGCCAGTACTACAAAGACCTCAACATCTTTCCCAAATATTCTTGATTAGGATGCTTTCCAAGAGGGATAAGAAAAGGGAGATCCTCATTTAGTAATTTGTTGAGTGTTGATGCTGATTTTTGGTCGCTTCTAACTCGAGCAGATTCTCCAACTAACTCTCGAGTCTCTCCGATCACCGAGTGGTGATGCCTTTAGCCTATGTTCACGTGAAAAGTGTCGAGATCACTAGGTTTTTTCTGCAAGACCGATCGTCTGCTCAAGTCAGTAATCGGACTAATTCTTAAAAAATTCTCTTTCAAAGAAAGGAGGAAAAAAACAAGATAGAGGTTAACTCCCTTTCTTTTTTTCTCTCTGTTCTTTTTCTTTTCTGATTCTTTTTCTGTTCCAAAATTCAACCTCTTTTTCTCCTTTTCCTGAGGTATTTATCTAGGTCTTCTGTTCCTCGCCGTTATTCCCGTAGTGCACGTTCTCAACTTCCCACGTTCCCATCTGTTATGGGACAACTATTTGGTCATCACGATGAGAATTAATAGTGCGCGAGAGTCATACCCCCATTTTTGGAGAGAGTCGTCTAACTGGTTCTCACTGTAGTTCTGGCTACCACGCAAGGACTGGATTATTCCTGCTCTCGGTGCTGACTATAACATGATTAGAGCTCGCTTGGTCGACAGTGATGTTCTTGCTCTTCTTTAGCCTACGCTCGAGCAGAATGTGACTAGAAATTACCGGCTCGAGCAAGTTTGAGGTACCCTTTCATGACCCGTCTGCTCGATCATTTCGTATTTAATGTGGGTGACGTGGGTTATTTCGGCTACTCGCTTGAATTCAAAAAGCGGTTCCCTAAACAAACGCTGTTCTCTTGTGTAACGTGTCAGCCTAATAGAGTGACTCTTTTATCTCTTTACAAATCTTTAAGTTCGCTCTCCCCTTTTCCTATTTCCTCACATTGTTGAAAGTTACCTCTCGGTGCTCGCAAGAAATCCTATTCCCGGTTGCAGTTACTGCGATTAACGAATGCCCACTGAATCGTTTTCAAGTATAAATCCTCGGACTTCTTCTTCCTATCTTTGTTGTCTTTTTTCTGGGTTCTTTGATTTCTATCTTTGTGAACCGTGATTCGATTTCGAGATCCGATAGAAGTGTGTTGTAAGGAAGCCATTAGTCCTTAGGAAAATGTCTACTATGCAAAAACCGGAAGAATATCCCTCGAGGAATCCTCTTCTTCTAGTGATTCTCAGACTGACAATATTGTTGGGATGTTGTCGAGGACGAAGTCCTTAAAAAGTCTAGGCCAAGCAAAAACAAAGGGGTGGAGGTCGAATAATTTGCCATTGATCATATGAGGTGTAAGACCTCTCAACGAAGATTTAGATAGACTTAGAGAGATATATTGTATTCTTGATAGTGTTAATCTTCGCCTCCCAAAGAAGAATAGCACTCCTAGTCGTCCTCTTTGAGAGTATGTCAATTTTTTTTTGCTTTCTATTCAAGGTAATAAAAGCCGGAGTTTACAATGCTAATGCATAGAAGCTACTATGAAAATTAAGGAGCTTTGGTAGACCGGTCACCGACTTGATCAAGAACTCGAGTAGTCGAGTCCACACCGGATGCGACTTGAGAACCCTCATCGCCGAGGGAGCAACTTTCTCAAGCCCCATAGGCAACAATTGGATTGCTTCGATTCATGCATGATAATATTTTACATTTTGGCTATATACTGCGCCAAAATATTAATGCTCGATTTCTAATCGATTCTACCTTGAACAGTGTTCTTCAACTAACTCCCGAATCTCTCCGATAACCGAAGGGGTGATACCCTCTAGCCTGTGTTCACAAAAAGAAATGTTAGAGATCATAGGGTGTTTTTGGGCAAAAATCCTCCGACGCTCAAATTAGTAATCGGGCTAATTCTTGAAAAAATCTCTTTAAAGAAAGAAGGAAAAAGACAAGATAGAGGCTAACTTCCTTCTCTTTTTCTCTTGGTTCTTTTTCTTTCTCGATTCTCTTTCGTTCTAGAACCTAGCCATTTTTTCCTTTTTCCCGAGGTTTTTATCCGGGTCTTTTGTTCCTCGTCATTGTTCTCGTAGCACACATTCTCAACTTCCCACGCTCTCGCCTGCATATGAGACGAGTTGTTTGGTCATCACGATGAGAATTCATCGTGCGTGGAAGTTACACCCTCATTTTCAAGAGAGTTGTCCAACCGGCTCCCACCGTGGTTCCGGCCGCCACACTCGAGTCCGCTTGAGGACTAATTTATTCCTACTCTCGTGCCAGCTTATAACATGATAAGAGCTCGCTCAATCGGCAGTGATGTTTCAGCTCTTCCTTAACCTAGGCTCGAGTGGAATGTGAGTTCTTGCTTTTGGTCGGCTTAATCTCGACCTCGAGCAGATGCGTTCTTTATTTCTCAAACATCGAGAAAAGCGTAAAATTTATCTTTAATAGCATAACGCGTAATCGCCATGAATGTTTATACTGATAGCATAAAAACAGGATTTATTCTCATGATTCACTTTACAAAAACACCGTACCAGCCATTTTTTCATCATCTTTTTTTATTTTTCAAATAAAAGATTTATGAAAAAGCTGAATGAAAGGACCAGACTAATCCCAACAAAATGAACGGATGAGATTAAGTCTGCCAAGAGAGAGAACGGTCTACAAAATGTAACTAAAGGCCACTGTATATAGCCAAAAAAAAATTGAGAGAATCAAGGAATAACCAGATTAGTCTCTTTCATTCATCAAATTTTTTCTAAATAGAATAATTTGAATGTTGGAGTGTCATTGTAGGTAGGTACCACCACTATAACAACCTGAACCCAATTAACAATAAAGTAGATATTGTACGGTTTAGTCATGGTGCCCATCACTATTTTATTATTAGGCTTAATAAATAGGAGTGCACTTGCTTTGCAGCCTTAATTCTTCACCATGCAAATTGAGTACTTGCAACAATTACTGTAAAGTGTTGCAATTTTGATGCAACGAAGTGGTTCGTTAGTAAAAAACTTTAAACTGAGAGATCAAGTCCAAAATCCACTGAGAACTCTGCCTCCTCTATAGCGGCAAGAACCATTTTTGCGTTAATTCAATCAGGCAAATAAAACCATCACCTGCTATTAAAAATTTTTCAACAAGCATGTTGACGCCAAAAATATAAAAAATATATATATACAGTGTCTGATTTCTGTAAAGATAAAGGGAAATTTATAAAAATAGCCAAAAAATTTTTACAAATATCCAAAATAACCAATTAAATTTTTTCTATCATATGTAGCCATATATTTATTGTATAGACTTAAATACCCTAAGATCTATAAACAAAACCAACAAATCTCACACTCTCTCAACCAACAATTTTCAAAATCCAGCACACCCTAATCCCTAAAACTCACCCACTAATCATCAACTCATCAATTAGAAAGCAACATTGATACAGTTGATTACTTAAACAACTTGTGGCAATTGAAGTGTTTCATTTTGTAATATGCCTGGGGGAGTGTTTCATTTCCGGAATCTTCATCATGCTCGGTTTTGTGGCTATTACGATCGCAAAAAAATTAAATTTTTAATTAGTTAATTTGATAATTAAAAAAATTCAAGTTTTTTTTTTTACATTCTGTAATATCGTGTCGATTTATTAAAAAAAAATTCAATTTTTTTAATTCGATATGACAGGGGCCTGTCGTGCGCTCGACACCGCGCGACAGGCGCGCGCGCATTGGGTGCTTATCGCGCGCGGGTGATTTTTACCTGTTCCGTCTGTCATTTCTAGTCCTATTGCACCTATACTCCACCTTACAATCACACCATCAACACTTTAATCTTGCAATACACCATCAACTATTTAATCTAGTCTAAGGAGCATTTTATCGAGCACCTCGCTGCACTACTCTTTAAACATAAATTTCATTTAACAATCTCCAATATTTATGGCCAAACAATCCTAAGCTTATCTATATGCATATATACACTCATTTTTCACCAATCAAACTTATCAAAATAGAAAGAAATTAAAATATACGAAGTGATAATTACCGGAAATTACGAAATGGATGATGATAGAAACCCGCCGGAGTTGAGTTCATTGTCAAAAATCCGTTCAAGCACTTTTTACAGTCACCGGAGGGAGCTAATCGCCAATTGGAGGTCACTGGAGGGAGCAAATGGAAGACTTTGGTTTTGAGAGAGATATGGGTATTATGGGGAAAAAAAATAGTAAATGGTTAAGGATAATAGAAAAAATATAAATGATTATTTTGGATATTTGTAAAATTTTTTTTGTTAGTTTTGTAAATTTCCCAAAGATAAACGAAGAAGAATGAGAAATCTCTTTGCTAAAAGAGAAAAAGTAAATAAAGAAAAAAGAAAAGGTAAGAAAATATAATCTAGAGAGTCAAAATGGATCAAGTCCCACCTTTTGAATTGGGAGTTTTATAAAGGTTAGAATCCTTTACCCCTTAAACTACGGAGTGATCTTTTAAAGATCAGACTCAAACCCGTAATTTTTCAAAGATCATTTTTGACTGAGTCTCCTATCGATTTGGCTCAATTTGATTTTCTCCTTATAGAAATATACTTGCCGTTTATCTATTAATGAGTCACTTGCCTCGCAACCTCGATGTCTTTCCTTTAAAAGAGGAGGGTGCAATTAGATGTGAGGAAACATCTAATTGTGGTCCCTCGCTTTTATTATACAAAAACACATAAAATCATAAGTTTTACCAAGTTAATAAAACCTAACTCCTTTTGCTTTAAAAAGCACCAAGTAAACCATTAAAACTTTCCCTCATTTATCGACATGTAGATTTCCTTAGGGCTAGGATCCTCTCCTATTTTTTTGCCTTCGAGCCCTCTTTATTTTGTAATGATTAGTCAAATATGTATAGTCATTAAAAGAGTTGACATAATTATCTCACACTTGACCAGCTTATAGAAAAACAAGGAGGGTTAGGAGGAAAAAAACTATGAGAGAATCTTTGTTCTTTCCTTAACTACGTAAATTTTCGCTCAAAATTAAAGTGTTTTAAGTTGTATATATACATTCCACACAAAATAGCTACTCAAAGATGTCTCGCATGTATTCGACCACATAATATGTACCTAAAATAAAACCACAGTAATTAAGCTACAAAGCAACCCGACTGATTTTGAATTTTTAATAGTTTCAAGCATGTTTAGGCTTCTTATATGATCTAAACCAATGAATTCAATTGAATGACTTATGTTAAAATTTACTTTATGGGTAGATCAAGAGAAGGCCAGAAGCTGTAATGCTTACTGCATAATCCTAATCTTTAATTGACTAAGGTCGGTACGTGGTGGGGAATATTCCATTAATACGTAGATTCGACAGAAACACAAAGCATCTTAATTCTTAAATACTAATATTTGTTGCGTAGATTGTAAAGTCAACTCTTTGTTCTAATTAATGCCCATTGACTTTTTATTACTCAAGTTTGCGTATCCCTCAGTACTTTAAAGTACTCAATTTCTTTTTGCTTCCTGTTGATACCCTTTTTCTTCTTGCAATACTATGGCGGTTGTTGGAGAGCTTTTACTCCCTCACATGTTGTTTGGCCAATTATTATCTTTTTAGTTTCTCAAGTTTGTTCGAAACCTTGGAGGCCGGGTTGAATCTGAGCTAATCAAGTGGAAACACACTTTGATAGTAATAGAGGCAGTGTTAAGCGATGCAGAAGAGAAGCAGCTGATAGATAGGGCTGTGAAGGTTTGGCAGGACGATCTGCGGGACTTGGCTTATGATGATGAGGACATTCTTTATTAATTGCTACGAAAGCTCCAGAGAATAAGTTGATGGAAGATCAGCCTAGCACTACTGTTTGGGAAATAAAGAGCACACCTTCTCGAGGTTAAGCCGGCCAAAACAGAAGCACTGACCACCAATGTAAAGAAACTCCTACTTGAGATTAAGCTAGCCAAAATTAAGAACTCACATTCTACTCGAGGATAAGCTAAGGAAGAGCAAGAACATTCACTTCTAGCCAAGCGAGCTCTCATCATATTATAGGCGGCACCAAGACAGGTGTAAACCAGTCCTGGAGCAAAACTTAAGTGTGGCAGCTTGAGCTCACAGTGGAAATCAGTTCAACAACTCTCTCCGAGAATGAGGATGTACCTCTCATGGACAATCAATTCTCATTGTAATGACCAAATAACCGTCTCAAAATAGACGGGTATGTGGGAAGTGAAGAAAGTGTGTTATGAGAATAACGGTAAGAAACAAAAGACCCAGATAAATACCTTAGAAAAATGAGAAAAAAGAGTTGGACTTTTTACACACAAAAAATCATAAAAGAGAGAACAAACAGTAAAAGAATGGAGTTAGCCTCTATTTTGTTGTTTTTCCTTTATCTTTAAAGAAAATTTTCCAAAAGTTAGCCCAATTAATGACTTGAGGCGTGAGGGTCTTCGCCGAAAAACACTCGTACGATCTATGACATTTTTCCGTGAACACAGAGCTAGAGGACATCACCCACTCCTGTGATTAAAAAAACTCGAGTGTTAGCTAGAGAAACTACTAGAGGTAGAAGCGACCATATTCAGCATCAATATTTTGGCACCGTCTGTGGGGAAGAAGCAAAAAGCTAGTTCTATTACAAGAAATACGGAAACATGACAATGAGAGGCAACAATCCAATGTAAGTAAGTCTTGAAGAGTCGATGACTCTAATAGAGGTGGAAAACGAGGCCCGGATAGAGGCGAAGTAAGATAAAATGAACCGAATGGAAAAACAGATGGAGACGTTGACGTCTATCCTTTAGGATCTCAGGGAATGAAAGAAGAGAGCAAGCTATGACGTTCCTGAGTCCAACCGTAAAGCAAGAGCGTGTGTAAGTTACAGCACAGAATCCTACTCGTGCTAAAAAATTAGACCTCAGATTAGCTCATGCCATTGACGAGAACCAGGGCATGAGAAAGCCCCAAATTAGAGGATCGTGTTAGATAATGAGTCCCCACTTTCAGTGGAAATCATGAGCATTACAATCCCAATGGATTTTCATTTTTCTCAATTAAAATTTTTTAGGAAGAATAATTCGTTGGTGCACATTGAGCACTTCAACGACATAACCGGGGTATAAGGCCTAACAGAAATGCAGAGCTACAGAGCCTTCCCACTCACCTTGGAGGGGCGAGCACAAGAGTGGTACCACAGACTGCTATAAGGAAGTATCCAAAACTTTGAGTAAATGTGCACAGAATTTACAGAGCAGTTCCGTGGGGCAGTAGCTCTTGGAGACGATATGTTGGAGCTGGTTGAGATTAAGTAAGGGGGGGAGTCCTTTCAGAAGTTCGTCAAAAGATACCATTGAGTGGTCCTTGATCTCAGGGCGTTCAATCACCCGCAAGTGTTAAGAGGGCTAAAAGAAGGGTGAAAATGGGAAGGCCATAGTACAATCTGCGAAGTCCCCTGGTTCGTTTATATTCTAATGCATATGAGCAGGTAAACAAGGACATTGGAATTGAAGAGGAGAAAGCGACAAAGTTGAGAAGTGAGCAGATTGATGGAATGAGATGCAATGAGAAAAGAGTAAGAGAGCAAGAAGTGGTCGCTGCCTCGCTGGAGGAGCGTAAAGCTGCTCGCCTTACCATCATTATTAGAGGATGTCCCAACCTCGTAGTGTTCGCATTCTGTTTCACAAATCACTGAGCAGAGATCAAAGTGGTTACCATCAACTCGGTGGCAACCCGCACCATAATGTCCCTATGAACCCACACTCATAGAGTTATGACAGAGTTTCCCGTCTGCCACCCCTACCTACAGTGCAATTTTTCCAAGGACAAGTACCATGCGGATGATCGACCAGAATCCTACCTACAGGCAATATACTTCTCTAAAAGTACCACCAGAGGAGATGTTTCACGTCATGGAAGAATAAGGTTTGATATGTCCTCCACACTTATGTCCAAACTAGAAAATAGGAGAGATGAGGCAGTTACTCAGAATTCCACAATGATCATGATCATTCGGCATCTCAGTGTCATGATTCAAAGAACCGGTAGAGGATTTGATAAAAATTGATACCGGACGAGTTTATCGATGAGGGACACTCGGTGGTGGATCTACAACATATTGAAGATAACTAGATTAGTGGGGTGGATCGGGAACGGTCCGTTGTAAAAGTGATAGCGGGAGAACCGACGATGACAGGAGATTCAAACAGAGCCAGGAAAAACTATAATAAATATGCATCTGCTAATCGTGAGGTTCTACTCAACATACCAGTGGCAAAAAGGGCAAAGACCAGGTAAGTGCCGATTATGTGGATGGAGGAAGATAAGGAAGGGATTTTGTATCCCCATGAAGATGCCTTAGTCATAAAGGCTAATGTTGTAAATAAGAAGCTCAACAGAATTTTAGTGGACTTAGAAAGTTCAGTAGACATACTCTTCAAGTCTACTCTGGACAAGATGGGGAATACTGATGTAAGACTCGTGAATCTGCCAGTTACCATAGGCTCGAAACTTTTCGAGAAGAGCATGATACTGGACTTCGTTATGGTGGATGAAATCAGCCTTTAGCAGATGATATTAGAAAGGCCATTCATGAGAGTCAATCAGTCAGTAATGTCAACTCATTATTTGGCATTGAAATACCAAATGAATGGCATGGTGGGGGTTGTGAAAGGAGATCAGAAAATCGTGAGAAGCTGCTATGCAATAGCAGCTAAAGAGGTAATGCAGGTGACGTCGTTAGATGTAAGAGGGGATTCCAAGAAGGGAAGATAAGAGCCGCCGAAGAGCTAGGGAAATTCTAAATAAAACCATATGACCAGGAGAAGAAAGTAAGGATCGGTTCGAGTGTAAGCGAGGAAGTGAGGAGGAGTCTGATCAAGTGCTTGCGAGCACATGAGAATTTGTTCGCCTGGTCCTATGATGACATGCCATAGATTGATCCGAGGGTGGCACATCACAAGTTAGTGGTGAATAAATAGGTGAATCCAGTAAGGCAAAATAGGAGGTGCTTCAACCAGGAGAGATATGATGCCACGAATAGTGAGGTGGAGAAGCTATTAAAAGCAAGATTCATAAGGGAAGTCAATTACCCCAAATGGATCTCAAACGTGGTCTTGGTCAAAAATGCAAATGGCAAGTGGAGGATGTGTGTAGATTTTACAGACTTGAATATAGCCTGCCCCAAAGACAGCTTCCTAGTGCTAAAAATAAGCGAATTGGTTGACTCCACTAACCTGGATACTGACCGCTCGACTCCATGGATGTATTTTTTTTATTACAACCAAATCCTTATATTTGGACAAGATAAAGAATGCATAGCCTTTGTCACCACTCAAGGCTTATTATGCTACAAAGTTATGCCTTTCGGCATAAAGAACAATGGAGGTCTACATGGACGACATGATCACTAAGTCCAAGGATGCAGATAAGCATGTCATGCATCTAGAAGAGACTTTCACGCTCTTGAGGGAATAACATATGAAGCTCAATCCAGATAAGTGTGTTCTTGGAGTAGGCTCTGGAAAATTTTTAAGCTTCATGGTTGTAGAAATGAAGTCCCCACGCATTGTAAAGAAAATACAGAGTCTCATGGGCAAATTAACAGCTTTGAATAGGTTCATCTCCGATGCAACAAACAAGTGCCATGTCTTCTTTCAGGAGGTAAAAAGAGGGAAGAAGACAAAATGGACACTAGAGTGTGAAGTGGCGTTTCAGTAATTGAAGGATTATCTACTAAAGGCCCCGCTGCTATCAATGCAGCGAATAAAAAAAGTATTATACTTGTATTTGGTCAGTACATACGATGCTACTGTGCTTGATCTTAATAAAAGAAGAGTCAGAAGTTCAACTCCCGGTGTACTACATGAGCAAAGCCCTGTTGGAAGCAGAAACCCAATATCTGCAAGTGAAGAAATGGGCACTTGCTTAGTAACAGTTACTCGAAAGTTAAGGCCTTATTTTTAAGTGCATTCGATAGTTGTATTAACAGACCAGCTGCTTAAACAAATCCTACATAAGCTAGAGACCTTTGGTCGGCTAGTTAAGTGGTCGATAGAACTCAGCGAGTTTGACATCAATTATAAACCTCAGACAACAATTAAAGTGCAAGCTCTAGCAGATTATGTAATCGAATGTAAAAAAGCAGACAAAGCTGCAGAATACAAACAAAAATTAAGAGAACATATTCCAGGAAAGGTCCGGGTTGTTACAGTAGATGGATCATATAGAGATCAAGGAGCAGGGGCAGAAGTGGTGTTACTTAGCCCCGAGGGTCTAGAACTTTCATATACAATAAAACTCGAGGTGAAAGTTACCAACAATCAAGCTGAGTATGAGGCCTTCATTGTTGGGTTAAGAGTTGCACTAACAGTGAAGGCCGAAGAAGTGAAAGTTTGAACAGATTCTTAGTTAATAGCAAACTACCTCAATGATAGCTTTTAGGCGAAAGGAGAAAGATGGAGGCCTATCTGCACAAGGCGAGGTAATTGATTAGGAGATTTCAAGCAGTAGAGGTAGAGCAAATTTCAGGAGCAGAGAATTTCCAAGTAGGTATAATAGCATGAATGGTTGTATCAGATCCTAAAATACCCAAATCAATTCTTGTGGAGATCAACACCACCTCGAGCATTGAGCAGGAAGTAGAGGTGATGAGTGTAACCACTAGTGACATTTGGATGAAACCGATTAACTTCTACATTGGGGAAGGGATAATGCCTGCCGACAAGAAGCAAGCAAGGAAGTTGAAGTGTCAGGTAGCAAGATACACGCTGATTGATGAAGTACTATACCGATAAAGGTACACCTTACCGCTGTTACGTTGCTTGAATGAGGAGGAAGCAGACTACGTGCTCAAAGAGATATACAAAGGGGTTTATGGAAACCACTATGGTGCAAGATTTTTAGCTTTTAAAGTCCTAAGACAAGGATATTTCTGGCCTAGAATGTACCAAGACACGCAAGAAAAGACTAGAGGCTGCAAGAGTTGCCAAGTCTTCGCCAACTTCCTAGTTCAACCACCAGAAAATCTTACAGTGATGAATTCTCCATGGCCATTTGCCCAATAGGGAATTGATTTGATCTGACCTTACCAAAACAACGAGCATCCGTAACACACGTAGTGGTTGCGATTGATTATTTTATGAAGTAGGTCAAGGTGGAGGCTTTGAATAAGATAACAGAGAGCAAAACAACTGACTTTATATGGAGAAATGTAATATGCAGATATAGAATCCCCCACACTCTAGTAACTGATAATGGAAAATAGTTTGACAGCAAGAAATTTAGAGACTTATGCACAAATATGGGAATAGAGTTGAAGTTTTGTTTGCCAGCACATCTACAGGCAGACAGGTAAGTAAAGGCAGCAAACAAAACTATAAAATGACTCCTGAAAACCAGGCTAGGAGAGCAGAAGGGAGGGTGGGTTGATGAGTTACTTAGCATATTATGGGTTTATAGAACCACATACAAGACCGCCACGGGGGAAACATAATTTACCTTATCATTTGGTTATGAAGCCACAATTCTAATAGAGATAGGGATAGACAGTCATCGAACAGAGCATTTCAACGAAGAGCAGAATAACGAGTAGATTTGTGAAAATCTAGACTTATTAGAAGAGAGGAAGAAAAGGCCATAAAAAAAGATAGCAGACTACCAGCAGAAAGTGGCCCGCTATTACAACCAAAATGTGCATATCCTTCGATTTAAAGCTGGGGACTAGGTACTTAGAATAGTGAACCAAAGCACCAAGGATCCCAATCAGGTGGTGCTAGGCCCAAATTAGGAAGGTCCTTACAGGGTCTCGCAGGTGGCAAGTTCGGGGGCATGCAGGTTAGCTTATCCCGATAGACGAAAAGTTAAGAGATCATGGAATGCAGATCATTTAAAAAAGTACTTTTAGTAACTTTCCTTGTAAAGCAATGTTGTTCAGTTAATGTATTCAGCTTTCTTAAATTTAAAGCATGTAATACATTGTTCATGAATAAAACAAGAAGGAATGCTTTCAGAATTGATTCAATTGTTAAGGCCAAAATTCTCAAAGCTTGCTGAAGACAAGACGAAGAGCCAAGTGAAGCCAGAATTGGATTGAGCAAATTAAGCTCTTAAATTAAGTTAAGGCCAGAAGTCTCAAAATCTGCTCGTATAGAGACAAAGAACCAAGTGAAGCCAGTTTTCAGCTCAAGCAAATTAAGCCTTAAATTAAGCTAAGGCTAAAAGCCTCAAAGCCTACTCGAGGCGAGATGAAGAGCCCAAGCCAGTCAGAGTTAACTCGAGTAAGGAAAGCACTAAAAAATTTTTAAGGCCAGAAGTCTAAAAGTTTGTTCATGACAAGACAAGAAGCCCAGGTTAGCAAAAGTCAATTCGAGTAAGTTAAGTTCTTAGAAACGAGTAAGGCAAATATAACAAGCCCGAGAGTTTATTCAAAGCAGGAAAAAACTTGAAACTTACTAAAGCTTGTTCGAGCTTGGAGAATATAGAATAAATCAAAGGTCATAAAAGAAAGCAAAGGTAAAAAATTTTTCCTTTTATTTAATGCAATAAAAGCCAGAGTTTACAATGCTCCTGCATAGAAAGCTACAATGAAAACTAAGGAGCTTGGGCAGACTAGTCAGCAGCTTGATCAGTAACCTGAGAAGTTTGGTCCACACCAGATGCAGCTTGAGAACCCTCCTCGGCAGAGGGAGTAACTCTTTTAGGTCCCACAGGAGCAGCCTCCACACTTGAAGTTAGATCTCTCTGTTGCTAGCTCTTGGCATCCTGCTCGCTTATATAGGCATCCATACCAGCTTCGAGTTTAGTCATGTCCAGTTCAGGTTATTCCTTTCCCAAGACAGATATGATGCATTTATAGTAGAATGTTAGCCCATTGTTGTACTCATCAGCAATCTGCTTACCCAAAGAGTCCAGTCTACCTTGGAGGCGCAATGTTTCAAGTTTAATAGCCCTTTAAATGGAGAATCTCTGAACATCAATATCCTTCCTGTCATTCAAAAGCTCATCCCTTACTATAGATAACTCCTTTTTGAGCTGAAACGCCTTTGAATCAGCTATGGCAACTCTCTCCTCAAATGTGGAAATATCGGTTCAGAGTTTTGCTGATTTTTCCTTTTCTTGCTCCAGATCTTATCTCAAGCTTTGATTATCAACTTTAAGTCTCTTCTCGTAATTAAGGATCCTTGACTTAAAAGCTGTAGAAGTAGCAGCAAATCGACATGCAGAACGCTGGAAGAAGTTAGCCAGATCATTAAGGCTATAGGTTTCCAACTCAACAACAAAATCGTCCTGCATATGCTTTGTAAACCCCTTGTTATAAGGAGCAGTAAAATCAGTTTGCTCCCTTGAACACACTGACCGAGTTCTGATGGGAACAGTAGTAGCAGAGTCCTTTGAATAAGCTTTATCAACCACATTTCTACCCTTTGAAAAAGGAGGAAGAATTTTGATAGGGAAACAGTGAGGTCGACCTTGACTTCTTCGGTAGAGCAAAGGAGCTGCTCGGACTATCAATAGTGCTGAAGAGCTTCTTCAACCTGGTAAGGATGTTCATCGCTCATCTTCTCTTGCTCGGACACTAGACCAAACCGAACCAACTTGTCGTACTCTAGTAGTTCTTTGTATGAGCTAGCGTTGTCTAGAGCAGTGTCCATATGCACTCTCAGCAACTTCTTGATCTTGTATGACATACTCCAAGAAACTACAAAGACCAAAAAATAATAATAAGAAGGGGGTGAGGGGAAAGACCAAACTGAAAAATGTAATGAGCAGTAAATAAGCTGGAATGCAAAAGCGAGAAGGAATTTGGGGAACTTCTCCTGGCGCAGAGATTTTTAACCCCTAATTGCCCCCAACGATAAAGAATTTAGTTTTCTAATTGCCACTAGATGTGGAGAGATTAGTAATAGGTTTCTTGTCTTTTAAACTAGATGTTAAATAATATCAACCTGTATCTTTTGGACTACTCTTCAATTAATACAAGTTATTTATTTCCTCCACTATGGGTTCACCCATATTACACAAATTCCATAAAATAAACAGACTAGATAAAACCTTCTACCTATTGGGATTTAACTACCCCGGTGCTAGAAACAATTAAGAAAGAATTCGGGCAAAATAAGGTTGCAAAGGGAACTTGGCACCCAATTTAAAACACTCGAGGTATAGGGTGACATATCCTCGAAGAGGTCAGCTAGGAGTGCTATTTTTGTTAGGTAGGCGAAGGTCAATACTATCAAGAATACAGTATGTCTCCCTGAGTTTATCTAAGTCCTGCTGAGAGGTCTCGCACCTCGTATGGTCAATGGCAAATGAGTCAGCCTCTGACCTATGACCAGCCTTTTATTTTTTGCTTGGCTTGGACTCTTTAAGGACTTCGTCCTCGATAACATCATCAACAACATTAGTAATCTGACCCGGACTTCGGTTTTTTACCATAATATTTTTCTCAGTCTGGAAATCACTATAAGAAAAAGATTCCTTAGGGGACATTCTTCTGAGTTTTTGTATAGCGGACATTTTCCTAAGGACTAATGCCTTCTTTATAAGGCACTTCTATCAGATCTTAGAAATCTGAACCGCGGTTTACAAAGATAGAAATCAAGAAACCCCAAACAAAAGACAATAAGGATAAGAAGAAGAAGTCTAGAGATTTATACCTAAGAATGATTCGGTGAGTGTTAATCGCGATAACCGTGAATCGAAAGAGGATTTCTTGCTAGCAGCGAGAGTTAACTTTGAAAAATGTAAGGAAATAAGAGAATGGGAGAGATGAACTTAGTGATTTATAAAAGAAGTAAAAGAGTCACCCAAAGAATAGCACGTTACACAAGGCAACGGGTCTGTTTAGGGAACCGCCTACTCGAATTCAAACAAGTGGCCCCGAATAACCTACTTCACTCACATTAAATATGAAACAACTGAAGAGACGGATCACGAAAGGGCAGGATAAAGCAAACTGGTAATTTCTAGTTTTATCACGAAAGGGCAAGATAAAGCGAACTAGTAATTTCTAGTCTTATCTCGTTTCACTCTCAATACTAGAAACTGGAGGACTGGTGTTTGGAAAATAAAGAGCACACCTGCTCGAAGTCGAACCAGCCAAAAAAGAAGCACTGATTGCCAATGTAAAGGTATTCCTGCTCAAGATTAAGCCAGCCAAAAGCAGGAACTCGCATTCTGCTCGAGGATAAGCTAAGGAAGAGCAGGAACATTCATTGCCAGCCAAGCGAGCTCTCATCATGTTATAGGTGGCACCAAGAGCAAGTGTAAATCAGCCATCTAGCAAAACTTAAGTGTGGTAGCCTGAGCCCACAGTGGGAATCGGTTAAACGACTCTCTCTGAGAATGAGAGTGTAACTCCCATGCACGATCAATTCTCATCGTGATGACCAAATAATTGTCCCAAAATAGACGGGCACGTGGGAATTGAAGAACGTTCGCTACGAAAATAACGGCAAGGAACAAATGACCTAGATAAATACCTCAGAAAAAAGAGAAAACAACGTTAGACTTTTTACACATAAAGAATCAGAAAAGAGAGAACAAATAGTAAAAAAAGAGAGTTAGCCTCTATTTTATTGTTTTCATTTTTTTTAAAGCAAAATTTTAAAAAGTTAGCCCAATCACTGACTTGAGCATCGAAGGGTTTTCGCTGAAAAAATACCCGGCGATCTCTAACATTTTTATGTGAAAACAGGCTAGAGGGCATCACCCACTGCCGTAATCAAAGAAACTCGGGTGTTAGCTACAGAACCTGCTCGAGGTAGAAGCGACCAGATTTCAACACCAACAACTAGTAAAGTTAAGTACCTCATCCCTGACCCTGCAGCTTGTTTCAATTGTTTCGGTAGTTTCAATTTCAGCAGGCGGTCAAAGATTAAAAGTATCTCCACACGATTGGAGGAACTCTATCAGGCAAAAATTCAACTTGGATTACAAACTTCAGTTGCTGCACAGTCACGTCAAAGACAAGCCAACAATACTTCAAGTGTGCCGGAGGAACTTGCTTTCTATCGAAGATATGTAGATAAAGCGGTCCTCGAAATGGTGTTAAGCGATGGACCAACTGATGAGGGCAAATTCTATGTAATATCCATCATCGGCACCACAGGGGTCGGGAAAACGAAGCTGGCTCAGGAGATCTACAATGACAGGGCAGTGGGTATATTCGACATAAAAGCATGGGTTTATGTATCCGACGACTTTGATGTTTTGAGTATCTCAAAGGCACTTCTCGAGAAAATCACCTCCAAACCATGTCGTCTAGTGGATATGAACGAGGTGCAGATTCAACTGAAAGAGACTGTGGCTGGAAAAAGATTCTTGTTGGTGTTAGATGATGTTTGGAGTGAGAAATACAACTTATGGACCGCTTTGAAAGCTCCCTTCAAAGATGCTGCACCCAGAAATAAGATGATCATGACAACACGCAATTCACCTGTCGCCTTAACAATGGGAGCGATTGAACATTATAATCTGAAGCCTCTATCAAATGACGATTGTTGGTCCATATTCAAGATGCATGCATACGAGAGAAGGGACATTAATGTATATCCAATTTCTAAATTGCTGCGCGAGAAAGTTGTCGCAAAGTGTGGAGGTTTACCATTAGCCGCAAAGACTCTGGGTGGTCTTCTACGCTCAAAGAGAGACGATATATGGGATGAAATTTTGAGCAGTAATATTTTAGATTTACCTGAAAGTGGTATTCTTCCTCTGTTAAGATTGAGTTACCATTATCTTTCGTCTCATTTGAAGGGATGTTTTGCTTGTTGTGCAATATTTCCAAAAGATTATGAAATTTAAGAGAAGTAAATTGTTTTTCTATGAATGGCCGAAGGCATTATTCAATAATCAGGAAACAACAAGAAGCAACCGGAAGCTCTCGGCTGTGGGTACTCTCTCGATCTATTGTCAAGGTCTATATTGTAACGGTCAAGTAGTAATAACTCTAAATTTGTCGACCTTGCTCATGATTTGGCTCAATGGGTTTCTAGAGAAACAAGTTTTAGATGGGAAGGGGCCGACAGGATAATCACTTCTGTGCACAAGGCTCGTCATTGTTCTTATATCTATAGTCGCAAAGGCGGATGCAATTTGGAGGTCTTGCACGAAGTTCAGCATTATAGGACTTTTCTACCCCTGAAAATTTCAGGTTTGAGGGAAACAACTACCAAATCACAGACTTGGTTATTTCTGATTTATTACCAAAGTTTTTGAAATTGAGGGTTTTATCTTTAAGCAAGTGTTATATCTCCGTATTTCCGACTAGATCAATCAGTAGTTTGAAACATTTGAGGTATCTCAACTTTTCCTACACAATGATAAAAAAAAAATACCAGAGTCTACGTACTCTCTGATCAACTTGCAAATTTTGTTGTTAAGAGATTGTTCATATTTGTCGACATTACCATCCAACATGAGAAAGTTGATCAATTTGCAACATTTTGATATAATGGGTGCATATGAAATAAAAGAGATGCCACTCGGAATGAAGGAGTTGAAGAATCTTCAGGCACTTTCAAATTTCATTGTGGGCAGGGGTACTAGATCATCTGGCTTGAAAGCTCTGAAGAATTTAACATTTCTCGGTGGATAACTTTGCATTTCGGGATTGGAGAATGTGAATGACCCATGCGAGGCAAGAGAAGCTGCATTATGGAAAAAGCACAATCTGGAAGTGTTGTCCTTAAAATGGAAGTTTCAGGTTTTACAAAATAAGGTTGTACAACAGCGTGTACTTGACATGCTAAAACCTTGTACAAATATAAAAAAAAGTCAAAATCTCGCACTACGGTGGTGAAAGATTTCCTTCTTGGATAGGAGATCCATCTTTCTTTAAGATAGAGGTTATTAAATTAAAAAATTGTATACATTGCACATCCTTGCGATCGCTTGGGTTGTTGAGATCACTTAAAGATATTACTGTTAAAAGAATGATAAATCTCAAAAGCATAAATACTGAGGTTTATAGGGTGGATTGCACAAACCCTTTTCAATCATTGGAGACTCTTTGTCTTAAGGATTTGCCGAAATGGGAATATTGAGACACCAAATTAGATAGAAATGGTGGTGTTGCAAGATTCCCTACCCTCCGTGAACTTCCATTGTAAACTGTCCCAAGTTCTCTGGGAAATTACCGAAGCAATATCTGCCTTCATTAAAGAAACATCAAAAGAGCACAAGTTTAAAATGTTTACCGGATGAAATTGTAGGCAACAATTCAAAACTGGAAAGATTATGTTTCAGATATTGTAATTCTCTAACATTCATTAGAAAATGCATGCTACCTTCTTCTCTTAAAAGGCTTGAGATAGAGAATTGTAAGAACTTGCAGTAATTAGTCAATAGTGAAGAGGATGTATCTTCTTCTTCTCCTTCGTCCTTGTCTTCATCAATTGTTTGGGAAATAAATAACACATCTACTCGAGGTCTAGCTGGCCAAAACAAAAGCATTGATCGCCAATGTAAAGGTACTCTTGCTAGAGATTAAGCTAGTCAAAAACAGGAACTCACATTCTGCTCAAGGCTAAGCTAAGGAAGAGCAGGAACATCACTGCCAACCAAGCGAGCTCTTATTATGTTGTAGGAGGCACCAAGAGCAGGTATAAATCAGTCATCGAGTAAAACTTGAATGTGACAGCCTAAGCCCACAGTGGGAATCGGTTAAATAACTCTCTCCGAGAATGAGGGTGTAATTCCCACGCATGGTCAATTCTCACCGTGATGACCACATAACCGTCCCAGAACAGATGGGTACGTAGGAAGTGAAGAACATGCATTACGAGAATAATGGCGAAGAACAAAAGACTCAGATAAATACCTCAGAAAAAGGGAAAAAAGGGGTTGAACTTTTTACACACAAAGAATCAGAATAAAAAAAGAGAGAAAAACAGTAAAAAGAAAAGGGAGTTAGCCTCTATCTTATTGTTTTCCTTTTTTCTTTAAAGAAAATTTTTCAAGAGCTAGCCCAATCACTTACTTGAGCATCCAAGGGTCTTACTTGGAAAAACACAATCTCTGACATTTTTCTGTGAACACAGGCTAGAGGACACCGCCCACTTTCGTGATAAAAGAAACTCGAGTGTTAGTTAGAGAACCTGCTCGTGGTAGAAGTGACCAGATTTCAGCATCAACATCAATGGTGTTGAAACGCCTGCATATATGGCGTTGCCCTAAGGTCACCAGTATATCATTGGGAATCCAGTTTCTTGAACTGCTTGAAGACCTCGACATATTTAGTTGTGGAAAGCTGGAGTCAATACCCTATGATCACCTGCACAATCTTAAGATTTTTACAATTTTCTCTTCTGAGAAGCTTGAAGCCCTGTCCCATGACATGCATAAATTCAACTCTCTTCGACTTTTAAGTTTACAGCATTGTCCAAGTATTGTTTCTTTTGCTAAAGAAGGTTTTCCCATCAATCTAACAATATTGAGTAGTGGAGATGATGTGAAAATGTGTAAGGCACTCACTCACTGGGTTGCACAGGCTTAAATCTCTTCAAAGCCTCTCGATTAGTGGATGTCATGAAGCAGAGTATTTTCCGGACGAGATGGTAATGTTGCTGCCCAGCTCTCTAACTCATCTGTTCCTTGAGGGATTGCCAAAATTTAAAGACCTATCTTCAATGGGTTTTCAAAACCTCACCTCTCTCGAATATTTGAGGATCGAAGACTGCCCAAATCTCACATCCTTTCCAGAGGTGGGCCTTGCATCCACACTTTTGCGATTAATCATCTTCAAATGTCCAAAGCTCAAGAAAGAGTGCAAAAGGGATACAGGAAAAGAGTGGTCCAAGATTGCCACCCTGCTCAGATTCTGAGGAATAGAGGTCAGTTGATTAATTGAATACGCTACTCATTTTCTGCTTTTTGTTGAACCTAAAATACAAACATGCATGTATGAGGCGAGCTATTTGTTTTGTTACTAGAAAAGCTCACAACCAGTGGTACTTAAATTACAGTTTGAAATTATTAAACTTTTATATGAAATCTAAACACCATATAGAAATAGTCGGTTCTAATTCCATATTTCTTATTATTTATTAATTTTATAAATTTCAACAGAAAAAGCCACCCACACACCCATATTTACTTAAATAGTCACACATCTTTAGTTTTAAAGATATAATAAAAAAAAAAAGAAAAGAAAAAGTCTATGTAATCATTTATGAAAATAAGTGGTATGTGATCATTTAAGTAAACAAAGTGTTAATTTCAATTCATTAATTTTTTCACTCTTATGGATGCAGGGTAATGTCAAAGAGAAATTTCAAAACTTAGCCAAATTTTAATTATAGATTTGAAATAGATCAAATCAAATGGAATTGCTTTTACTTTAGGCAGAAAAAGAATATCAGTACCTAGCCTATGTCTTAGTGTATGGACCTGCAAAGCTGAAACTATTAATTTGCTATTTGATTTGGAAAAACTCAACCATTGTGCTTCTGGCTGCAGATAAACCTGGTAAAACCAACGCCTTAAATGATACAAAGCGATGAATATTTATGCTTGATGGTGCCTTCCAACAGCTAGTGCAAAAGAAATGATAAAACCTGATAGAAAATAGCCCGGTGATCGGAAAAAGGATAATTGGATGGGCAAGATATTTTCACAAGAAATGTAGAGAACAATATACTTTGATGAGGTAAAAATCTCATAATATTCATCTGCCACCCTGCTACTGCTAACATATAGTCAATGCATACATGTAAAAAGCCCTTCTTAAGAAGTTTTTAAGTGGTGAGTTGCAGTATCCTATTTACTTTCTCTTAGAATTTATACATGATTTCCCTTTTATTTTTATTTTTTTTCTTTTTTAGAATTTTTACATGATACTTAAGAACACGTACATCGCTGAGACATTTGATGCAGCAAAATGTTCATGGAAAAGGGATAATTTCCATAAGTCGCAATATCTGATGTATTCTCTTTTCCAGAATTTATAAGAACCTATTGTATTATAAGTTGTCATCTGCAATATTTGAGGCATGTTTACATTTTTCTCTGTTTTTTGTTTTGCTTCTGACTTAAGAACATCAACATTAGCCAGAATACTAGAGAACCATCCGAAGAGGCTTAACAAAACTCGACAAACTGGGAGGTGCACTGGCTCCAAAGCCTTCATTTTTCACCACTCAAATCCTGTGAGTACTTGCAATTGATGCATTATGCCCGCAATTATTGTAAAGTGCTACAGTTTTGATGCAGCGAAATAGTTTGATAGTGCAAAGATTTAAACTGTTAAAAGTTACCCCTGCAGGCCTATCAACTCCAAAATCCACTGATAACCGTCTGATCTACAGCACCGAGGGTTAGTTTGCATTGATTCAATCAGCCGATGTGATGAGGAAAATAACACCATCAAGCAATCATTAACTGTGAATTTCATGATGATGGTTAGCGGAGGAAACAGAGGTTGTGTCCCAATGAATGAAGAAAGTGAGAAGCATGAGGGTAGCTTCATTTTTTGTGTTGGAGAGTGGTAAATAAAAAAAATTGTGAGGCTAGTCAAGTTTCAATATTTTCTGTTTTGGATAAATTTGATGCTAGTTTTCAAATCTGTGTTAACTTTCGGATGATCAATTCATTATGTTTTCGAAGAGGAGCAAAAATAGGCTTGGAATGCAGAAGCTTAACAAGTACACATTTTGGTCCTAATGTTAAGATCTGCAATCTTCGGGAAAAAAGGGCATGGCAATGGTGGTAAGATGTGTAATCATTCTTTCTTCCAACTCCACTGCCTTCTTTCTTGAGAAGATGTCTTGTTAATTTGTCTCTGTTTGGTTCGGAATAAACGCCAGAAATTGAGTGATGAAATTGAAGTTGTCTTGGATTGGAAGAAAATGCATGTGTAACACCCCAGATCTAACACCTGCACAGTACGTGGTAAATGAGGTTACTTACAAATAGTGATTTTTACACAAAAACCTCAAATTGAATTATCATGCATTTTCTCCCAAAGCCATAACATAACAAAAGTCTAGAACTCTCCAATTCCAAGTTCATAAATAAACAAACTTAATGGAAACAAAAGTTCATCCTTTTCTTATTCAACTAATAAAAATAAATGAATCTATGGCTTCAAAGATAGGCACACCTCTCAACAAGATACTCAATCTGCAAAAAATAATAATGAGAAGTGAGCCGTCAACTCGACAAGTAAAATCATTCCTAACACATTAGGGTTATCGTTTACCAACAAATTTGCCCTTTTTATCTAAATATATATTAAAAGCATAAGCTTTACAAAATGGCATATTATAACATAAGGATATAATCTCATAAGTAATTCAGAATATCAAAAGCATAGTTAATTATGAATACAAATAGTATAATATATATACACAAAAATAAAATGTTAGCTCATATTACATAGTATTACTTATACTCCTAGAGACCTAGCCAGAAACAGAATTAAAATCAAAATATCATGTGCACACTCAAAACAAAAACTCAGTGCTGGCAGAACATATATATATGCCGATTAGTGATCAGGCATAGGTAACGAAACTTACTTATCCTGTGGCACCCATTTGCTCCTAGCTGATTATGGACAATGAGTTAAAACATTTAAATTCATTTTTCACACATAATGACTTACACATGGTACTTTGTACTGCATATTATACTTCGTGGTACTTTGGCCCTCAAGAGGTGGCCCCAGCACAATTCTCACATGCATGCAAGCATGTGAACAAAACATTCATATCAGATTCACAAAAGATCATAACAATGATTTAGGCTTGCATGCATTTAATGGATAATTTCATAAAAGATAATCATTTAGTCAAATAAATGATACATTTAAAGGCAATCATAATATTTTGTTAAAACCATAATAATAACAAAATTATCTGATTCAAAAACATTTACGTAAACTAATTTTGTCATGATAATCAATTAATGCTTAAAGAACTATAAAAAGATATGTACTTATAATAGTGTCAAAATAATCATACATATCTGCTGCATTAGGAATGAAGTTACTTACCTCGATAAAAACAATAATTTAAACACAACTCTAAGCCTCTAACAGCTTTAAACACCTCCAACACCTTACATAAATACAAAGATATAACTATTAACAACTTATTCCAATATCTTAATCTTTAATTCAAACTCGTACAAGTCTGATTCTCTGAATTTTACTCTTAATCTAAAAGTTAGAATGATACAATATTTTACAAAACTATTCTGGACATCCATGGGTACATCCGGTACCAAAAATATTTTCAAAACTATTTGTTTCTTGGTAAGTTAAAAGCTGCCTCCCAGTGCTTTAGCTAGACAGTTTAGGTTCTAAGATTTTTATAAAATTAAATATTAGTCAGAAAATTATGAAATTAAAAATAAAAATACTAGACACGTATCCTGATCTCTATTTAAAATATCATAATTTTTTGAGAACTTTTGCACCACAAATAATTTGATGAATTGATCGTTCTACTGGAATGGCAGTTTTTCCAGTGCAACAATGTCCGATTTGAAAATCCATATAAAATCGAAAACAAAGTCAAATCTTATGAAACAAAATTTATTCAATAAGCCTGCATGTCTAGTTTACAGAAAAGTAAGATACCTTTCAAGAATCGTTTTAAAGTATATGTTTTATTAAGAAATATACATACTGTCGAGAAACTGTTCACTGTAGTAATTTGTATCTAAGGTTAATAACGAGACTCAACAATAACTAACTCACTAAACTCAAATTAAAAACATTCTAAATCGTGGCAAAAGCCTACAATATTCTAAAATTATGCAAATAAAACCCTTAATAGAGCACAACGATAGGAAATCAAGCAAAGCGTAAGGATAGTAAGACTTACCAATCATTAAGACCCTAACCAAGATTTCAAATTCTATGGTACGAGAAAAAAGTGATGAGCAACTGAGAGAAATAAAAAGAACACTGTAAATTTAGGGTTATGGAAGAGGGAACAAAAAATGTAAATTTATAAGAATCTTAGGAAAGCCTCATTAACTTTAGAAAGAATAAGTCTTTTCCAAAATTATCCCATTAAGTCCTATTTAAGGATTTAACATTCCTTATTAATGAGGGTAATAATGCCATTAATGATTCCTAATAAAGCTAAATTTCCATAATTTAAGATTATGGAAATTTGGCGTCACTGCATGTCTTACATTACCTGACCAAATGATGGCTAAAAAATGTCCACTAGCATGAATTATGTTGGATGCTTCCTATGGTAGTTTATGTTTATTGAGGTAATTGAATATTTAAATGATTCATTTCACAAATATTTTTGTCAGTTTTCATCTCTGACATTGAAGTACTAAGTATTTGAAAAAAAAAAATTGACAGTTCATTCTGAAGTACTTGAATAATTTATCTTGTTATTCTGAGATTTAACTAGCATTTTCACATTCAACTTGCTTTTTTTTTTTTAGTCATGCAGAGGTAAATGGAAGTCCAAGAATACCAAGATGGCTAGAAATTTGAAGCAACATTTAAAGAGGAATAAGACCAATTTAACCTAATTTTGATGGCAACTGGAGGAGAGAAAAGAGAGAAGAATAAGGGGAGCTTTGACAGTATCGAAGCCAGTCAGTGGGCGTTTAAGGATCTCATAATCCTCACCTGATGAGGAGGTAAATCATCATAATCCTCACCTGTCATCTGGCTAACACATAGTCATCGCATTCATGAAAAAGCCTTTAAATAAATTTACAAGTTGTTAGTTGCAGTATCTGTATTCTATTTCATTAGAATTTGTACATGATTTCTCTCTTTTTCTTTTATAAAGAAGGGATATGTAGTTGATGGAAAATGTATAATCCTAACAAAAGGTGACAATGATACACTTGATGAGGTAAAAAATTCATGATCCTCAACTGCTATCTTCTACTTTGTTTTCCTGAAAAAAACATTTAATAAATTTACAATTTGTTGTTTTTGTCACTGTATCTGATGAACTTTTCTTTTCCAGAATTTATAGTATATACTGTATTAATTATATGCTGTCAATAGCAGCATCTGAGTTACCTTCTGCATTTTACTTGCTTTCCTTTGTTTTTCTTATGAATTAAGAACACCAACATTGGCCAGAAGCTTCTAAGAGTTAACAAAACTAGACAAACAGTCCGGAGGTGCAATTATTAAACTTTATTAAACATAAGGTAACTATGTAGAGACGTGCCAATAGGGATAAAATAAGCACCAAAACAACAACATTTTGGAAAGAGAGAGAAGGTTTGATTTAATATTATATTAGGATCTTATTTGTAAATAGGTCATCAACATGAATGCAATATACATGTACTTAAATCCACACGCATTTGTGAAAAGAAAATATTTGGAAAAACTTTAAAAATTCTCCACGTGAATTGAGTAGTGATGTTTGACCCATTTAATTTATCTCGTTGGCCGCTACTTATATATTAACAATATTTATTTCTTGAATTACCCTTAACATCAAAATTTGCCATACACAGAATCTTGCAACTCTGATCAAGGTTGCAATTTGCAAATTTGGACATTGACTCTTAGTAGCTGATTTTGTTCTCCAAGCTATTTGATTTTGAATGTTGGATTCGGTAGTGCAATTGTAGCAATAGCTACTTTTGCTGCTGCCACTAGTGGTAGTGTTGGTGGTGCTGCTGCTGCCCTGCTGCTACTGTTGAAGAGGAGGAGAAGTCTATATGGAAGAAAGTGACTGTTACTGCTATTGCAACTCCTGTATTTTGAATTGCCAGTTTTTATTAACAAGCAAATTAATTAGACAATGATGATTTTCTTTAGCAGACTTAATTAATTCTCTTTTTCTTTTAAAAATGGAAAAAGAAAAAACAAAGGCATAAAAATCTTTGAATAATTTTTTCTTCTTATTTTCATAATATAAAAAAGAAGCTTTGATTTAATATTATATTATGATCTTATTTGTAAAGAATTCATCTTCAAAATATTTTAGAACCGTAAAAGTTAAAAGGAAAAAATAATGAATTTCGAAATATTTCACTTTTTATTTAAAAATTGATGTTTATATCACAACGGTCATAAATTCCATACAGTTATATTATAACCTTGAGATCTAAATATATACTAAGCCTTGTGAGATCTATTCTATGTATAAAATACAATGTAGAATCAAACTCATTTACGCAAACCCATCCCGCCCCTGGTCGTCCAATCCTACGGACTCCATTGAATTTTATTTTTCATTAAATTTTTTTTTAAGACGGAATTGAGCAAAAATAGAAAAAGCTTAATACATGCATGTTTGGGAAATAAAAACACACCTACTTGAGGTCGAGTCGGTCAAAACAAAAATACGTATCGCCAATATAAAGGCACTCCTGCTTGAAATTAAGCTAATCAAAAGCAAGAACTTCCATTCTGCTCGAGACTAAGTTAAGAAAGAGTAGGAACACTCACTGCCAGCCAAGCGAGCTCATCATGTTATAAGTGGCACCAAGAGCAAGTATAACCAGTCCTCGAGCAAAACTTAAGTGCGGCAACCTGAGCCCACAATGGGAATCAGTTAAACGACTCACTCTGAGAATGTAGGTGTAACTCCCACACACAATTAACTCTCATCATGATGGCGAAATAACCGTCCCAAAACAGATGAGTACGTAGAAAGTTAAGAACGTGCATTACAGGAATAATAGAGAGGAACATAATACCCAATAAATACTCAGAAAAATGGAAAAAAAGATGTTAGACTTTACTACACAAAGAATCAGAAAGAGAGAATAGGTAAAATAAAAATTCCTAAGAATTAAGTTCATTCACTGACTTGAGCACCGAAGGGTCTTCATCAAAAACACACAGCGATCTTCGACATTTTCCCGTGAATACAGGATGAGAGGCGCTACTCACTCGAGGTTAAAAATTCGAAGTGCTAGCTATAGAACCTACTCAATGGAGAAGCGACCAGATTTCAACATCAATATTTTGGCGCCGTCTCTGAGGACCAAGAAAAAGCTAGTTCTATTACAAGCAATATAGGCAACATGACAATGGGAAGCAACAGTCCGAGAGAAGCAAGTCTTAAAGAGTGGATGACTCTAAGGGAAGTGGCAAACGAGGCCCAATATAGAGCGGTGGAGGATAGGATGGACCAGATGGAAAAGCATATAGAGACGTTGATGTCCATCCTTCAAGAGTTCAGGGATGGACAGAGGAGAGCAAGCTGTGATGTTCCTGAGTATAGTCATAGAGCCGTTCCTATTGGGTAAGATATGAGAATTAGAGCTCAAAGACAAAAGGTACAAAGCACGGCTAGCAAGGTGGGTGTACGTCTAGAGAAGGGTGAATTAAGACAGCATCTGCTAGACACAAAGCAAGAATTTGTGCAAGTCGAAGCACAGAATCCTTCTCATGCAGAAGAATTTGAAGAAGAGGTCCGTAGATTGGCCCGAGCCATTAACGATATCCGAGGACATGAGAAAGCCCCAAGTTAGAGGATCATGTTAAACAATGAGTCCCCACTTATAGTAAAGATTATAAACATTACAATCTCAAGGGATTTTCATTTTTCTAACTTAAAATTTTCGTGAAAAGAATGATCCGTTGGTGCACATTAAGTGTTTCAATGAAAGTAATGCAAAGATGTAGGACCTTCCCGCTCACCTGTAGGGGGAGCACGAGAGTGGTATCGCAGATCGCCACGAGCAAGTATACAAAGCTTTGAGAAAATGTGTATAGAATTTGCAGAGAGCGGTTCAGAGGCAGAACTCCCGAAAATGATACGATGGAGCGGGTCGAGATCAAGCGAGGAGAAGAGGAGTCCCTTTAGGAGTTTGTTAAAAGATACCATTGAGAAGTCCTTGATCTCGGGCATTCAATCACCCGCAAGTCACCGAAAGGGTTAATGAAATGGTGAAAATGAGAAGATCATGGTACACTCGCGAAGTTCCTTGGTTCTCTCATATTCTAATGCATATGAGTAAGTAAAATGGACATTCTAATTGAAGAGGAAAAGAGGCGAAGTTGGAAGCGACCGGATTAAAGGTGTGATGCAACGAGAAAAGACCCGGAGAGGAAGAGGGTTATTTGGGCTCGCCTAGGGTCGTTGTTCCGCCAAAGGGCAGTAAAGCCGAGCTACTCCTTACCACCATTACCGGAGGATGTCCCAACCTCAAATTGGTCACATTCCAGTTACACCATAACGCCCCTATGAACCAAGCACTCATAGAACCATGACAGAGTTGCTTATCTCGCTACCCCCACCTATGGGCAATTTTCCTAGGGACGTGACCATGCAAATGATCGACTAAAGTCTCACCCTCTAAAAGTACCACTGAAGAGATGTTTCATGTCATGAAGAACGAAGCTTATTATGTCTTCCACCACCAATGTCTAAACCAAATGAATAGGAGAAACGAAGAAGATTATGCAAATTTCACAATGATCATAGCCATTCGATATCTCAATGCAGTTGATCTAAAGAACCAGGTGGAGGATTCGGTGAGAAATCGATACCTAGACGAGTTCATTAATAGGGACACCCAGTGATGGATCGGTAATATGTCGAAGAAGATCAAATTAGTAGGGCAGATCGGATCGGCCCGCTGTAAAAGTGATAACAAGAGGACCAACGATGGCAAGAGATACAAATAGAGAGGTGAAAAATTATAACAGATATGCATCAACTAATCGTAGGGTTCTCGCTTAACATGATCAGCGGTAAAAAGGCAAAGACCAAGTAAGTGCCGATCATGTGGATAGAGGAAAATGAGGAAGGGTTTTGTATCCCCATAAAGATACTTTAGTCATAAAGACTAATGTTGCAAATAGAGAGCTCAACAGAATTATAGTGGACTCAGGAAGTTTGGTGGACATACTCTTCAAGTAAATTCTAAACGAGATGGGGATAACTGATGTAAGGCTCAAGCACACGAATATCTCTTTAAAGAGATTCGGTAAAGGAAGGTTGACTCCCTTGTGGATCGTAAATCTGCCAGTTACCATAGGCTCGAGACCCTTTGAGAAGAACATGATGCTAGACTTTGTGGTGGTAGATGAAATCAGCCCATACCATATGACATCGGAAGGCCATTCATGAGAATCAGTCGATCCAGTAATGTCAACCCCCTATTTGGCATTAAAATACCGAATCAATGGCATGGTAGGAGGTTGTAAAAGGAGACCAGTGAGTTATAAAAAGCTATTATACAACAGCAACTAAGGAGGTTATGCAGATGACGTCGTTGGATGCAAGGTGAGATTCGAAGAAGAAAGACAAAAGTCTGCTGAGAAATTAGAGGAAGTCTTAATAGGACCAGACAATCAAGAAAAGAAAATACAGATCGGCTCGAATATAAGTGAGGAAGTAAGGAGGAGTCCGGCTAAGTGCTTGCAAGCACATGCAAATGTGGTTGCTTAGTCCCATAATGACATGCCAATGATTGATCCAAAGGTGGCATGTCACAAGTTAGCAGTGAATAAAAAGGTGAAGCCAGTAAGGCAAAAGAGGAGTGCTTTAATCAGGATAGATATGACGTCATGAATAACAAGATGGAGAAGCTATTAAAAACATGATTCATAAGGGAATTTAATTACCCTAAATGAATCTCAAATGTGGTCTTGGTCAAGAAGGCAAATGGCAAGTTGAGGATGTGAGTAGATTTTACAGACTTGAATAAATTTTGCACTAAAGATGCCTTCCCAAAGGCCAAAATAGACCAGTTAGTTGACTCCATAGACGAACATGATCTGCTCAACTTTATGGATGCATTCTCTAGTTACAACCAAATCCTCATATTTAGGTAGGATGAAGAATGCACAGCCTTTGTCACTAATCAAGGCATATTCTGTTACAAGTGTCATGTCTTTTTTTAAGAGGTGAAAAAAAGGAAAGAAGACAAAATAGACGCTAGAATTTGAGGCCTCATTTCAAAGAATCGAAGGATTATCTACTAAAGGACTCGCTGCTATTAATGTCGTAAGCGTAAGAAGTATTATACTTATATCCGCAATGTTACAAGAGGGCTACTAATTCGGTCTTAATAAGAGAGGAATCTAAGGTTTTAACATCCAATGTACTACACAAGCAAAGCCCCGTAGGAAGCGTAAAATTAGATATTCATAATTAGGGTTTAGGGTTTAGGGTTTAGGGTTTGGGGTTAGGGTTTAGGGTTTAGGGTTTAGGGTTTAGTAACAATTGCTCGAAAACTAAGGCCCTATTTCTAAGTGCATTCACTAGTTGTGTTGATAATTGATCGGTAGATTTCGAGCAATAAAGGTAGAGTAAATTTCAAGAATGGATAATTCCCAAGCGTAAATGATAGCACAAATAATCTGTAGAGATCAAAACCAACTCAAGCATTGAGTAAGAAGCTGGAGGTGATGAGTGTAACTACAAGTAAAACTTGGATGGACCCAATTATCTCTTACATTAACGAAGGGATAATGCTTGCCAATAGAAAGCAAGCAAGGAAGTTGAAGTGTCGAGCAAGAAGATACATGCCGATTGATAAGGTACTATACCGATGAGGGTATGCTCGCCATCGCTACGTTACTTGAATGAGGAGGAAACAGACTATGTGCTCAGAGAAATACATGAAGAAGTTTGTGGAAATCACTCTGGTGCAAGGTTTTTAGTTTTTAAAGTCCTGGGACAAGGATATTTTTTTCCTAGAATGCACTAAGATGCATAAGAAAAGACCAGAGTTGCAAGAGTTGCTATAGTTTTGCCAACATCCAAGCTCAACCACTAGAGAATTTTACAGTGATGAATCCGCCATGGCCATTTGACCAATGGGAAATTAATTTGATTGGACCCTTAACAAAAGGACGAGCATCCGCAAGTCACGCAGTGATTGTGATTGATTATTTTATGAAGTGGATCGAGGTGGAGGCTTTGAGCAATATAACAAAAAGCAAAAAAATTGACTTTATCTAGAAGAATGTGATATGCAAATATGGAATCCCCCATGCTCTAGTTTGACAATAACAAGTTCAGAAACTTCTGCACAAATATGGGAATAGGGTTGAAGTTTCGCTTGCCATCACATCGGTAGGCAAACGGGGCAAATAAGCAAGAAATAAAATTAGAAAATAACTTTTGAAAATCAAGTTAGGAGAATAGAAGGGAGCATGGGTTGATGAATTACCCGGCGATTGTGGGCTTATAAAACCACACACAAGACGACCACTGAGGAAATACCATTTGCCTTAGCATTTGGGCATGAAGTCGTGATTCCAAAGAAAATTAGGGTAGGCACTCATCGGACGTAGTATTTTAACTATAAGCGGAATAATGAGAAAATTTGTAGAAATCTGGACTTGTTAGAGAGAGGGGCAAAATCGTCAAGAAAGATAGCAGACTACCAACAAAAGGTGGCCCACTATTATAACTAAATGTGCATATCCAACGATTTAAAATAGGAGAATTGGTGCTTGGAAAGGTGAACTAGTGCACCAAGGATCCCAATTAGAAAGTCATCGGTTCCAAATTGGGAAGGTCCTTATAGGGTTTCGCAGGTGGTAGGTATGGGGCATACTGAGTTAGCTTACCCCTATGGATGGAAAGTTAAGAAACCATGGAATGCAGAGCATTTACAAAAATACTTCTAGTAAGTTTTCTTGTAAAGTAATGTTGTTTCAATTAATGTATTCAACTTTCTTAAAATTAAAACATGTAATAGATTAATCGTGAATAAAAGCAATGAGGAATGCTTTCGAATTGATTTGAGCAAATTAAGCTCCAAAAATTAAGCTAAGGCCAAAAATCTAAAAGCATGCTCAAGGTGAGACAAAGAGTCAAATAAAGCTAGAATTGGCTCGAGCAAATTAAGCTCTAAAAATAAACTAAGGCCAAAATTTTTAAAGCTTGGTCGAGGCGAGACAAAGAGCCAAGTGAAGCTAGAGATAGCTCGAGCAAATTAAGTACTAGAAATTAAGCTAATGCCAAAAGTCTCAAAGCCCGCTTAGGCGAGACAAAAATACAAGTAAGGCCATAATGGGCTCAAATAAAACCAAGCTCCAAAATGCTAAGGTCCAAGTCTCAAGCCTACTCAAGCGAGATGAAAAGCACAAGCTAGTCGAATTAACTCAAGCAAGTTCAACTCTAAAATTCATTAAGGCCAGAAGTCTAAAAGCCTATTCGCGGCAAGACGAGAAGCCCAGGTTAGCAAGAGTCAGCTGGAGTAGGTTAAGTTCTTAGAAATGAGTAAGGCAAATACAAAAATTTAAAGTCCGAGAGTCTACTCAAAGCAAGACAAAACTTAAAACTTGTTAAAACTTGTTCTAACTTGAAAAATGTAGAATAAATCAAAAGTCATAAGGGAAAGCTAAGATAAAAAAAAATGTTCTTTTATTTAATGCAATGAAAGCCGGAGTTTACAAAGTTTCTACATAGGAAGCTATAATAAAAACTAGGGAGCTTAGGCGATCGACCAACGACTTGATCAAGAGCTCTGAGTAGTCTAGTCTATACCGGATGCAGCTTGAGAACCTCTTTCGTCAAAGGAGCAATTTCTTCAAGTCCCACAAAAGTAGCCTCCACATTTAGAGTTGGATCTCTCTGCTACTAGCTCGTGGCATCCTACTCATTTATGTAGACATTCACACTAGCTTCGAGTTTAGATATATCCAGCTCAGGGTATTCTTTTTCCAAAACATACATGATGCACTCATAGCAGAATGTTAACTTATTATTGTACTCATCAGCAAGCTGCTTATCCAAGGTGTCCAATTTACCTTTAAGGCACGAATTTTTAGCTTTCATAGTCCTCTCAAAGGAGGATCTCTTAACATTAAGATCTTTCCTAACATTCAGAAGCTTATCTCTTACTATGGATAACTCCTTATCGAGATGAAATGTCTATGAATCGGCTCGTAGTTTTGTTGATTTTTCCTTTTCTTGCTCCGGATCGTTCCTCAAGCATGATTCTCAACTTTAATTCTCTTCTCATAATTAGAGACCCTTAACTTAAAAGCTGTGGAAGCAGCAGTAAGTCGGCATGCAGAACGCTGGAATGAGTTAGCTAGATTATTAAGGCTATAAGTTTCCAATTCAGCAACAAAATCTTCCTGCATGTGCTTTGTAAACTCTTTGACAAAAAGTGCAGCAAAATCAATTTGCTTCCTTGGACGCACTGACTGGATTCTAACAGGAACAAGAGCAGCAAAGTCCTTCAAAGAAGCTTTATCAACCACATTCCTACCCTCCGAAAAAGAGGAAAAATTTTGGTAGGGAAGCGCTGGCTTCTTCAATGGAGCGGAGGAGTCGCTTAGGGCATCAACAGTATTAAAGCACTTCTTCAACCTAGCAAGGATGTTGCTGCTCATCTTCTCTTGCTCAGACACTAGACCAAACTTGACCAAGTTGCTATACGTTAATAATTCTTTGTACGGGCTACTATTGTCTAGAGTAGTGTGCACATGCACATTCAGCTCCTCCTTAATCTTATACGACACACTCCAGAAAACTGAAAAAGACAAAAAATAATAATAATAAAGGGTGAAGGGAAAGGTCAAACCGAAAAATGTAATAAGCAACAAATAACCTAGAATACAAAAATGAGAAGGAATTTGGGGAACTTCTCCTGATGTAAAGGTTGCTCACCCCCAATCAACCCCAACGAAAAAGGATTTACTTTTTCAATTGCTACTAAATGTGGGGAGATTGGTAATAGGTTTCTTATCTTTTGAATTAGACGTGAAATAATACTAACCTACATCTTTCGGCTACTCTTTAGTTGATACAAGTTTTTATTTCCTCTACTATGGGTTCACCCATATTACACTAATTCTACAAAATAAATAGAGCAGATAAAACCCTCAACTCTTTGGAATTTAACTACCCTCATGCTAGATGCAATTGAGAAATAATTCAGATAAAATAAAGTTGCAAAGGTAACCTAACACCCAATTTAAAACACTCAAGATATAGGGTGACATATCCTCAAAGAGGGCAGCTATGAGTGCTATTTTTGCTGGGGAGGTGAAGGTCAATACTATCAGGAATACGATATGTCTTCCTAAGTCAATCTAAGTCTTGTTGGGAGGTATCACCTTCATATAACCTCTAACTTATGACCAGCTTTCTGTTTTTTACTTGGACTAGACTCTACAAGGACTTCGTCCTCGGCAACATCATCAACAACGTTAGTAATTTGATCAGGACTTGAGTTTCTTACCAGAATCTCTTTATCAGTCGAAGAATCACTAGAAGAAAAGGATTCATCAGGAAACATTCTTATGAGTTTTTACATGACGGACATTGTCCTAAGGATCAATGGCTTCCCTATGAGATATTTTTATCAGATCTAAAAAATCTGAACCACAGTTTACGAAGACGTAAATTAAGGAACCCCAAATAAAAGATAAAAATGATGAGAAGAAAAATGTTCAGTGATTTATACCTGAGAATGATTCGGTGGGCGTTAATTGAAATAACCGCAACTGGAAAAAAGATTTCTTGCAGGCAGCGAGAGCTAACTTTGAATTTATAAAAGAAGTAAAAGAGCTGCTTCAAAGGATGGCACGTTACACAAAGTAATGTGTCTATTCAGAGAACCACCGCTTCAAATTTAAATGAATGGCTCGAAACAACCCACATCACTTACATTAAATACGAAACGATCAAGAAATGGGTTGCAAAAGGGCGGGATAAGAGAAAGGACACCTCAAATCGCTTCTAACTAGTAATTTATAGTCTTATCTCGTTTCACTCTCAATATTAGAACCGGAGGACCGGTGTTTAGGAAATAAAGAACACACATGCTCAAGGCCAAGTCGGCCAAAATAGAAACACCGATCGCCGATATAAAGGCACTCCTGCTCGAGGTTAAGCTAGCCAAAAGCAGGAACTTTTATTTTACTCGAGACTAAGCTAAGGAATAACAGGAACATTCACTGCCAGTTAAGCGAGCTCTTATCATGTTACAGACGGCACTAAGAGCAAGTATAAACTAGTTCTCAAGCAAAACTTAAGTGTGGTAACCTAAGGCCATAGTGGGAATCGGTTAAACGACTTTCTCACGAGAATATAGGTATAACTCCCATGCAAGATCAACTCTCATCATGATGGCCAAATAACCATCCCAAAATAGATGGGTACGTGGAAAGTTAGGAACGTGTATTACGGAATAACGGCAAGGAACGTAAGATCCAAATAAATACCTCGAAAAAGAAGTAAAAAGGTTTAGACTTTTACTACACAAAGAATAAAAAAAAGAGAGAACAAGTAGAGAAAAAAAAAGAGTAAGCCTTTGTATCATTTTTCCTTTTCTTAAAGAAAATTCCAAAGAGTTAAGCCCAATCATCGACTTGAGTGTCGACGGGTCTTCATCGGAAAACACCCGGTGATCTTTGATGTTTTTCCGTGAATGCGGGATATAGGATATCACTCATTTCCGATGTCAAAGAAATTAGAGAGTTAGCTAAAGAACCTGCTCAAGGGAGAAGTGAACAGATTTCAGCATCAACGATGTATAAGAATTACATTAATTGTGACAATCATTTGGAGCATACAATTTAACTTAATTTAATTATATGGTGGAATCTACACGGTTTTAATGAGTAACAAAAGCATCAAAATGTAAGCATCAAAATGTAGATCTTCAATCTTCTTTAATGGCTTTTCATGCCTTATATAGAATATAGAGTTACTGGTAACTCAAAAAAAAAAATATCATAAACCACCACCTTGTTTATATTTGTTGCTAAATAATAGTGATAATACAAGTGGGTTGGTATATAATTTGGAAGAATAATTAACTTATTACTGATGAGATATTCTTTGATCGATATAGTACTCTTTTCATGATTTTGTCACTACTAAAAAAATTAAGACACCACAATGATTGATTATTAATTTAAATTTTAATTAAATTTAGTTTGAGTGAATGGTTTATTTTATTATGGATTTTAATTTCACCCAAAATCACGCAATTAAAAATATCAAACAAATAATAAATAGAAAATATATAAAGAATAAAACCAATCTCATGATACATAATTTACGTGAAAAACTCATATACCGGAGAAAAATCACGGCTTCCAAAGACAACGAGAAAAATTTCATTATGTAAAAATTATTGCAATCATTGAGTATTTTTCTAACACCCAAAACTGCAATAGCAATTAATTTCTTAATAGATCTATGGTTTAACACCCAAAACTGCAATAGCATTTAATTTCTTAATAGATCTATCGTTTTTCTTACACTATAAACTATCTACTTTCAGAGAAACTGATTATTGTGTTATACAAATAAATGAATCACAAACTCCCTATTTATAGTGATTATTTCTTATAGAAGAAATATTCATTTCCTTATATAAGTTGTATTCCTATTTTAATAAGTTAAGTCACAAAGGATAAATTACGTATTTTTTAAATAGGAATCATACTAAAGAAGAAAATATTCTAGGAAATTCTTATTGTAAAATAAGACATATTTCTTAACAATCTCTGCCTTGGCAAGTTTTTCAATTAGACAAAAAATATGATCCATTGTGTTTCCATATAACCATGATGTCTCCACTTCTTTACTCTACCAAACCACATTCATATAAGGCTTATGAGAATCACACAAGCATAGGTAAAATCTTGTCCTCTATCCAATAGCCATAATTCTCTACACTGAGAATCACTATACTCTACTAAAAAACTAGCTAAACAACCCAAGAAGGGGGCATGAAAGTCTATATGCTAACACCTACCTTATCTAGAGTACACATATTTAGCACATGTCGATCCTTTTACTGAAAATACCCACTCTCATATTTGGCTTTCCTTGAGAGTCTACAGCCATCAACATAAAAATTTCACTGTACGCCTTATATAAATTGGCAAACCATGTCTTGTATGCAAATCTTGTAGACCCACTAGTAATAATATGTCCTCTTCCATAGCACACTAGATATGATAAATCAGTCTCTTAATGAGAAAAGAGGCATACTACTAGCAGACATTTTCAGTATTTTTATCTATTCATTTAGGGCTATTTGTCAAACTTGCTATTCCAACAATCTTCTGTGCCTTATTTGTTTACATACATTTATGAATTTCTATTAGAAGGAATAAGGTTTACATCACCCTTTCTTTCTTTGTGCAACTAGATTTAATCAATATATCATTGACTTGAACTTACTACAAGTTAAAATTGATTTTTCCATGAAACTTTTTCATTTCTAACTTCAGAGGCTTTGGAAACCTCATTGCTAACATATTTGCTTTACATTGTAGCCTTACCTCTAATACTACTTGTTTAGTTTATTTAATCCTACCCAATATCCCATAAGCAAAAATATCAAACAAAAAATAAAGAGAAAATAGATAGAAAATAAAATTAATCACACAACACAAGAATTTATGTGAAAAACTCCTATACCGGATAAAAATCACGACTTTCAAAGATGACGAAAGAAAAATCTACTACGTGAAAAAATGTTTACAATTATTTTAGTATTTTTTCCATATACAAAATCCTATCCTAATAATACTCAATTTCTTAATAATCCTACCGTTTCTCTTATACTAAATACCGTCTACTTGCAGAGAAACTAATTGTTGTGTTATATAAACAAGTGAGCCTAACCTTCCCATATAGTGATTATTTATTATAGGAGAAATATTCATTTCTTTATATAAGTTGTATTCCTCCTTGAATAAATTATATCCCAAATAAGAAATTACTTATTTCTTAAATAAGAATCCTTATAAGAAATAAAATATCTTAGGAAATCATATTGAAAAGAACAAACATATTTAACGAAAATTCTCTTAGCTTGTTTCTCCTCCTTCTTGTATTAATTTTTCCATTTGTTTGGCAAATACAATCTTCTCAGCCAAACATTATGGGACTTGAAACAGAAGTTGATAGTGATAATGTTTGTCGGTTTATCCATTCAATATTTATAGTTCGAGTAATACTATATGTTTCAAATTTTTTATTCCAAATAACTATTCCAAATGCTATGACATTCATTAATTAGTTGGTAAGATAATATAATTAATTCACTTTAATTTTATCAATAAATTGATGAATGCCACATCATTTAAGATAATTATTTAAAATAAAAATTTTAGGATATGTAGCATTATTGTTATAGTTTTAGTGTGAAGTTAAGTTCTCTTATATTTAATATAATGAATGTTCATTATTACAAATTTATGTCCTAATATAAAAATTTAAATGGCTATGACAAAGAGATTTGATCATTACTATTTAATTATACATGATTACTCCCCCGGTTTTGACTGGATCTCAAATATAAAATTAAGTGGGACTTACTTTATTTTATGTCTTTTTTTATTATAAAGAAATTCTAAAAGAGTTAAGATGAGACTAGTCGAGGATAGGTAATCTCATACATATATTTTCGGCATTTGGAAGCTTTTTTTTTTTTTTCCAATTTATTCTCTTCGTATAAAAAACTGATAATTAATGATCTTGCTACAAGTACTAGCAGGTCTGGAGAATAGCAAATATTCAATTGAGATAAATGAAATTTTATCAACGTGTAATGTGAGTAATGTCATTTCGATTCCTAACCTTTAATTTTGGCTTATTGCCATTTATGTACATTGACGGGATCTTAGCTTAGTTTAATTGTGTGATTTAACTGAGAAAGAGAAATGTAATCGTACAAAAACAAGGGGAAGGAAGCGGAATAAAGAGGGAAAAAAAATTCATAAATTTCTTTGATTTTAATTTTATATGTGTATTTTTAGTATTTAAATACGTTCATAATAAAATATAAAATTTTAGTGAATTTAAACAATCTCATCCTATCAAAATTTGAGACCCTAATTACACTAATTTACTTAATTTTGTTATAATTACGTCATGCATCTGATGTATTTTAATTATTTCTTTTATAAAATCTACCGCAGAGAACCAAACCTGAAAGGTGGTATCGAATGCGAAGCCATTATCGCTGATAGGAAAGTCGCAAAAGATTCATGGTACCAGAAGGTAGGATACGCCGTCAATATCGGCAATCAAATAAAGTTAAAGAGCCTGAAGACAGCTCATATATATAACTTCTTTTGTCAATATCAAGTTCACGGCGATAAAGTTCTGGCGAAAGAAAATATGTTGTCCGCTTAGTATTGTGTCGTGTTACGGTGTGTCGCAATCAAAAGAATCGATAATAGTGAAAAATTCGAAGCTACAATGATGATAACAAGATTCTAACTAATCATTTGGCGGATGACGACTGTTCGGTGGAGTCGGCTTCATTAACTAATGTAGGCCCGCTAGTGGATTCCTTGATTTGCAATCTTTAATTGCAGGCTTTTGATGTTTTGTTTCCATTTTCGTGCCTGTTCATTAAACTTTGTTGCCGTCCTAATCGATTAGTAATTAGATATTAAATTTCTGTACTAATATTAAGTTTATTTCTTACAGAATAATTTGTCAATCATCGAAGACGGCCTACGCGACTATTAATAATTAATAAACAATTTAAGAACATTTAAAATCACAAAAATAATGAGACCGAGACACTAAAAATTTTTCCGAAGTTTACCGGAAAAATAAATAAAATATATAATTTTTAGTTTTTATGAAGAAATAATTCAATCTTAGATTATAATAATCACAGGTCTGAAATCACGAAAATAGCCTGAAGTATGAAACTACTAAAATGCCCTCGTCGGTCCATGTTCGCCGGAAATCAAGCGATGGCGACCGCGATGGTCGGGATAGAAGATTCAGGTCGCTCTGAATCTAACGGTGGAGGTGATGAGCTCCAACGCGCGGTTATGGCCGCGGATCAAGCTTCGACAGCCGTAAAAACTTCAACGGCTGATCGGCGGCGAATTGGCTAGCCGTGAGGGACAAAACCCAGGTGACGGCATAGCCTAAATCCGGCGAACAACGCCCTGATCCTGGTAGCGTTTCAGCGGCTAAACGCTGGTTCGTGGGCGGCGTTAGGCCTTTTTCCGGAGGCAGTTATGGTGCAGGGGTGACTGGCGTCGTCTGCCGTTTCGGTGATGTGGCCGGAATTATAAACGTGTTCGGGTCGGGTTTCGGGTTCGGTTGACCCGAATATATCTCCCCCTTTCTTTTCTTTTATGATGCCCCCAGCCGCCCACTTCCCTTCTTCTGCTCCTTTTTTCCTCACCAAACACCCTGTTCTCTTTTCTTTCAATCAATCCAGTTTGATCCCTTTTTGTTCTTCTTTCTTGGATACCGATTCCTTTCTCTCCTGGCGAACGAACGAAACCATGGCAGAACTCTTACTCTCTACTTTCCTTGGTGTGCTGTTTGATAGATTGGCTTCCCGTGATTTGCTCAGCTTTGTCCGCCAACTTGGAGGCGGGGTTGATTCCGAGCTCAAAAAGTGGGACAAAAAGCTGAAGATGATTCAGGCCGTTCTGCGCGATGCAGAGGAGAAGCAACTGACGGACGAGGCTGTGAAGATGTGGCTGGACGAACTCCAAGATTTGGCTTATGATGTTGAGGACATTCTTGATGAGTTTGCTACTCAAGCTTTGGAGCGCAAGTTGATGGCGGAAGATCCTGATCGGCCTGGCTCCAGTAGTAAGGTCCACAACATGGTCCCTGCAGCTTGTTTCAGTTGTCTCAGTCCAATTACCACCGTGAAGCTCAACTTCAGTATGCGGTCCAATATTAAAGAGATTACTAGCCGCTTGGAAGAACTCTGTAAACAAAGAATTGAACTTGGATTGCAATTGATCGCTGGAGGGACTTCCTCAACGGCTGCTGCTCAGCGAAGACCACCCAGTTCAAGTGTCCCAACAGAACCCGTCGTATTTGGGAGAGAGGAAGATAAGACCAAAATACTTGAAATGGTGTTGACAGATACCTCAACTGATCATGCTAATTTTACTGTCATATCTATCGTCGGCATGGGTGGGATCGGAAAAACAACACTTGCTAGGGAGGTCTACAATGACAAGGCCGTTGAAGATTTCAATGAGTTTGATGTAAAAGCATGGGTTTGTGTCTCTGATGACTTTGATGTTTTGAGCATCTCAAAGGCACTTCTCGAGTCAATTACCCGTAGACCTTGTCGTCTAAACACTTTAAATGAAGTGCAGGTTGAATTGAGAGTGGCTGTGAATAGAAAAAAATTCTTGCTGGTCTTAGATGATGTTTGGAACGAGGACTACAGCTTGTGGGTAGACTTAAAAGCGCCGTTCTTGGCTGCTGCACCAAATAGTAAGATGATTATCACCACACGCAATTCACATGCTGCATCTATAATGGGACGCATCGATCATTATAACCTCAAGCATCTGTTAGATGATGATTGCTGGTGTATTTTCAAAACACACGCATTTGAGGGTAGAGATCTTAATGCGCATCAAATTTCAGAATCATTCCGCAAGAAAATTGTTGGCAAGTGTGGAGGCTTGCCCCTCGCAGCAAAAACACTTGGGGGCCTTCTACGTACTACCAGTTACGATGTGTGGGACGACATATTGAATAGCAAAATATGGGATTTACCTCGACCAAATAGCATTCTCCCTGTGTTAAGATTGAGTTACCACCATCTTCCCTCCCATTTGAAAAGTTGTTTTGCTTATTGTGCGATTTTTCCCAAAGATTATGAATTCAATGAGAAGGAGCTGGTTTTCTTGTGGATTGCTGAAGGTCTTATTCGACAGTCAAGCAACAATGAGCTGCTGAAAGATTTGGGCAGCAAGTGCTTTCATGATCTAGTGTCAAGGTCAATTTTTCAACGAACAAGCTTTGGCAGTTCTAAATTTGTAATGCACGACCTTATCCATGATCTTGCTCAATTAGTTTCTGGAGAAACCATTTTCAGGTTAGAGGAGGACAATTCGTTATCAACAAGATTTGAAAGGGTTCGCCATTCTTCTTATGCATGTGGCGAATTCGATGGTAGAAATAAGTTCAAGATTTTCTATGAAATTGATCATCTGCGAACATTCTTGCCATTACACAAAACAGATTGCATTATAACTGGTTACATCAGTAGTATGGTGTTATATGATTTGTTGCCTAAGTTCCAAAAGTTGAGGGTGCTATCTTTGCAAGGATACCATATTGGAGAGTTACCAATTCCATTTGAAGATTTGAGACTTTTAAGGTACGTCAACCTTGCAAACACGGACATAAGAAGTTTACCTGAGTCGACATGCTCATTGTTGAACTTGGAAATTTTGATATTAAGAAATTGTACCCGTTTGATAAAGTTGCCGTCCAAAATGAGGAAATTAATCAATCTATGTCATCTCGACATAAAAGGTGCAAATTCACTGGAGGAGATGCCGTTTGGAATGAAAGAGTTGAAGAATCTTCAAACTCTGTCCAATTTCATTGTGGCCAAGGGCGAAACTGTATCCGGTTTGGAGGATTTGAAAATTTTGAAATTTCTCTGTGGTGAACTTTGCATTGCTGGATTGCAGAATGTGAATAATCCACAGAATGCAAGAGAAGCTGCATTATGTGAGAAGCAGAATCTAAAATCATTGTTGCTAGAATGGGGGAATCAATTTGACAATTCAGCAGATGAAGTATTAGAAGAACAGGTACTTGACATGCTGCAACCTCATAAGCGTTTAAAAGAGCTCACAATCAAGCAATATAGTGGTGCAAGATTTCCACTTTGGACAGGAGATCCCTTGTTCTCGAAGATGGTTGTCCTTCAATTGGAGAACTGTAGGAATTGTACATCTTTGCCGTCGCTTGGGTTGTTGAGTTCACTTAGAGAACTCACCATTCAGGGGATGATGAAAATAAAAAGCATAGGTTGCGAGTTTTTTGGGGCAGGTTTCTCAAAGCCTTTTAAATCGTTGGAGATTCTAAGTTTTGAGAATTTGCCAGAATGGGAGCACTGGGACACTGACATCAACAGAACTGAGCATGTTGAAATATTTCCTCGCCTTCAGAAACTTTCCCTTGTTGAATGTCCCAAACTCTCTGGAAAAGTGCCTGAGCTTCTGCCCTCCTTGAAGACACTTGTTGTTAGTAAATGTCAAAAGTTGATAGTTTCATTGTCAAGCTATCCAATGCTCTGCAGACTAGAAGTTGATCAGTACAAAGAACTAGTGTGCAGAATACCAATTGATTCTAAGTTAATAAAGTCTATGACTATTTCAAATAGTTCATTAGACATAAATGGATGTGAGGGGATGCTTCACGCTAGGCGGACAAGCGTTTCACTGTTACAAACCGAGACAATTTCAAATGCTTTGGAGTTTGGAAAATTACTCAAACCAGAATTTCAGATATTAGAAACTTTGGTAGTTGGCAGTTCTAGACAGCTGAAGTCATGGAGGCCGTATGGATATTTGCGAATGTTCAATAAACCACCACAAGAGCTAATTATGCTCGCTTGCCCTGACGAGGTATCAATTGAAGAAAGTTGTGTAAGTCTTGTTTCATTTCCAGAGATCAATTTTTTTCCAAGAAATCTGCGGTATCTCATAATTTACAAGAGCACAGCATTAAGATCCTTACCTGAGGAAATTATGGACAACAATTCACTACTTGAAAGCTTGTATATCGGAAATTGTGATTCTCTAAAATTTGTCACAAAACGGAAGTTACCTTCATCTCTTGAAAGGCTTCAGATAGAGAATTGTAGGAACTTACAGCACTTGATCGATGGTGAAGACGATGCTTCTGCTGCTGTGTCTTCTTCTTTGAGGTTTATTATCAGCTACTGTCACTCTTTAACATTTGTTGCAAGACGGAAGCTACCTTCATTTCTTAAAAGCCTTGTGATAGAGAATTGTAAGAACTTGCAGTGTTTGGTGGATGATGAAGAGGATGGACCTTGTTCTTCATTTTTGTCAGTGACGCTGGAACACCTAGAGATAAGGGATTGCCCTGAGCTCACCTGTTTATCATCAGGAATCAAGCTACTTGGGGCTCTTGAAGACCTCCACATTTGTAATTGTCCAAAGCTGGAGTCAATACCCAAGGGCCTGCACAAGTTACAGAGCTTTTATATAAAGAAATGTACAAGTCTTGTTTCCTTGGGAGAGAAAGAGCTTCCTAACACCATTTCAAGTGTGTCCATTTCCTATTGTGAGAAGGTTGATGCCCTGCCCAATGACATGCACAAGCTCAAATCTCTTCAACGTTTAAAAATAAAGGAATGTCCAAGTATTTTATCGTTTTTAGAAAAAGGTTTTCCCACAAATCTAAAAGTACTTATTATTGGAGTTGATGTGGAAATGTATAAGGCAATCATCCAGTGGGGATTGCACAGGCTTACCTCTCTTATAGGCCTCTCAATTGAAGAATGTCATGATGCGGAGTCCTTTCCTGACGAGGAGATGGGAATGATGTTGCCCCCCACAACTTTTTTGTTGCTTAGGAGATTGTTGAAATTGAAGTACCTTTCTTCAACGGGGTTTCAAAACCTCACCTCTCTTGAATATCTATCGATTGAAGATTGCCAAAATCTGACATCATTTCCAGATGTGGGCCTTCCATCCTCACTTTTGTACTTAAGAATCAAAAATTGTCCAAAGCTAAGAAAACAGTGCAAAAGGGATAAAGGAAAAGAGTGGTCCAAGATTGCTCACATTCCTTGCGTTGAGATAGACGGCAAATTCATATACGATCCAGAGGCAGAGTAGATTTTGTCAGTTTATTTCATCTCTGATCACTCTTAACAAAACAAGGTCAGTTGATTTCTATTATGCACTGCTCTTTTCATTTTGCAGTTGTTTCATTAATCCACTGCCCTAGCTAAATTGAAAGTACTTCTCACTTGTTTATTTTGATATATCAGAATCAGATTGTAGGTTGAGAAAATTTGTACATGATTTCCTTTATTTTTTCTTCTTTCTTTTTCATCCTACTTAAGAACATCAACACGGCTTGTACTTTGATGCGGTGATGTGTTCGTGGAAAAGAGATAGTAGCATCGGCCAATGTATCATAAGAATATAATGAGACAATGGTACCCTTGATGAGGTAAAAAATTTGTGATCTTCACCTGTGAACTTCTATTAATTTTTTCTTGAAAAACACAACTAGTATCTGATTTACAATTTGTTGTTAGTCTTAGTATCTGATGTACTTTTTCTCCAGAATTTAGAGTTTCTACTGTATTAAATGTTGTCGTTTGAGGTGCCTCTTGCATTTTACTTGTTTTCCTTTGTTTGCTTATAAAATAAGATTTAAGAACACCAGTAATTGTCTTAGGTTTGCAGAAGCATCTGAAGAGGGTTAATAAAAAATGCACTAGTTGGTAATAATTGGTACACTTTCTGTTTCTTTAGTTACAACTAGTTTTCTTGAAAAACACATTAAGAAATTCACAATTTGTCATTAGCCGCAGAATATCATGTCCTTTCCTTTTTCAAATTTAGTAGAACTGTATTATGATTTTGTCAGTTGCTGTATCGGAGTCAGGTATTTTTGCATTTTACTTGATTTTCTTTGTTTTATTTGTGACTTAAGAGAACCAACCTTGTCCAGAGGTTTGGAGAAGCATCTGGATAGGCTTAACAAACATGACAAACTTGGAGGTGCACTTGCTTCCAAGCGTTCATTATTTCACCCTACAAACCTGCGAGCACGTGCAATCAATTCATTGTGCCCGCAATTAGTGTGAAGTGTTTGCAATTTTGATGCAGGGAAATGGTTTGTTGATGCAAAGCAATTTAAAAATTCAAAAGACTTTTAGTGGATGTTGTATGAACTCCAAAATCCAATGAGAACACACGTCTCCACTAAAGAACCTAGACCCGGTTTGCATTCATTCAATCAGCTGAAATGTCACAAGCTGGACTCTTGGAGACTAATCAGATCAATCATCCATTTCATCAACTGCAAAAGTCATGATGGTGGTTAACGGAGGGAACAAAGGGGTGTCAGAATGAATTAAGAACATGAGAAGCATGAGGGAGCTTCCATTATATGTAGTCTTTTTTAACTTGGGTTCGTGAATGGTAATTAAAGAAATTTGTGATCTTAGTCAAGTTCGATCAACTATTTCTGTTTTGTATATAGTCGATACTAAATTTGCCAAATTTGTGCTTCATCATTTCAGACGCTCAATTCATTTTCTTTTCTGAGCTGGAGGGAAACTTATGCTGAGAATGAAGCGGCATAAGAAGTTCCACTTTTGGTCCGATTGTTACGATGTGTATTCTTGTGATAAAAGAGTATGAGAATAGTGGTAACCGGTGAGATGCTCTCATTCTTTCTTCAGATTCCATTACCTTATTTATGTCTGAGGTCTAGTTAATATATCTATGTGCTTTTTCAGGATGAATGCCAGGAATGGAGTGATGAAATTGGTGGTGCCTTGGATTGGAAGAAATGTATGTCCTTCAGTACCTGTGAACAAAGATGGCTTGAAATTTGGAGAAAAATTTAAACAGGCATAATGACACCCTCAAGCTGCAAATCGAGACCAAAAAGTCACCAATCTCATCAACTTTGATTCTACTCCATGTCCTTGGAAAGAGGATAAATGCATGGCAGGGAAATCTACAAAGATCTTAACTTCTTTCTTAACAAGTTCTTGATTAGGGTGCTTACAGAGGGGTGAGAAAGGACAAGTCCTCTGTTAGTTCTTGTCCAGAAATTGCTTAAAATTTATCGTTTATAGACATACCACTTAATTGCCATGAATTTGGATATTGATAGAATACAAACGGGATTTAAGTTAGATTAAGAAAAACAAAAATATAACTTCACCCAAAACAGCATGTATAATATGTACTATTGTTTTCAATTGCAGTGAATATAAGCTATACGTCAGTTCCGGTGTTCATGTTAAACCTCAATTCATTTGTGACGTCCACTACATCATGGAGATAGCACATCTGTTTCACTCTTAGCTTGGATTGGTGACAGCAACAGATGGGATCATTTCTTTTCAGTGCTACTCATACAATCGGGCTTGGCAGCTCCATAATAAAAGAATGCCATTATCTTTGACAACTCATCTGCAGTTCTTGTTGCTGAAGAGCACACGCATAAACAAGGCAAGATTAAAAAAAGTTACTCCTTTCTAAATAATAAAAGCCAGCCTTTTCTTCGGTTAAGAAAATTACCTTTCTCCCGATACAAGATTTTTCCAGCTTTAGTGAATATAACCTCTGGGAAGATAGACACTTGAAGAGCAGAAACCAAGTCATGCTCAATATTAGCGTCAACTGCAACACACTGTATTATATAATAATGTCATGTTAGAAACAATGACCATTATGAGCAAAAATAAATAAGCATTGAATTTCTTACTTACTCGTGGTGAAGGCAGCCTACAGTTCCATATGATGTGCACTGCTTTTTCCAGTTCGTCCCAAACTCTTTCATTTTCCTTTGACCTGCAACCAATTGAATTGGTGTGGATTACAACAAAGCAGAGCACGTGATTGTTAATGTATTAGAGATGTAAGTATTGAGTGAAGACCAGTTTACTTCCTTACCCATATATGAATAGTAGACTCATTTGTGGAGGTATTTCCTAGACACAAATAAGTTTGAGGAGTAGATATTTCTTTACCCAAGTCTGAGAAGTAGACAAGAGATTGTGGGGGTATTTTCTTCCTCAATTATTGAGTGAAGGCCAATTTAATTCCTTACCAAAGTCTGAAGAATAGACACTTTTGTGAGGGTATTTCTTTCCTCAATTATTGAGTGAAGACTAGTCTCTTTAATGTCATTTGTGGAGGTATTTTCTTTCTTAATTATTGAGTGAAAGTTAGTTTGTTTAATGTTAACTTGGGGTATTTCTTAAACACAAACAAGTCTGGGTATTTCCTCAATTATTTAGTGAAGGCCAATCTTACTTAGTCTCAATTATAATCTAATTTGTGTTATAATCTGATTTGTAAATATCAATTATAAAAAAAGTTTGTAAGCCAAGATTCACAATTCATATCAAGTCAAGTCTGCTTACTTGTATACTTACTAATTTCATTCACCAATCTTTAATTTTAAAAAGAAAAATATCTATAAAGTATTCGAAGAACTGATACTTGGACATGCTACATCCTCATAAAAATTTAAAAGAGCTAACAATCAAGTAATATAGTGGTGCAAGATTTCCCTCTTGGATAGTAGATCGATTGTTCTCCAAGATGGCGGTCCTGAAATTAGAGAACCGTCGGAATTGGACGTCGTTGCCGTCGCTTGGGATTTTGAGGTCACTGAGACACCTCAGTTTCTCAAAGCATTTTCAAGCATTGAAGATTCTGAGTTTTGAGAATCTTCCGCAATGGGAGAATTGGGACACCAGTATTGAAGGAAATGAGCGTGTTGAAATATTTCCTCTCCCGTATAAAGTTTCCATTGTGGAATGTCCCAAACTCTCCGGAACAGTGCCTGAGCTTCTACCCTCCTCGAAGACTCTTGTTGTTAGTAAATGTCAAAAGTCGGTAGTTTCATTGTCAATCCATCCGATGGTCTGCAGATTAGAAGTTGATGGGCGCAAAGAACTAGTTTGTAGAACTCCAATTGATTCTAAGTCGATTAAGTCTTTGATTATTTCAAATAGTTCACTAGACATGAATGGACGCGAGGGATGCTATGCGAATGCGGTAGTCCAGCAGGTTCTCCACTGCACTAAACCCATGATTACTACAAATTTTTCCGAGTTTGGAAAAATTTTCAAGTCCGGATTTTAGTTATTAGTTACCTTGGCAATTGGCAACTCTGAACAGATCAAGTCATGGAGGCAGGACGAGATTTTTCAAACTGATGTGGAAGCAAGACAAGGGTTAGACATGCTCGTGTACCCTGAGAAGGTATCGATTCAAGAAAACTGCACTAGTCTTGTCTCCTTTCCGGAGCTAATTTTTTTCCTCAATAATCGCTCACTTAGGATTGAAAAGAGTACAGCTTTAAGTTGATATAAAAACTTGAATCTGAAATTTTTCGGTAATTTAATAGTGATTTTTATTTTCATTTGTCAGATTGTATGTTGAAGCATTTCAGCACCTGATCTTGTGCCAACTAAATACTCCATAGTTAATATAATTAGGTAATTGGTACACGTTCTGCTACATTAGTTACAGCTAGTTGTTTTCTTGAAGAACACATTAAGAATATCACAATTAGTCATTCGGCGCAGAATATCGTTTACTATCCTTTTCATAATTAGTCGAATCTACCGCATTATGATTTTTTCAGTTGCAGTATCTGAGTCAGGTACCTTAGCATTTTACAATTGATGCATTGTGCCTGCAATTAGTGTGAAGTGTTTGCAATTTTGATGCACGGAAATGGTTTGTTGATGAAGCAATTTAAAAAGTTAAAGACTTTTACCCTGCAGGCTTAGTGGATGTTGTATCAAACTCCAAAATCCAATGAGAACACATGCCTCCTCTAAAAAACCAAGATCCGGTTTGCATTCATTCAAACAGCTGAAATGTCAAGGCAAATAACACCATCAAGCTGGACTCTTGGAGGCCAATCAGATCAACCATCCATTTAATCAACTGCAAAAGTCATGGTGGTGGCTAACGGAGGAAACAGAGGATGTGTGAGAATGAATTAACAACGTCAAAAACACGAGGGGAGCTTCCATTATATATAGGCTTTTTTAACTGGGCCTGGAAAATAGTAGTCAGAGAAATTTGTGATCTTAGTAAGTTCGATCAATAATTTCTGTTTTGGATATAGTCGATACTAAATTTACCAAATCTGCGCTTCATCATTTCAGATGATCGATTCATTTTCTTTATTGAGGTGGAGTGAAAATTATGCTGGTAATGAAGCGGCATAAGAAGTTCCACTTTTGGTCCTATTGTTAAGATGTGTATTCTTGGGATAAAAGGGCATGGGAATAGCGGTAAGATGTTCTCTCATTCTTCCTTCAAACTCCATTGCCTTCTGTCTTGAGTATTATGTTTAGTTAATTTATCTATGTTCTCTTCAGGATGAATGCCAGTAATGGATTGATAAATTGGTGGTGTCTTGGGTTGGAAGAAAATGTATGTCCTTCATTACCAGTGAGCAAAGATGGCTTGAAGTATCGAGAAACATTTAAACAGGCATAATGACACCATCAAGCTGGACATCGAGACCAAGAAGTCATCAATTTCATCAACTTAGTTTCTAGTTCATGTCACTGGAAAGAGGATAAATGCATGGCTGGGAAATCCACAAAGATCTCAACTTCTTTCTGCACAAATTCTTGATTTGGATGCTTATCTCAGGGGGGAAGAAAAGACAAGTCCTCTGTTAGTTCTTGGCCAGAAAGTGCTTAAAATTTATCATATATAGACATACCACGTAAATATCTAATTGCCATGATTTGGATATTGATAAGAATACCAACAGGAATTAAGTTAGATTAAGAAAAACAAAATAACTTCACCCAGAACAGCATGTATTACCATTGTTTTGAATTGCAGTGAATATAAGCTATACATCAGTGTACATGTTAAATCACAATTCATTTCTGACATCCACTACATCATGAAGCAAGCACATCTGTTTTACTTTCAGTTTGGAATGGTGACGGCAACAGATGGGATCATTTCTTGGATACTTTCAGCGCCACTCAAACAATCTGGCTTGGCAGCTCCATAATAAAAGAATGCCATTATCTTTGACAACTCACCTGCAGTTCTTGTTGCTGAAGAACACGTGCATAAACAAGGCAAGATTAAAAAAGTTACTCCTTTCTAAATAATAAAAGGCAGCCTTTTCTTCGGTTAAGAAAATTACCTTTCTCCCGATACAAGATTTTCCCAGCTTTAGTGAATATAACCTCTGGGAAGACAGACACTTTAAGAGCAGAAACTAAGTCATGCTCAACGTTAGCATCAACTGCAACACACTGTATTATATAATAATAACATGTTAGAAACAATGACCATTATGAGCAAAAACAAACAAGCATTGAATTCCTTACTCGTGGCGAAGGCAGCCTACAGTTCCATATGATGTGAACTGCTTTTTCCAGTTCGTCCCGAACTCTTTCATTTTCCTTTGGTCTGCAAACAATCGAATTGATATGGATTATAACAAAGCAGGGCAACTGATTGTTAATGTATTAGAGATGCAAGTATTAACAGTATCCTGTAGATTATGAATCAATAAATTATGATGGTTTACATGCATGATTCATGATTCACAGCAAAATTTTCTCAACTCAGAAAATAAAAAATTTTGAATTTTTTTTCCAACAGTTACTATGAACATGAAATTCTGTCCTCCAGTTTTTTGCTATGATCTCCAAAATGTGCTTCAGCATCTACAGTAGTTAAAATACCTTAAACAAATAAGATGATAAGCATACAATTAGTAAAATGACAAACATTCAGAATTGAGAATAACCATTCCATAGATCTCTAAGATCACCGGGAAGAAGGTACATGAAACTTCATTCAACAGCACACTTAACTGTTAATAATGCGGTTATTTTTAGAATGCATTACGTTAACTAGAGTGGTGGAAATTCAGCGGAATTTGATTTAAGGAGTAGGCAAACTCAAAATGAAGTAGTGTTTTCATGTCGAGAACTCTATAGAGATTTTGACAAGACCTTCTCTTAGATAATGCCGAACAGCTGAAATTTATTGAGGACAAGCATGAAGCATTATATTTTTCAGAGACCTAACAATGCTTGGCCATCTTTTACAGAATGTCGTATGATTCAATGATCACCAAAAATCATCTGATATTAAGCAATGATATAGATTCAACAAAGAAAAGACTAAGCAGAACTTTTGAATGGTGGTCAGAAAACAAATATATAGGAGCATTATTGGCAGATCACATATGCAAACTAAATTGACTTGATGAATCAGCACACTAAAAGAAATACTAAGAAGCAACTACAATGAAATCTGCTGTTATGCATGAAATCAGTCAAGTGAATAACACAATCTTGCCTTGGGCATAAAAAACTCCGTCATGAATGACAATATATTGTTCTTTCAATTCAGATTGAGGCACTAGTAGGAGGGAGTACAACTTGGTAATAAACACACACATATAACAGTAAGTTAAAAGAGAGGAGAAACTAACCTCTTATAGCGATTATGTACGAGAACAATCAGAGGACTGATGTCTTTGAAAACAGCCTCTTCCCATTCTGCAGTCTTGATGTCTTTGATAGGACGTATGTAATTATCATCTTGCCACACTATTTCATTCTCACTATCGTAATTCTCATCATCATCATCTTTCTTGACATTCTTGATAGTTATCTTGTCAAAAAATTGGCCGAGGCTGAAGCCCCACCCATCTGCATCTTCAGGCCAATCAGGATCATCTTCCTCCATAACTAATGGATAATCAGCCAGAAGCTTCTGCATCTTCTTCTTCTTTTCAATAGGGTCCAACTCCTCCGCAACATCAGGACATTGAGCGATTACTTCTCTAATCTTTCTCCTCCATTCACGTCTCTCTTCAGGATCCATCAAGTGGTCATCCCCACATCCATATTTCTAGAGGAATCATCATCATCATCGTCGTCATCATCTGTGTCACTTGGTTCTCCTCCTCCTCTCTTTCCAAGTTTCTCCACCAAAGATCTTACTATTATATTTCTTCTGAAACGACCAGCCTGCTTTTCTAAAACACAATTAGCTTCCACATATAAATATACATACGTACACACACTTTTATGTAAAGAAAACATTTGGAAAACTTTTCAAAACTAACAAACTCTCCACACTACTTGAACTGCTAAAATAAAACACACCCGCAAGGGCAACTTTACAATGTTTGATGAGAAGGCAGAACACTCCATCCTTGATGACAAAACCCGATTGCCGCTTCGTTCTTCATTGGGATGAGAAAATTTAACAGAATTCAAAGGTAAAGATTTTAATCTATTATCCTTCAACGGTGAATTTACGTACTCGAAAGTCATTGTATGTTGTAGGGCCATTTTTCAACCCAGTATTTGACTCTGCAAAATTAAATTTATAATTCAAACATCTGTAAATGTATAAATGAAGAATATGAGAACTGCAAAAAAGGATAAAAACTTCCTACTATAAAAATACCCCTTATTTAATTGGAAAAAAAAATTAATAAGAGAACTGGAAAGAAAGAAAAAAAAAAACTTTTTCTTTTAACAAGGGTATTAAATTATGAAGAATTCAAGTTAAGTGTAATAAAAATTCCAATTTCATGAAAGGACTAGCAATTGAAATCACTATAAATGAAGAAGCATTGAAGCAATGGTTTGTTGAAAAAGATATATATGCACAATTATTAAAAACAGCCAACGTAAAGAAAACTGGGTTAATGAGTTGATTGTTCAGGTACTCACCAGTGATTGTTTGATTTTTAATGCCCAGATATGTTTCTTCTTCCTCTTCCGCTTCTTGTGCTTCTGGTTCAGTTTAAACCCTTTGCGAAACCCAGAGCTCTTTAGTGGATAAGGTGAGCGAGCCCATTTCCAATTTTATATATAAAAAAATAAATTTAGTATGTTTTCTTAGTTTTTTCTTTTTAGTTTATGGGTAAGATTAAATTTTAAATTTTAATTTTATTTATAATTAAATTATTATTTTTATTAAATTTAAGATATTGGGGTGGTTTAGAAAGAAAAAAAGAATTAATGGAGAATTTTAGTTAAAAAAATATATATAAAAAAAAAATTAAGTGTTGGTTACGTGAGAGTATCCTTACCCTTTATAATTTATATAAAGGCAAAAATACCAGGTACAGTACACAATAGCTGAATCCTCGTTTCAATGCCTTTTCTACCGATAAGCATTACCACGCATTAATAGAATGAAATACTATTCTCGATCTCTGAGCTTGCAAAGGTTTCCTGTTATGTATTTTTAATAGTAATATATTGATAAAATTTAATTAATTAATTATTTATTAATTAAAAAATAATAATTTATATAATATATTATGAGCAAATTCTAATCCTAATAAAATTTATTTATTATTATTATTATTATTTGAATTAATTACTGTTTGATAGTGGAAAATTCCACATTATTTCAATAGAAATACACAGCATCTTCTTTGCTGATTCACTTTTCCTTTTGCCATCATTTTGACGAAACAAACCATGGTTGGTGGAGAGTTCTTGCTCAACCCCTTCTTTCAGTTGTTATCTTCTAGTAATAATCCAATTGATAGAATGGTGGTGATATTTTTAGTCCTTATGTAGTGTAAATCCAACTCATGTTAAAATATTAATTATATTTTTTTAATAATTTAAAATAAAGAAGAAGTTTGTATAATTAACCAATTGAATTTTCATTAATCATTTAAAGTTGTGGTACAAAAGCTAGGGATGACAGCCCGACCCTATAACTGAAATAAGGGGCTTGAGCCCTAAAAATTCCCAATCTAGGCCTAAATCGAGTCAGAGTTCAGCTCGAGCTTTTTCTAAATTCGACCATAATTTTTTGAAAGATTTTTTAATTTGATATTTAAATAATTAAAATAAAAAAATGGACATAACCTCTCCTAATATATTAAAATTTAAAAGCCTATAACTTGTTTAAAGTAACATAAATATAAAAATTAATCTACTCAATGTCACAAATATATAATTATATAAATAAACATAAACAAAAAACATGACTTTTAAGTTTTTTTTTTTTTAAGTTTAGGGTTGGGTCGGTCTAGGTAGGGCCTAAACCCTAACCTAAATTTGATCGGGTTCTATATTTAAGCCCTAACTCGATTCTTAACCCTTAAATTTAGGTCAAAACCCGAAAATTTCGAGCCAAGTTAATTGAGCCAAAGATTGGGTTGATTTTTTTACTATCTATAACAAAAGCATATGATTTGACCAATCTAAACCATTGATATTATAAAGGTAAAATAATAAAAGTAAATCATGTTATAATAATTTAGATGAGGATATTTGAACCTAATAAAATACTCTTTAAATCCATCATTAAAATTTAGAAATTAAAATTTTACTATACATACTCACCTAAATGTCATATACATCCTTAACAAGCCAAATTTTATCCTAATATAGTTACTAAGCAAACCCATTAAACATATTGCCACTGGTTGAGTTTTCGGTTTTGATTTTAGCCAAATAAAAACTTTTGCAATTTATTTTTAATGAATTGGAGCATTTGGGGTTGAATTAATTATACAAACAAATTCAGATATATGTAATAGAAAATTTAAACAAGTCAAATAAATTGTGAAAAAACAAAAAAGGTTGAAGGCTTGAAGCCATCATTTTAAACTATAACTTTGATTACTTGGGAACAAAATCCATTGTCAACTTAATTGTAAAAAAATTAATAATAAATTCATTGTCATTTATTGAAGGCGAATGAGAGGAAATGGTTAAGAGAGTAAGAGTTGTTCTGTGTCAAATCATATAATGAAATTAAAATTGATTCTTTTTTTTTCCCTCATTTTTTGTCTCCCCTCTCATTTCTATCCCTCTCTTCTCCTCCAATTTCTTCCAACCAAACGTGCACTTAAAAGAATTTGCTTATAAGTTAGATAAATGGTTAAAATAATTAGAAATCTTGTTCTAAGAATTTGCTTATTTGTAGTCATTCAAAAAATTATTTGAGAAGAGAGAAAATTTTTCAATGTCAATAATTATAGGGTTTTAAGATGACGAATAATCATGGATTGATGATTGATGAGAAAGAAAAAGGAGTTTTGGGATGGTTGCATCTTGTAAATTATTTCATTTAATTATATAAATTTATGCTATATTAATGATATTATAGTAAAAAAAAATATTTGTATAAAAAAATGAGTTTGTAGAGTATTTTAATAGTTTAAATAGGCCCACCTAAATAATGTTAGTAGTCTATAATGATCAAAAGGTGAAGAAAAATGATATAATTGATTAAAAATCTTCCTTTACTTTAAATTTTAATAGAATAAAATGAAATTTTTTTTTAAATAGGGTGGATATACACAAATTATAGGTAGAAATATCCCCATCCTTGATGGAAATATAAATTTTCTTGTTTAGTATTAACTTGTTTTCATAAATTAATTGTTTAGACAATTGCATGTTTCCTAGCTAGTTTTAGAGAAGTTAATTTGATTGCCCTGTGGCCTTGCCCTACCCACTATGCTAAGTGAGAAACGAAAAATCACTATGTTTCAAAACACAAATACACGATGGAAACACTAGCTCTTTCCTTATCAAAGGAAAAGTTTTATTTAAAAATTTTAGGGTTATTGCCAAGTATTGCAAAATTAGAAATCATTACATGAATTATTGAAAGGTAACACTTCACTATATTAACTTTTTAAACATAGTATTTTACTGCATTTCTGCCACTTTTGTTAGTTGACCCATTGGTTGACTTAAAAAATAATAATTTTACCCTTAATAAATAACTCTTAAAATAAAAAGAAAAATATATAAATCACTACTATTTGAATTTACAATTTTGTCCTACTCTTAACGAAAAACAACATATCATTATCGTTTAAATTTGCAATGATAATTAAATGATAATATTGCTCCTGCAATTAATCTATTGCATGATCAATTGTAAATTGACATAAATAAATGTAGTAAACTTTTATTTTTAAAAATTAATGTAGTGAAATGTTAGCTTTCAATAATTCACGTAATAGTTTGTTATTTTCAAATACTTACTGTAGTTAAAGGATAATAACTCTATGATTTAATTACACAGTTGGGTATCATTTGATAAAAATATGTTTTGCCCAGATAACATCAGTGTGACATCATTATTAAAAGTGAGAGAAATGTAGTGAAATGTTATTTCTTTTTCTAAGTAGTTAATGTAGTGAATTATTCAATAATTCATGTAGTGACTTATTATTTCATAATACTTAGCCTAGTGAAAAGATAATAAGCCAAAAATTTATGAGTAGGTCATGTAAAAGATAATATTAGCACGACTGCAGTGCACATACGACTAAAGACCAACAACTTAAAATAATTATATTACATTGATATTACAACTAGATCTACTACGCCACACATAAGTTAACTATATACGTAATGCTACTAAATTTTATTTGCCTTAAAGGCATAACACAACCTTGTAGCAGGTGCCACCGGGGCATGAAAATGCACCTTTAGTTCAATCCAAAGGAAAAATGAATGCATCAGGGCACTTGTCCTTGTAAAAGTTGGAGAATTCTGTGGGCTGCATGTCCGTACAATATATCGAAGGGGAGGATTTAACATATTTTACTACGTTTTGAATACTAGTTATTGATTGATTCACCTGCGACAGCACATCTTGCTCAATCAAATTGATTATATGTGCTGAACACCTCACATGCATATATAAACCTTTTAAAACCATCGAATTTCCACTTCAATTTGCCAACTTGTTCTTTGCATAAGACATTCCAGTTGTATTAACAATTGTATTATCCATTATAATTGTGAACAACCTCTCAATCCCCTAATCGATCAAATAATTTTTAATGAGCTTCCCAACGTCATCTCCTTTATGATTAGATATAAGTGTAAAAAAGTGAGAATACTTTTATGCAACACGAATGCATCAATAAAGTGAGTTGTAATTATCATAAAATTTGACATTTGAATTGAAGTCCATGTATTAGTGGTAATACACACTTTTTGTTTACTTTCACCTAAAGCACTTTTCAATAACCTCTTCTCATTCTGGTATAATTTAAGAATATCTCTCGTAATTATTCTTCAAGATGGCACCTCAAACTTTGGACAACAAGTTTCTATGAACTCCAAAAATCCTTCGGCCTTTACAAATCTAAAAGGCAACTCATATTTGACTATCATTTTTACAAGTACCATTCTACAAGCCTTTTTATTAAATCCTACATGCATAACCTTAGCAATACCATCACCTTTACCCTTACTTTTTTCACGAATTAATGTCTGTTGCTTTACATCATTTGCAAGCTTCAATTTTTTATGCACTCTATATTTATTCAAATGATTCTTCAAACCAGTTGTTCTATAATTAGTATATGCAGCATAAGTTTTACCGCAACAATAACACTTAGCTCTTTGTCCTCTTCGAAAAATGTTTCCACACAAACAATCTCAATTTTTTTCTCCCACTGACCTCTTCTTCTTCACTACTAACTTCTTGCACTTCATTAACATTGTTTTCCTTACTACAAAAATAAAACACAGAGAAAAAATAAGTGTTAATTTCGATGAATAAGAGAAGGATTTTGGTTATTTTTCATCCAAAAGAGAGCAAATATCAGTATAATATGCATAAGTAAACCACCATGACTGGTTGATTCAAAGCGAAAAAGAAAGTTGGATTATAAAATGGTATCATTTTGGCTGTAAGACTACGTAAAACATGTACATATTATTATTATTTATTTATCATATCTCATGTCTAGATCAAAAAGTGTCAATTCAATTTTTTTCAATCCATTTACAGAAATTTTGCTCGATCTCAAATATTGATATGCTTAATCCCAACTTGTAAATTGGGCCGCAATAGTACCGGGAGTTAACTCACTAACTCACTAATCAACATGCATTTCCACAATTCCGCTTAACTCAGTATGCATTTTCATTATAAAAAATTACAAAAATCATGCATTTCCACTTAATTCACTAACTCAGCATGCACACCTACTGGCTGGTAAGAATTTCAAACACACCTGGTAAGCAAAGCAGGAATGCTGGTGGCTGGTGGCTGGTAAGTAGAGCAGCAGCTGTCGCACGATGATCACTTGGTCAATGAGTAGAACAGAAGCTATCGCGCGGTGAGAAAAAACTGACGCATGGTAAGAAGAAGGCAAGAAGCTGTCTTGTGATGTCGTCGTCAGTCGTCGCAACTCACGCCGTAAGAGCTTAGAAGAATTTGTTGCATGGTGGCGATGAACACAAGCTGTGCCAGTGTGGTCGGTGTCTTAGTAACGGTGAGCAGCTGACTAGTGATAAGAGTAAAAGCTTCAGCTGCACCGCTGCGATGTTTTTGGCTTTTGAGTGACGGGCTGATGGGTAAGGGGTAACGAGGGTTGGCTGCAGTTTTAATGTTTCATTATTTTAGGTTTTGATTTTAGCCTTTTAGGGTTTGTTTTGGGGTAAAAATATTACATATATATATATATATATATATATATATATATATATATATATATATATATATATATATATATATACACACACTAATAATTGTGTGTGTGCAAATCTATTGTAATAATTTGAGATAACCAATCAAAATATAACACGTTTTAAATTTAGTAAAATTATAAAAATATCTCGATTTTTCAATTCAGCTTTATAAACTAAAATTCGAACCAAAATTTCGATTTTTTTATATAATCATATATTCGGTTATTTATATATAAAAAATAAAGCGATCGATAGCTAGAACCAAACCATTGGTTCAATTTTTTTTTTAGGCCATGATTTTTTTGTCCAATCCTACCAAAAATAGGATAATTATCTAAACACACCCTCATACTTAAAATTTCTCATATTTGCCTTTTGTAATGTGCAATTATCGAATTACCCTAATTGAAAACCTAATTCTCAAAATCACAACTACACGACTACAGGTCTAATATTTTCATATATACACTACTACATTCGGGTATTTTTACATATACATGACTACATTTGATTATCTTAAGAAAAGCACACACTTAATGAATAATTACTCATCATAGAAACATTGCTTGTTTATCTATTCATAAATGGTTGTAGTAGAGAAAATTAGATACACTACAATAGTTGTGTAACTTCATAAATACTACGATCGTAGTGCGTGTACGTGAACTATATAATTAAAACTACATAAAACACTCATCACAATGATAACACAATTACGTAACTTTAACATATCAAACTTTAATCTAGAAAACAATAAAAGTTGTTATACATCAAACAACATAGGTTCAATACATATTCGAATTATAAATAAGTTTTAAGAAAATATAAGTTGTCACACAATCATTATAACTATTAAATGTTGAGCCCAAACACTTGGCCCATATATCATGAACCACTAGTCGCCTCCTTTTGAAAGAATATAAGCCACACAAACATACTTATCCACCTACAAAAATTCTCTGATTTTTGTAGCAACTCATTTTCAACTAATTTTGTTAGTCGAGTGTGACGATTGATTAACTGCCTCCTCTTGCCTATCATAAAATCAATTCCGTAGCTTATCAATGATCGAATCTAATAACTTATAAATGGGTAACTATTGGGGATTTAAAAAAAAATTCATGAATTTTGCTATGTTGGTTGTCATAATACTATAATGCATACTGTCGAAATGAGAACGAACCCAATTATCATAGCCTGCATCATAAAGATATTTTACAACTTTTTCATCAACCTTCTAGATCTCATGTATAAAGTAGTTAAAATGCTATAGTTAATAACCTTTGCAGCTAGTTCAACAATTGCATTAACCTCATCATTAGTTGATAACTTTATGAAATGAGAGTTATTATGGTATTTCTAAGCTTGAACCAATAATACTTAGAGAGTAAATGACAAAATTTTATTATGATTTTTATTACATTTTTCATGTGCATGTATTCAAGTTTGGTTATGAATAAATGATGTGTTGAAGATCATTTCATGCACTCGATTGTATGCATTATTATAAGTGACTTAAAGGCTCATATTTTGATAAGGGATGTTGCAGAAGAGAGATTTAATTGCTGTAGCAATAGGTTTGCAGAAAACGATAAAAGACATGTCTGCAGAAGAATAAGAACAAGCCTAAACTCGAGAGGATGCTAGAGAAATTGCCGCAACAACTATGACCAAGTATAGACAAAACTGACAAGGCTGTCATGCTCTGTCTAACACATTTTACTGCAATCTTGACAATATTGCCACTGTCAAATGTAGACAAAACAGTACCAAGCATGGCGGTAGCACAAAATGGGAGGTAGTCCTAGGTTACCAAAATTAGACAATTGTCCCATTGCCTTTTAAGATTGCCCTAAATTCCAAGCTATAAAATGCACTTTTAAAAAATCATCTAACCTAATCCATTTTTACCCACTGCCATCACGCATAAAAATAAAGAAAATCAAAAGAAATTCAGAGCTGCAAAAGAGGAGTTTCATGGAGAAGAAGAAATGATACTTAAAGACTAAAGCATGACACCTCACCCTTTTTTGTACCTCAACTTTATTATTGTAGTTTCTTACTTTAATTTCACTATGATGATATATTCAACAACATACTTTTGCATTGTGATTGTTTTAAAATTTATCATGAGCTAAACTTTAAAGTAGTTAGATTATAAATAAACTTAATAGTTATATGAATTATATATGTATGTTGCTTAGAATTTGCTGTAGCATTTTGTCTTGATTTTACATGTTACAAATCTTTATTTCGGTTGACTTCCTATTTAGTAGATACAAGCTAAGAATGTGCCTCAAAAAGGTCTAACTCAGTGGTACAAGTCAAGACGATATATAATTTTAGGTTAGGTTTCCCAAGTTGAGTTAATCTCTATTTGAATAGAGTCATGCTTAACCTAATGAACTAGATATACGGATTCACCTTTTAAGGTCAATAAAATCTAGAACGTATAATATTATGTCTTATATTAATTTAACAACTAGTCACTATTAGGTTGTGTATCGATATAAGATATCCAATAGGCGACAGCTGAGGATGTATGAGAGATTATGCCTTGTGCTATAGTAGATGTTAGTAGTAATCTGAATCTTATTTGAAAAATAGTCAATAACTATTAAGTAAGTTTATAATCCAACTATTCTTTTGTCATTGAATATACCTTTGTTTGTGACATCGGCTTTTCTTTATTTAATTTTGTTTCTTGCACTTTTAAGTTTATTAGATCCTAAATCACATCATTTAGTTTCGTTTTATTTAGTTTACTGAAATTGCATTGATAAGAATATTGTAGCAATTCTTATAACATCAATCATGTGAAGAGATCTTATACTCATAATTATATTACTTGTTGTATACACTTGCACATTGACACTTCTACATATTATATTGCATACAAACAACAACATAAAACTAATATCGGTCATAATTGAAATGAGTGGCATTAGATGGAATGCTTTAAACTTGAACTTCATTTTAATGTTAAATTCAAGAATATCAATAGAAATAACTTGAGATACTCCTTTATATCAATTGTGAGTATATTGTAGAATGGGCCACTATGATTCCTTTGGCTTTCGTACCATTAAATTTATAATGATCATTTTGCTCAATCCATTCACCACAAAACATAATAGGCATACGTACTGAAATCATTTCCTGTAATAGCACAACACAAAATTATACAACAAATATAAAAATAAAATCAAACAAGGTATATAAAAACGTTGGAATTGTCTGCCTATATGTTAATAGTCATGTAACTTGCTAAAATACATAACTATAACCCAATAAACAATCAAAGGACATATTTAGTGAAAAAAAATATTTTTTTTTACACTAATACAAAACTAGGATGTCATAATAAGTGCAATATTTTCACACTTGCACTATTGCAGCAGTGTAAAATTTTTACATACACGATTGTAGTGTGTAAGTTCATAGATACACGACATCAGTAATACAACTTATTGAAATACACAACTATAATCGTGTAAATTTATGCCTATACGAATGTAGCCGTGTAATTTATTGAAATACACGACTGTAGCTGTGTACTATTGGTGCAAAACAAAAGTTTTAGTACAAAATAAGATTCCAAACAATGTAGTTAGAAAACCCGTCATATAGCATTCATATAATGAAAATGTAATAAAATTGTGAGTTGTTTTGTTATTTATCACAATCGAATCAAAACTATAAAAATAATATAATATCAACAAAATGCATAAATAACACAAAATAAATGTAGAGTTTAAATTATTTATTAATTAGATAAATAATACACTTAGTTGTAAATCAAAATCTAAATACATTGCTTATTCATAAGTGATTTTGAGAGTATGAAGTAATTTTGTTGTGTAGAGTAAATGGTGTGAATGAAATGAATGTGAGTTTTGTGTGTTTTATGTTATTCTTTTGGGGACATTTTAGTCAATACACCACACAAGATGACATATTTATATAATTTCCTAGCATAGGGCATATCTATATAAATATCTTATTTTTTAGGCATATTGAATTAAAAACCTTATTTAATGGAGGAGTAATGCTATATATCCCAAATTTTTTATTTCAAATAACTATCCTAAATTTTTTATTTCAAATAACTATCTCAAATGATGCAGGTGTTTGGGAAATAAAGAGCACGCCTACTCAAGGTCAAGTTAACCAAAACAGAAGCACTGATCGCTAATATAGAGACACTCTTGCTCGATATCAATCTAGCTAAGACCAAGAGCTCACGATCTACTCGAGCTAAGTTAGGAAGAGCAAGAATGTTCACGGCAACCAAGTGAGCTCTCATCACGTTATAGATGGCACCAAAGCGGTTATAAACCGGTCCTCAAGCCAAACCAAAGTATGGCGACCTAAGCCTACAATGTGAAGCGGTTGAGCGACTCTCTCAAGAATGAGGAATAACTCACACGTATAATCAATTCTCATCATGGTGACCAAGTAACCATTCCAAAGCGGACGAGTGCGTGATCAACCGAGTCCCAGCGTCGAGCCGGTCACATTCGGTTTTGTAGATCATCAAGTAGAGATCGAGGATTACTATCAACTCGGTGGTAGTCGTCCCATAGCGTCCTACTGAACCGGTACACACGGAACCATGGCGAGTTGTTAGATGCGCCAAACCCACCCACGAACAACTTTCCTAAGGGCGAGGACCATGCGGATGATCAACCGAGTCCCACCTATAGGAAGTATACTCCTCTAAAAGTATCACTAGAGAAGATGCTTCATGTCGTGGAAGAACAAGGTCTACTATATTCTCCAACACCGATGTCCAAGCCGGCTAATAGGAAGGACAATAGCGATTCTACAGATTCTACAATGATCATAGCCATTCAACATCTCGGTGCTATGATTTAAAGAATCGAGTGGAGGATTTAGTGAGAAATCGGTACTAGATGAGTTCGATGACGATGGACGGTACGGTGGTGGATCGGCGGTATCTTTGAAGACGACTAGATTGGTGAGTACGGATCCGAGGCGGTTGTTGTGAGAATGATAGCATGAGGGTTGACAATGGCGGGAGCTTGAAGCAGGCGAGAAAAAAACTATAGCGAGATATGCATATACTAATCATGAGGTCCCGCTCAACATGCTTGCGGTAAAAATGGCAAGGACCAAGCAAGTGCCAATTATGTGAGCAGAGAAAGATGAGAAACAAGTTCTATATCCCTATGAAGATGCCTTAGTTGTAAAGGCAAATGTTGCAAATAGAGAGTCAGCGAGTTTTGGTTGACTTAGGACGCTTCGATGGACATATTATTCAAGTCCACCCGGACGAGATACGAGATAATGGATGTAAGACTCAAGCATACAAGTACCTCTACAAAGGATTTGGTGGAGAAAGGTTGACTCCCTTGAGGATCGTGAATCTGACGGTAACCATAAGCTCTAGACCCTTCGAGAAGAATATAATGCTTGACTTCGTGGTGGTGGACGAAGTCGGCCTTTACCAGATGATATTGGAGAGGCTATTCATAAGAGATCGGAGAGTTGCGGAACTACTACACAACTACTGGCTAAAGAGGCAATGCAAGTGACATAGTTGGATGTCAAGGGGATTCCAAGAAGGGAAGACAGGAGCCTACTGATGAGCTGAAAGAGGTCTTGATAAAACCAGATAAGCAGGAGAAAAAAGTAAAGATATGCTCGAGTATAAGCAAGGAAGTGAGGAGGAGTCTGATCGAGTGTTTCGAGGGTGTCATGCCACTGAGTTGGCGGTGAGTAAAGAGGTAAAGCACTGTAAGGCGAAGAGGAGATTTTTCAACCATGAAAGATATGGCGCCATGAATAACGAGATGGAGTAGCTATTAAAAGTAGGATTCATAAGTGAGATCAATACCCCAGTGGATCTCGAACTTGGTATTGGTCGAGAAGGCAAATGGCAAGTGAAGGATGTATGTGGATTTCGCAGACTTGAACAAATTATGCCCCAAAGATAGCTTCCTGCTGCCAAAAATAGATCATTTTGTTGACTCCACGGTCGGATACGGCTGCTCGACTTCATGGATGCATTTTTTGTTATGACCAAATCCACGTGTTTGGGCAAGATGAAGAATGTCAGAGCTTATCACCAATCAAGGTATATTACGCTACTGAGGTCATGCCACGAGGCTTAAAGAAGCTGAGGAGTGACATATCAAAGGTTAGTAAATAAGATTTTTAAACCTATGATTGGACGTATAATGGAGGTCAATGTAAGCGACATGATCACCAAGTCGAGGATGTAGAGCGAGCATGTCAAGCATCCGAAAGAGACTTTCACGTTCTTGAGGGAATACCGAATGAAGCTCAATCCGGAGAAGTGTGTTTTCGAGTGTGCTACGAAAAGTTTTGGGCTTTATGGTCGATTCTGGAGGCTGAAGCCAACCCAGAAGATAAGAGGCGATGGTAGAAATGAAGTCCCGATGCACTTTGAAGGAAATCTGAGTCTTATGGGCAAACTAGAGCATACTGAGTTAGCTTACCATGAATGGACGGGAAGTTAAGAGACCATGAAATGTAGAACACTTGAGAAAGTATTTCCAGTAAGTCTCTTTGCAAAGCAATGTTAATGTATTCAACTTTATTTAATTTGAAGTATGTAATATATTGTTCATGAATAAAATATAAGGATGGATGCTTTTATAATTGAGTTAATTTAAGTAAGTTAAACCCAAATTAAGTTAAGGCGGAACTCTCAAAGCGTGCTCGAGGTGAGACAAAAAGCCAAGTAAAGCGAGAGTTGGCTCGAGTAAAATATGCTCCCAAATTAAGGTAAGGCCGGAAGTCTCAAAGCACGCTCGAGATGAGACAAAGAACCAAGCAAAGTCGGAATTGGCTCGAGCAAAATAAGCTCCTAAATTAAGCTAGGGCCAAAAGTCTCAAAACACCGCTCGAGGCGAGACAAAGAGCCAAGCAAAGCCGAGTCGACTTGAGCAAGTTAAGCTCAAAAGTTACTAAGGCCAAGAGTCTCGAAGGGTGTTCAGCGGGAGACAAAAAGCCAAACAAAGTCGAGAATCAACTCGAGTAAGTTAAGACTACGAAAGTTGTCAAGGCCGATGGTCTAAGAGCCGCTTATTCATGATAAGACAAGAAGCCAAAGTTGGTCAGAGTTAATTCGAGCAGATCACGTCTTTAGAAATGGACAAGGCAGATATAACAAGTTAAAGTCTGAGAGTCTATTTAAAGCAGGACAAAACTTGAAACTTGCTGAAAGCTTGTTCGAGCTTAGAGAATACATAATAAATTAAAAGTCATAAAAGAAAGCAAAAGTAAAAAATTTTCCTTTTTGTTTATTCAAGGCAATAAAAGCTAGAGTTTACAATACCATAGCATGAAAAGTTACAATGAAAATTAAGGAGCTTAGGCAGACTAGTCGAGTAACTTGATCGATAGCTTGAGTAGAAGGAGCAACTTGATGACCGCTTACTCGATAGAGAACAAGCTGCTTTAGGTCTACTGCGACATCCTCCACGTTTGGAGTTGAATCACTCAGCTAGCGACTCACGACATCCTGCTCGCTCATATAGGCATCCACACTGACCTTGAGTTTAGATATGTCCGACTCGGGGTATTCTTTGCCTAAGACGGACACTGATGCACTCATAGGAGAAAGTCGACCAGTTATTGTACTCATCATGAGTCGTTCGCCATGGAATCCAATCTACCTTGGAGACACGAAGTTTTAACTTCTATAGTCCTCTTAAAGGAGAATCTCTAAATGTTAAGACCGCTTCACGGCATTCAAAAGTTCATCTCGACTATGGATAACTCATTCTCGAGTTGAAGCGCCTTTGAATCGACCATGGCGACTTTGCCATAAATATGGAGATATCGATTCGGAGCTTTCTTGATTCTTCTTTCTCTTATTCGGATCATTTTTGAGTTTTGATTCTCAACTTTAAGTCTCTTCTCGTAATTAAGGACTCTTCGTTTGAAAGTTGTGGGAGTAGCAGTGACTTGGCATACTGAGAACACTTGGAAGGAGTTGGCCAAATCATTAAGGTCGAAGTTTTCCAACTCGATGATAAAATCTTCCTGTATATGCTTTGTAAACTCCTTGATATAAGGCTCGATAAAATAAGTTTGCTCCCCGGACACTTTGTAAACTCCTTAACAATAGCGACGAAAGTCCTTTGAAGAAGCTTTCTCGACCACTTTCCCTCGTTTAGAAGAAGATGAAGAATTTTGATAGGGAAGCAATAAGGTCAACCCTTGGCTTTTCGTGAGGCGGAGGGCTGCTTGAATTGTCAACAATATCGGAGGCGTTTCTTCGATCGGGCGAGGATACTGCTATTCATCTTTCTTCCTATAGCGCTAAGCCAAACTCGACTAGATTCTTGGCGTTAGTAATTCTTTACATGAGCTAGCATTGTCCAAAGTAGTGTCGACGTGCGACTCGACTCTTCCAGTGATCTTACATGACACACTCTGAAGCTGCAAAGACCGGAAAACAATAATAATAAGAGGTGAGGAGAAGAACCAAATTAGAAGGCGTAATAAGCGATGAATGACACAGGTGCAAAAGCGAAAGGAATTTGGGAAACTTCTTTGATCGCGAGTTGCTCGCCCCGATCTCCCAGACAAAAAGAATTTACTTTTCTAATTGCCACCGGATGTGGGAAGATTGGTGATGGATTTTTATTCTTTGAGATATATGTGAAATAATACCAACCCGCATCTTTTGGATCTGTTTTCAGGTTGATCTGGACTTTTATTTCATCCACTACGGGTTCACCCATATTACACCAATTCCACAAAATGAGCGGACCGGACAAAACCCCGATAGTTGGAATTTAATTGCCACGGTGCTAGACACAATTCGGAAAGAATTCGGGTAAAATAAGGTTGCAAGATAACTGACACCCCATTTAAAATACTCAAGGTATAAGGTAACATATCCTCGAGGAGGGTGGCTACGAGTGCTATTTTTCTTGAGAAGACGAGCGTTAACACTAGTAGGAATGCAATAAGTTTTCCTAAGACTATCTAAATCCTGCTGAGAGGTCTCACACCTTATATAGTAATTGGCAAAGATTTAGCCTCGACTTATGACCGGTCTTTTGCCTTTTGCTTGAGTCCGGATTCTTTAAGAGCGTCGTACTCGACAACTTCACCGACAACATTAATAGTCGACCGAGAATTGGGCTTCTTACCACAATTTCTTTATCAATTTGGGAATCACTAGAAAAGAGGATTCCTCGAGGAATACTCTTTTGGGTTTTTGTATTACGAGACAATTTCCTAAGGACTAATGGCTTCCACACAATACACTTCTGTCAAATCTCAGAAATCTGAATTGCGGTTCACAAATATGGAAAACAAAGAACCCCAAAATAAAAAACAGCAAGGAAAAGAATAAGAAGTCCGAGGTTTATACGAGAACGATTCGGTGGGTGTTAATCACAATAAGCACTAGCTGGAAAGTGAATTTCTTCTGACGTGAGAGGCAACTTTGAGCAATTTGAGGAAGTAAGAAAGTGGGAAAGATATGAACTTAAGGATTTATAAAAGAGGTAAAAGTCACTCGACAAGCGACACATTATACAAGGAAGCGTGTCTCCTCAGAAACCGCCTCTTGAATTCAAGCGAGTGGCCGGAGTAACCACGTCGCTCACATTAAATACAAAGTGAATAAAGAGGCGAGTCACGTAAAGGCGAGAACAAAGCCAAAAAAGAGGAGTGGGAGCACCTCGAGCACCGCTCGAACAAATAATTTCTAGTCTTATCTCGTTTCACTCTCAAGACTAGAAGCGGGGATTAGTGTTTAGAAAATAAAAAGCACGCCTACTCGAGATTAAAAGCGAAGCGATTGCTAATATAGAGACACTTACGCTTGATATCAAGCCGACTAAGACCGAGGAGTTCACGATGCGGTCGAGCTAAGTCATGAAGAGCATGAATGTTCACGGTAGCCAGCGAGCTCTCATCGTATTATAGGTGGCACCAATAGCGGTATACATCGGTCATCGTGCCATACCAAAGTGTGGTAGCCCAAACCCACGAGTGTGAGAGCGGTTGAGCGACTCTCTCTATAATGAGAGAATAACTCTTACGCACGATCAATTCTCATTATAGTGACCAAGTAGCAGTCCCAAAGCGGACAAGTGCGTAAGAAGTGGAGAGCGTGCGTTCACGAGGTAATAGCAAGGAATGGAAAACCCAAATAAATACATCGGAAAAAGGAAAAAAATTGTTGGATTTTCTAAGAGAAAGAGAGTTAGCTTTTTCACGTGTTTTCTTTCTTTCATTTTGAGATAATTTTCTAAAAATTAGCTCGATTCTTGACTTAAGCGTCGAAGAGTATTCGCGAGAAAAATACCGGTGATCTCTAATACTTTTACGTGAATACAAGCTATAAGGCATCACTACTTTAGTGAATAGAGAAACTCAAGAGCCAGCTGGAGAACCTGCTCGAGAAATGAGCAACCAGAAATTTGTAACAACAATAGTATTCATCAATTGGTTACAAAATCAAAATAAATTAATTAAATTATCTTACCAATTAATTAATAAATGTCACATCATTGTGATACTTATTTGAGATAAAAAATTTAAAATACAGTTAATGGATAAAGTGAACAGGCCTATTTCCAGTTCTCTATAGCAAGGGGAGATTTACAGAGCCGTCCTCATAGTTTTCTAAATGTTTAAAAGAAACTAATTACTTGCAAATTCTCACTAATTTCCTTTTGTTTGCAAAAACCCCCGTGAGGAAATGTGTCCCAATTGAAATATTTTAACACTAATTTTGCTTTTGTACCACTGAATAGATTTTAGCCGTCGAAACAATTGCCACCCACTTGTACAAGTTCACTGAGAGTTAAAAATACAAAAGTTGCTCATCAATAAAATTACCTTGTAATAACAAAAAAAAAAAAATTAAATAATCTCTTTAATTTATATGTGAAACAAAAGTTTTGTTGTTAATTAAAATCAAGAAAGAAATCTTATTTTGGTGGACCCTACTACTGTTATAAGCTTTTCTCTAAATATAATCTTTTTGTTTCATAATTCAGTAAAAAATGAAGCATTTACTATAGAGGTATTGGGCAGGGAGCAAATTCAATCTTTGGACTGTACGGTTTTGGGAGCAAACCTATTTTGGGCTCAATTTATTGCTTGTTTTATAATTTTTAAAAAACAAAATATTGGTTTTAAGATGAATATTATTATTTATTGCTTCGTTAACTGAATTTTTGGTAGATTAATTGAAAAAAATTCCTGAAATCTACAGCTTGTTTCTTTAGAGCAGAATTTTACATGACACGTCTAGTTTTTACTTTTTATTGCATTTTACACCTACTATCATTTATATACCCATGGCTATCACATACTATAATAAGAGATATCTCAATATATAAATTTTAATTTAAGATTTAACTGATGAAACATTCATTTATTGAATAGTAATTGAGTAATTTTACTAATTATAAAATTTATTATCCAATAAATAAGTGACACATAGTATTAGGAATTTAAAACTCAAGTTGGAACTCAAATATTAGATTGCTAACATTATTGTTATAATTATATCAAGAATTCAAAACTTAGATTTATTTTTACAAAAAAAAAAAAAATTATTCGGTAGCATAATGGTCATGCCAAACAGACAAAAATTTATCAAATTAAAATAAGTCAAAATTTCCATCAAACAAATTTTCAAAGTTGGAAGCAAAATGTTTTAAATATCAATGTTAAGTTTCTCGGCAGAATTTTCTCTGTCTCTGTTTTGGTAAGTCATTTTAATGTGGTTGTGATCATTAACTAAAAAAAAACAAAAATTGTTCTATTTCCGAATGTGAGACAAAAATTTTAGTCCATGCCATGACACTCAAATATTCAATAAAACGATATATCCCTTTTAGGCCAAAGCATTAAAAGGAAAAGCATTAATAAAAGCTTCAAAAAGATTAAAAAAAATATATAGCACAGCAACAATGCATTTACACTACAGAAGAAATCATACTTTTTTCATCCACAATAGAGTTCTAAACCAAATCACCTGCAATTTTCACACCATCACCCTACCAAAATCACCTATACACTCAATCCCCATACTATGAAAGAAGTTCAACCTCACAAGTCTTTGAGCCTCTTGAAATATTAATAATTGCTTGCAAAGTTCATTGGAAGCTCGTCCAAGACATCTAAAGATCATCTTATTCAGAACTTCACAATTCTCCAAGAAATACTCTACCGGCTCTAAATGATCACAATAGCGATACACAATTTCAATCTTCTTGACATTAAACTGCAAACAATAGGGCATGAACTGCGGTTCAATCCACTCAGCTTCTACATAGTATTTAGGGTCAAGTCCATCCTGATTCTAAAGAGAATAAATATAAAACAACTTAAGTAACCATTTATCTAAATAGTTTATCACATCCTCACCGCTATCAAGACAAAAGATTCCAAGTTTGGCAAACAATTGAAGATGATCGGAAGAATCCGCCATCCATATTCTCGAATCCTCACTTCCAAAAAAGACAAGTTGGAAAATGTAGGAAGGAAACATTGATGAGCATCATATAAATACCGATACGCTTCACCAAGAGCCTTTCATTGAGAAAAAGACAATAATTAAAAATTCTAGCAACTATTAACTTGAGGGATTGAAACTGTTTCACTAATAAGTTTCAAAATAACTTTTATTACACTACCAGAAAAATATGTAACATAATCATAGTAAAAACAAAAAAGCGAGAAAATAAGAAGAGTATTAAAGTTTAAAATATGCACAACATAAAGCAGACAGATAACTTACATATACGGTGTCCTCATTTAAGTATAGAGACTTAAGATTTGCCAGCTTTTCGAGAAGCTGTAGTGCACGATCAGATTGACTTGGATCATCATGCTCCTCCGAATAGTTAATATCAATACATGCATCACATAATGAATATAATTCATGGACCAGATAAGATACCAGTGTATCATCTTTACTGTAGAGGTGTTCAAGTTTTGGAGCCTCAATCATAACCTGGGGCTCATAACTAAAACCATTATATCTCTCTATCATCAAGTCTAACCTCTTTAGAGTTTGAGGCGAAATGCTTATATTGGCCTTCCAATCATTATTTAGCAAGTATGCGACAATCGACAAATCTTCAAGCACAGGGCAAATAGAAAAGTCAGGCATGTTGGGCTTATGTATTTCAACATGAAATTTCTTGACCCTTGGAAAACATATCCCAGAGGAAGGACTCTTGAATAGAAAATCTGTTTCTAGTTTCAAAATTTCAGGTGTTTCAGAATTGTAGATGCACTTAGGTAGCTCAACATGCCCGTAACCATCTTTAATGGATCATCAACAAGAAGCTTAACTTCAATCTCACGAACATTTCACATAATTGTGAGTGCTACCCAAAATTTCAAACCAGACAAATACCTAAGCTTCCAACAATGAAGGGAAAACTTGTTAATGCTTGTTGAGCTGGACAAAAGCATCCGGTCAACAAAATTCTCAAACACAATCAACGCATCATTATCTGGAGTACCATCAGTTCTGTAGCATAAGATGTCATGGAACATAAGATTGGGAAGAGAAGTCCAAACCAGCTTCCATCTTGAAGATAAAATGCTAGTTTGAACAGCAGCTTCTGTGGGCAGAAATGAGAGAATATGGCAAAGAATTGAATAGGGCATACGACTAATCCTGTCTTTTTTATTTAACTTACCAACTTTACGTAATTTTGATTCATTCATCGTGAAAGTTATCAACCAACCTGAAAGATATAATAAACACAGTGTTAAAGCTGAAAAGAAATTATCCTTTAGTTAGGTTAATAATGGGTCTTTCACAAAACTCATATTGATAGTTAACAAAACTGCAGAAATTTAACAACATTAGAGAAAACACAATGTGGGATCCTATAATTTACACACTTCCAACCCATGTAATAATAAATCAATAAAAATTTTATTCTTCCCATCACTGTCGTTCAAATAAAGAGAATACTCAAGTATGCTAAAAAAAAAAAAAAAAAATTATTTTCCCATTATCCATATGTGAATCAGGTGCCAGTAGGGAGTAGAAAGAGAAAGAGATTACTTAATTTATATTGACGGAAGGCTAGGCCACCGGCGAAGACGAGACAGGCCTGTGGCTGCAACAGGTTTCACAATTTCCTTTGATTTGATTTTTATTTTTCAGAAATTGTTGTGAGGAAGTTACATTTTATGTATTCAGTATTTAGTAGTTTACCAATTACTATTAATTTTTTATTTTTCTTTTGGCCTTACAAGTAAGTTATTCAGTGTGTGCAGGCCTAAAGTAACAAATTAAGTACTGTGAATAAGATTGCGACAATTGCATACACCATGCGAAAAAAGTCGGTTCGGGTTTATCAATCAAATCCGAACCAGACCAAAAATATTTATATTTTTCATTTCGTATGGTAGTTATCTCATCCTTGGGAAAATACTACGAGTCTCACTACCCTACAGTAGATGTTTAACAAAAAAACCCATTTTACGTATACAACTGTTAACAATTTGCATGTTTCATGATTCATATATGCAGTCTTAATTTGTATTTGACAAGTTATGGGAAGTTAAGGATGGGAGGAGCCAAGCAAAGAAGCCAAGATCAGTTCGTCCATTCAATCGCTGGGATGAGTACTCCACCATCATATTCCAAAGGTCTCCGACTGTCCATTCATGCGACAGAATCCACCGTGTAATCTGCACCACAAGATCATCAACTTGGATGGGAAATAACAGGAGCAAACAATACATGGAAGACCTAGATGCACTGTGGAGGAATCATAATGATAATACATTCACAAGTGTTAACGGTGGCAGGAATGGGACGAGTACCTGATCTAGGTTCTGCAATGCCTCAATGCCAAATGTGTGGTATAAAATGAAAGGTCGCGATGCCTGAATCAAACAGAAACAAGAAATGAGCGACAAGAGGAAAGGTTTGTCTACTATTATTTCAAACAAATAATAGTATCTCCACACAAATATAGAAAACCCATGAGAAATCCTGCATCCACTAGTTACAAACTTCCAACACAATGACTTTTTGGCCCTACAGCATTTTCAACCAAGAGAAGATATGCATCGTGCAATTTAGTTGTGTGAGTCGCGAGCATCTGTGTAGAAACTTTTAACAGTATTCAAATGTACTTCATGGCAGTCTTATGCACATATACTACCTGAGAAGCAGCAAGCCATTGAATTATAGTCTTTAGCTCAGGATCACCTCCGAAAGCACCACATCCCCAGTTCCCAGTAGCAATCCCTGGCAAATCTTTACTGTCCCAATGCTGATTACTCTTCCCATCAGAATTTCCGAGTGCTGGTAGACTTACAGAAGCTCCTTGATTTGTTTCAACACTAGTTGAGGAAGCTTCATTTAACTATATTACAAAGAAAATTTAGTCTTCCGAGTTAAAAGTGTTAAAAAGTTCAAATTGTCCTAAATTACAAACACTTCAAATAATAATGCATCAAAAATCATCCTTTTGCCATTCTGATATATGATTTTCAAATTTCAATTAACATCACCAGACAAAAAGTTCAAGAAAATAATTTGCACCTCGAGTTGATTCCTTGAGGTATGATCATTATCATCTGGATAAAGATGGGCTTCATGAAGTCCATTGTCTTGAAATAAGCCCTTGTATTGACAATATTTTGATTGATCAATGAACCCACAAAAGGCCTTATTTGTCTCCCTGTCAAGAGAAACATTAAGCATACATGTCTATTCTCCAATAGTTTTCAGTGCACTTGAGGTGTTCCAAAGAAAAATTTACATACCGAAGAAGATATTTTAGTGCATATTGTTTCATCCCAGGCCTGCATAATGCGTCTATAGCAATGATCCTGGTCTTACGTCTTCCAAAACTGTCAAAATTCCTTTTGTCTGCATGATCACCAGCAAAGCGAAGCGACGATGCATACCTACACAACTTCAAGATGATATTGTGATAAGAAATCAACCACGGCATAAGTCAAGACACACACATAAAAGAAATTCATAAAGTTAGATTTAGCAACCTATTGTGTATCTATGTTCCCAATGACTAAAGTCCCGGATTTTCTGATTTACTGCAGTAGACTCACCCCTTATAATCACAGAATCTTTCAGCACCAACCATTTCTATAGCCTCGTTATCTGCCATGGAAGGCAAGAAAAGCATCCCAACAATTAATTCCGGATTGATCATGAAGCGAATCTCTTCCTACAAAAAGTGGGAATGACAACAAATAAAATTAGTAAACAAAGATTCTATGTTGAGAGATATTTCAAGAAGCTAATGATCCACATCACACATGAGAAGGGAAATAAGGAAAGCAATTTAAATGAGAAGGCATTCATGCAGAAGTAACACATACATGGAACAATATATCTAAGAATAGGTGATGGAAAAGACCTAATTTAAGTATGGACCACTAAGGAAGTCTAAGTAAAATTGTTAATGAAAAAATTACCTGGACACAGCCCTATGAAGAGCACCACCCCAATATATTTGTTTGCAAAATCTACTTCAAGAGCATCGGAGGATTGATCTTCTATGGAACCTAAACTATGAACCTACAAATACAAAATTTCCTCATCTACAACAAAAGTATGACATTAAACAAATTGAATTAACCTTTCACGGTAGCAAATAATTAAATTTAAATCGAATTACCTCAAAAGCGCAGAGGGCAGCACAGATTTGCTCCAAAAGTCAGCTTCAGGATAAGATGTGAATAAAGGATGATGGTCCTGAGGAAGAACTTTCCGCTCAAAAGAGACAAAGCCAACAGGCATGCAGGAGCATATCCTCTTGAAATAATGTACTATGCACTTTAATTTACTTTCCTGCTTTTGACTATAACTTTCATATAGACTCCTGAAGAATGCAATTTTGACATGATTAATGTATTGGGTTCAGGAAAAAAAATAGAAATTTGAAAGTAAACATATATAGCATTTACTACTATTAGAAAAAAAAAAAGCAAATAAAAGAAAGTAGAAGAAAAAGTCAATTGATTTCATGGGTAAAACCAGAAAAACATGCAATGAGATCAACCATCAAAGGAACATAGTAATTCCTGCACTAACCATCTATGCCAATTAATAGCAACAGGTCACAATGAGACATTAAAACAATCAGCTCAGTTTTTACATTTAAGGAACCCTTTGCACATGCATTATTCAGATTTCCCCTAGCTATCAAGATACACAGAAGCATCCAAACCTCCACTACAGCAACCATTTGGAAAAAATAGTGACACACATACTTCATTTTGAAAACAAAAGAGATACTGTTGCTACAAGATTTTTCTCTTCATTTATGTGGTTTAGAGGCTCCTAAAGGACTGCTTATTTACACTACAATGTTTCCTACATCCAGGTTTGCCCTCAACAAAAAACTTATTTCACATCATATCTAGCAAAATACAGCCAAATTGTTTTTCCTTTCAATTGTTACCAGCAATCACTAGTAGGAAGAACAGAAGTAAGTCCAAACCTTCTCTAAAAGCTACAATTTAACACAGTTCCACTGACAGAAGTGCATATATATCTTCAAAGACAAAAAAATTTTATCTCTCTCTCACCAGCAAACACCGAAAACCAAACTAGCCAATTCATTGATTGAGCAAGCTTGAATCTTCCTATTTATTTATTTGAAACAATACATAATAATGATAATAACACAGCTGCAATTACTTTCAAACTCTGGTTCCTGGTGCAAGATGTTGTAGACATAACACAATGCAAAGCTAAACAAGTAGAAACATGAATCATATTGCAACGATTTCTGTACTATGGATGCATAAAACAGTTCAAAAGATACACAGAATAAATCTTGAGAGGTCACATACGCAAACAAGTCATCAAAGTTGATGATCGGAAGATGGTTTGCACCTCGATTAGTGGCTGGGAACAAGCAAAAGAAAGCACGTGCAAGAAGAGCACCAATCAATTCCTGAAAAGCAAGAATGATGCTATCAGAAATTATTTTAAATTTAAGCAGGAAAAAAAAATAAGAGAGAGAGAGAGATTGAAAGAGAAGAGAGAATTAGTTGTGAATCTACAGAGGTGGGTCATCTTTAGTGTCCCATCATTATAATTTTCAGAGAGTGTACAACATCCAGCATCCTCTCCAATAGTACAGACTTCTGATTCTTCTCTAATTTATTGATAAGTAAGTTTCTGTTCAAGCGGCTCACAGGCTATCAACAGTAAATAAAAAAAAAAAATCCTCTAGCTAGCTATGCGAGCAGATCATATTAAAATCATTTTGATCTTCAGCACTGCTAAAATAAGTTACCATGTCGGTCATTGCTACTCATCAATTTTAACATAACCGGCACGTAAAGAATTTTAGAAATCCTACAAACATAGCGGATATAATGCCTTACAACTGACAAGCCAAACACATGGATACCTGGCTAAGGAACACCATGCCTGCTTCTTGTGAGCATAATAAGCGGAGACCAGTTTGAAGCCATATTTACCAAGAATTTCATCCGCATTTTGATAGTGACTTTCCAATAGAGTCGGCAACTGCAAGAGAAGATTTGCCAGTGCTGGTAGAACCTCTCCAAACCACTCTGCCGCCTCCGCCCGGGAAATCAGCTGCATAAATCCTCTTAATTAAGCATCAGCAATAATAATGTCTTTATGGTAACGGTGAAAGTAGGCAAATTTACTAAATAGCAGTATTTTACTTAACAGTAATGAAATCAATAAAGAGAATTGAGATATCCTTAACTTTCCCTTGGTTTAAATTTGCAGTTAATCAAATTGACTGGCAAAAGAACAAAAGCATAATCGAATACATCTGAGAGGAAAAAGAAAAATACGAGAAAGTAAGAAACAACTCAGGGTATTGTTTCCATTGTTGAGCTTCTGCTTAATTTTGAAATTGCACTTTTATTTAGCGGCTAATTTTTAAATTGACAGAAAAAGATTTCATTCCACACCAACTGCAGATTAAAAACAACAGCACCTCAATCTCATACATACCCTTAGTTACTAAGTTGGAGCCCACTAGAACAACAAACATTCTTTCTTCAAGTAGTAATGAACAAGCAAATAGTTTCTTATTTCTAGTTCTATAATCAAGTGAAAGCCATGCCCATTAAATCCAAACGCTCAAATTTTAACATTCAAAATACAATCACAAAAGCTTCAACGAACTAACAAAAACTCGAAAACTCAGATAATATTAAGAGCTTTCACCTCATCAAAGAAGAGCGCGTAACCCTCAGAAGCAAAAGGGGCGAGAGGTTGAAGGAGAGAGAGCGAGCTTCGTATATCACAAATTGTAACAAATAAAACTTCCCCAGAATTGACCCTGCTGTGATCAGGCCCTTTCGCCATTGCTTTCACTGCTTCCACTACTTTTGATGGCCAAAACAGATTCGTTGATCGACCCAGCACCGGCAAGTACGCTAGGATTGACTTCAAATCTTCTCTGCTCTCCATCGTTTTGCTTGGAATGAAAGAAACCAAGTCACCAAGCTGAGGAAACTTCAAAGATCAAAGTTGTCCTTGAAGTTGATATGTAAATCAGGCCGGGTGGGTCATTGAAACTTGGATCTTGTTCGAGGTTCCGGCCTACATGGGCCTGTTCACTAGTTTAATTGGATCAAATAATGAACTGAGCTTCAAACACCCTTTAAATATCTTATTGAACCGACCTTTTTGTATGTTTACAATTTCAACATTAAAAGTACTGTTATAAAACAAAAGGTAATCTTTCCAATGCCGATAAATAAAAAATAAAAAAACATTGCTTTAGTTTATGTCTTAATTAATAGTAGAACAAGTGTCTGAACTTTAAATTATGAACAATCCAAAAGAAATAAAAATTTTTATAATTCACACAAGAAAATAAATTGAATTTAAAAAGGTTCACTTAAAGAGTGAGTGTTAAAATTAATTTTAGAGAGAGAAGGTCAAGATCTTATGGAATTTTATTGAAAAATAGAAAGGAAAGATACTGTATAAAACAAGATTATTAGTAGTATGAAAAGTCCTCAAATGAATTTAAATTTTAAGATGAAATCTAAATCAAAATGAAAATATTATAGGTCACAAAAGACAATTATTGAAGTTTGAGAAAGTTTGCAGATACAGAAAGTAAATATGGTTAGAAGAGAAAATTAAGATCCAGTGATATTTTTGGAAATAAATACGTTGGGATATTTTTGTAACTAGAAGTGGAAAAGGGAGGTTTATAAGAGTTTTTGAGAGGGTGGAAGTAGCATCCCTCTACCAGAAAAAAAAAAAAAAAAAAGCGGTGATATTTCCACCAACAAATTTTATATACCCACCCCATTTTCAAAATCACTACAACAACAAATTCACATTATTTCTTTTAAATTCAAATTAAGAATAAATATTAAAAATTAATCAGTTAAATCTATATTCATTTATTTTTTAGACTATCTTTTATTATATTTGATCAATAAATTTACTTTAACATAAATTAATATGGCTATTTTATCCTCATAAAGTAAAAGTACCAAAGTCTAAAAATTTACTTTAATATTTTTTATAAATTTTTTTATATTTTAATGACATATAAGTAGTAATTTATTTGATATTCATTTATTTTTTGACACTATCTTTTTATAATATTTGATCATAAAGTTGCTTTAACATGAATTAATATGATTATTTTACCCACACAAAATAAAAGTATCAAAATATCTAAAAATTTATTTGAACTTTTATAATTTTTATCTTTTAATGATGTATAAGTATTAATTTATTAGTATGATTATTAACATTCCACTAAACTAACAAGATATAATTGAGACATGTAAAGTATTGAAAATTGTTAGATTTTATATAAAATATATTAGATTATAAAACATAAAACTAAATGCCTAAAAAATTAGTTACAATAATATATATATTTCTTAGAGTGATTGGATTATTATTTATTTTAAGGGTAAAATAGACAAATTAAACTTATTTTGAAGCAACATTAAATAGTTAAAGATTGTTAAAGACTAAATCAAAAAAGAAACAAATATTGTAAGAATGATTTGATTAATTAATTGTTCAAACTTATTATTAATTTATAATTCAATAAAATAATCTGAATTTATTATAATTATTTCATGGTGGTGGGGTGAGTTTATAAAAATAGTGGGGTGGAAAAATCCACACAAAAAAATTATAAAATAAAAATTTAAACATTATTTCAAATAGCCTAACCCTAAAAGAAAATTTTAAAAAAGGAAAAAATTATGGATTCCCTTCGAATATAAATTAGAAAAACTTTATAAGCAAATTCAATTGAGCTATGCCATTTACCCCTTTCAAATTTAAAAACACTACACTTAATCCATTACACTAACAATTTAAGTTATTTTACAATAAAAAGTCAATGTTGCCCCCAATCAATTTAAGTTAATTTACAAATCATAAACATCCATAATATACATATATTGTGTGCAATATGATAATATTATCATGAAAATTAAGTTAGTTACCTAATTTATGATTTTTTATTTATAATTTTTGCATAAACATAAGCTATTTGTATATTGGATTTTCTTTTAAAGTTTTATTCCACAATAAGATATTCTAATTTTATTCCATTTTCCACAATCATCGAATATATATTAATTTTATTTCTTACATTTTTTAAATTTTAAACCATGAAAATGTGACAATAAAAAAAAATTAAAACTTACATATATACTAGTTAATTAACTCAATTTATTAAAGATAATATTGTCATAACACATGCATGCTATTTTATTTTGATGGATGTTTATGGTTTGTAAAATAACTTAAATAAATTCGGGGCAATGTAGAATTTTTGTTGTAAAATTACGTAAATTGTTTGTGTAAGAGAATTAAGTGTAGCATTTTTAAATTAAAAGCGGTTTAAGTGTCACAACCTCTTTTAAGTGTTTCTAACTTATATTTATATAATTTTCCCTAAAAAGGAGGCATAAAGCTATAAATTAAATTATTTTTTTTATTTTCATAATATTATAATAAAATTAATGAGATCTTATTTTGTTATGTTCTTATTTGTGAAGAGATCATCAATTTTATTAATGTGTATCAATCTTATTAATTTTCCTTAAAAATTCAAAGAATATTTTCGAGTACATTGAAATTTGTATTATTTTATAGGAGTAAAACTAACAAGATCTTGCTAAATTATATTTATTGTAACTTGCAATCCAAATAAGATAATGTTAAAATCATACATTCTCATGTTTCTTATTTTTAAATATTTTAGTTGGATTGTAAGTTAAAAGAAATTTAACTTAAGCAAATCCAAACTAAAAAACAAACATTAATGAATTTTCAGAAAATCTTTTCTTTTAAAATAAAATATATTACAATCAGGAAAAGATATAATTTTGTTTAGTATATTTGTCGAATACTCAACGGTTGTAACTTAAAAATACAAAATCATACTACCAAATAAAGCCTAAATCCATACAATTATGCCATTATGGCATGGCTTTGAGTTCTATCAAATATTCCCAAGTATCCCATACACTTACAAATGAATATTCAGAGTTCATTTCCATACAACCAATCAGATCAACTCTTTCAACTTTCAAAAGACTGCAAGAATTCAGGTCATTTAATTAACATGGCAAAGCATTTAAATTATTATTATTTTTTTCAAAAAATATCTCCTTTCTCTTTTCTGACAAAATTTGATTTCTAACCCAAATAGAAGCAAACATATATCCATCTCTAACTACTTTAAAAACTCTTTTTGGTGCATATCTTCTCAATAAATTATCTAAATGTTTTTATAATTTAGCACTTATTATATATTCACATGTCTATAATTACTTGATGTAAAATTATATTATATCACATGCAGCAAAAATATATGATCACAAAATACTGCAAGGCCAAAATTACCAATCCAAAATTGCATTGCATAAATTTCATAATAATCCTAAAAATGTTGAGCAAAGTATGTACTAAATACTGATACAAGGAAACATAGCTAAAACAAAATTTTAACGCATGTTTCCCTCTCTTAAGACATCTATCATGTTGTAGATATGCTTGTCTGCCTTCAACTGAACCTGTTTTTACACAACGATTTACATGAAAATAATGAGTAAGATGCAATCACAACAACAAGAAATTCAAGACAAAACAAACTTGAGATCATAAATGTCGATGCTTGGATGTTCTCAGAAGTAAGAAAGATCATTGAAAATTTTGCAATTTTAATTTCGTCCAAACTATTGAGTAAATTTATTGTCATCTAATGATAAGGATACTATAAAAGCAAAGTTATGGAACTGTCAAATTAAGCGCATAAATGATGATGATTATAACTATATCAATATTCATTTAATGAAAGATTATATCATCATTGGAAGCAATGGAATAAAAGCTAGTAAAAAGTAAAATGTGAAAGTATTGGCACCTTCTTAGAAAGGAAAAGCACAGCATCAACAGTTCCCTCTGCATAAATTGATCTACCACAAACATTATGCTGAAATTCAAAAGAAACTCTGCAAAGAGAGAAAAGACCCAAAAAAAACAAACCAAAGTCATTTATGATTAAAATCTAACAAAGAAGAAAACAAAAATATATATCGGATAAAAATGAGGGAAAAGAAACTAGGATGCTTGTGATTACGTTTGATCAGGTGATGTCAAATGGTACATATGGAATGCATGACCAAGTAAATGCTCCTCTGGAACCCCCACCATCTCAAGTTGTTGGTTCGGGTCCCGGATCATTTGTATCTGAAGAATAAAATATGTCAGGAAGATTAAGGATTATGAAGCCAACAGAGGAAATAAAAATTACTGTCAGAGAGGTAACAAAGCTGCAGCCAGTAGACAAAAATCAGAAATTGACAAAACCAACATAAAATACCCATTTTCTTCAACCAAGAAAGAGTGATCCAACTGAGTTGGAATATATTTTAAAATGACAATGTTTCCTAATTGACAATTTGGCATGTACAAAAGTACATCCATTGACAAGATGGATTAATGCCAAAACAAATTAGACATTCTAAAACCAGCCAAAACAATTTAGACATACTAAAACCAGCCAGATCTACCAAGACAACAGCAATCTAAAAGCTTTGTTAGGGAGGCTGTGGAAGCACAACACTCCCAATAGAGCTTAAGATTTCAGACAAGAATCTAACAATCAATGGAACATCAAAATAGCTAATCTATTTTCTTTTAGTTGACACTCACTGACATGCACGCACACCAAACATATGTGCCAAAAGCATGACTGTCAACATGGATGCCTGAATACCCTTAAAGGGAACAATCAAATACCCATTTCTATATCCCTGCTATGTGGCATTTTTCACTCATACAAAACTTATGCATAATTTCATTTTTATCACATTATGATTATTATATTCACAATATTACAATATGTAGGAGTCCTGAATGACAAATAGTAAAGCCTAAAGATAACAGCTTAAACACCCTTAAACACACCTGATCCATATCAAAAGACACGCCTAATTTCTGAAAGCATGAGATGACAGCTTTGGCAGTTCCAGATGTGTCCAATTTACCAGCTTGATGGGACTCCAACACCTAAGAAAAAGGCATCATCTATTATTATTATAAGATCAGATAAACCCTAAGAAGAAATTATGAAACAAAAGTACCTGCAGAGAATACCCAGAGAAGGCTCCAGGAAATTGCTCAGCCATTATTTCCATAGCCGTAAGGAATGCCACAACCTATCAAATTAACATTCTATTAGGATATTTATACAACCAATCAAATGTGTTAAAGTTTTTAAGTTCGATTAAAGTTGTACAATTCATATTACCTGTTTTCCCATTTGTGGGGATATCACAGCATAAACATTTGAGTTTTCTACTGTCTCAAGCAATCTGACCCTGTCTCCACCAGTGGTTCCCATAACAAAGGGCACTCCAACTTTGGAATATAGCTCTGCATTACCTACATTTTATGCAACCACAGTAAATAAATAAAATATGGAGAAAGGTGAGATGTAGCAAAGGAAGCATTCTGCTGCACCTTAGCAATTCAATGAGGGCTGAAATATCCACTATGTATTATCTTAAAGAAGGTCCAGTCGAAAAGTTAAAAAGAAACAAGGTTAATGGTCCTAATACTACTGATAAGGCAGAATGACAACTTATAATTAGAGCATTTGAGTAAAATTTAAATAGTTAAGAAGAAAAACTTGGGACAGTGGCTTTGCAAGAGAAACTTGGGACAGTGGCTTTGCAAGAGAAACTTGGGACAGTGGCTTTGCTTCTTTTTTTCAAACACAAATTATTCATCATCTCTCTAGGCAAAAAATTCTAGTAATTTCTCACTTGAAACATCTTTAAAAAAAATTAATAATTGCTCCTTTCACCAAAATACCAGTCTTTCTTTGCCGAATATGTTTTTCAAATTTAATATGCATTTTTCTTTTTCAAATGATATGCACTAGAGTTGCTTACCATTCACAGCAGCAGGCACAGAATAGTCCACAACGACCATGTTTGGGTATCTATCAAAGACAGATGCAAGCACACTTTCCCTATCAGAAGGACCATGAACCTGAATCTCTTTCCCACAGACTTCCACTTTTTGTCCAGATTCCTCTTCTGTGCCAAATGATACAGGAACCAGCTCAAGTCCTGCCGCATCTGCAGCCTTGATAACAGCCTTCCCCATTTTTCCAGTACAACTATTTACCTATAATGGATAATGAAATTATAAAGTGTGAGGTGTATCATCAACGCATACAATATATACACTATTGCTCATCATAGTGAGCTAAAACTAAGATAAAAATAATTAAATAAATAAACTTCATTACCATCCTTCGACAAGTGCACAAAAGTTCAATTAAAATCAAATGACATTTAAACAGGTAGAAGCAAGAAAATGCAGCTATGAAGTGCAAGCAATATATGATTAGCATCAGAACCAAGAAGCCACAGCTTCATGTCCATTATCATAGAAGAACATATCTGTTAACTCTAGTTAGTTTCCCTCCGGGAACCAACATCAGTTCAATGATTTTTTTCCAAAAAAAAATGAAGAAATGATTCTTAAAACATTCTTTTACTACCCCAATTGTATGATTGAAGTCAGAAATTTTAAAATTCATCATATACCCGAAGAAAAGAAAAACAGTAGAAGGTTAATATGAGATAATACCATGATGGGAATATGCAGATTTTTGGACATGGGCGTGTCCGAATGTTCTTTAGTTGATGCAGCTGTTGTTGACATTGACAGAACCAGTGGCACCAAAGATCTTTTCTCGAGAAAGAAACATTCCCATTACCACTATTACTACACTGTCTGTTGATTCTGCTGCTTCCAGTAAACAAATCCAACTTGTGCAGTTGCAAAGTGGTGTTGGTTGGAGCTTTAAGCCAAGATGCCATTATCTGTTACACATAAAAGAGGCATATCACTTCTCTCCTTGTGAACTAGAAAGGATTATAAAAAGCTGAGAGATTTACGGTGAAAGATCAAATTTTGGTTCCATACCTTGAGAAAGAAAGAGAATCTGTAAAGGGTTTGTAATAAAAAAGATTTAAAAAAAAAAAAAACCAGATTCGGCAGCTAGCTTTAAACGGTGGCCAGCTAGTGAAGACTAAAGAAGGAGGAAGCAAATTAGCCAAACAGAAAACCCTCTCTTTTACCCGAGCCCGACCCGCGTTAACTCATTTGGTTTTGGGTAGTGTTATTTTAACCCACTTTACTTTTGCGGTTACCCAACAACTCAACTGACAGTCTAACACTAGGGTTTAAAAGTCAGATTAAAGTCTCAGTCTGACACTGAGCTGTTGTCAAAACAAAAATGGCTTCAAACCTCAAAACAACAATCCATCAGTCTACTCTCACATCATCATCTCGTCAATTCATTAATGGGTTTTCTCCAAAACCAACTTCCATCTCCTTTTCACATTCTTCTCCTCTTAAAGGTTTATTTTTTCCTTTTTTTTTTTTGGCCATATTCTCTTTAAGTTTTGAGTTAATGGGATAGTTGCTTTGTTGTTGACGTGTTTCTAAGTTTCAGGATCTGGAACCCAGATTGCAATTGCGAGGAAGGAGCGTTTATCGTTTGTACAAACGGAAGCTGTGAGGCATTTGACTGGATTCCTTACAAAAATGAGGGGCTTCGTTTTGCTGTGGTTAGTTCTTTTGACTTCAATATAAATTCACTTATCTTACCCAAAATCTTTTCCTTTTCTATTTTTGATGTTAATGCTTATCTGGTCAATTCTTGTTATTAATTATTTTTCTGTTCTTATCGAGGTTGTTGCACGGTTTAATGAGCTTGTGACAAAACTGCTGTTAGAGGAGCTTTGGAGACTTTCAAGAAGTATTCAGTTAAAGAAGAAAACATTGATGTATGTAGCTGCTTCATTATCGTACTTGGATCTATCAAATGTTTTGTACATCTTGTTGTTTATACTTATCAAAATAATGTAGCTATATTGACTTTGCTTTATTCTTTTGCCTCATCTACTTACTCCATAAATTTCAATTAGAGCCCTCTCAAAATGCTTGCTTATGCATTCCATTTTGTTTATTGAGAATTCTAGAATGATTCATTGCAAAGCTAGCCGGCTTTTCAGTATTTGGTTTCTAAATTTGATCTTTCAGATGAGAAGATTCTAATGTGTAATGATTCTTCTCTTCACACTCTCATCAGGTTGTGTGGGTTCCTGGTAGTTTTGAAATTGGTGTTGTTGCACAACAGCTAGGGAAGTCTGGGAAGTATAATGCAGTTTTGTGTATTGGTGCTGTGGTATGGTTTCTCCACAATTATTTTAACAGGATAAATATATTTTATTTTATGTATATATTTTCGGGTCCTGAAGGGTTTCCCATTACTGGATTATTGTTTAAGTATATATTTGCTGATGGTTACCTAATCCATGAGCCCTATTTTTTAAGTCAGTAGGTAAGAGGTGATACTACTCATTATGATGCTGTAGCTAATTCTGCTGCATCCGGAGTTCTTTCTGCTGGCATAAATTCAGGTTAGTGTTTCATTTTTGGTTTCAGTTGTTAAATTGATTATATTTTCTTTACTAGAATATGGGACAAATGGAAGGTAACCACCATCTGATTATGATTGTATTTTATCATTTCAACCTTTGAATGTCAAGTGTTGAAATATCTCTAGATAACTTTTGGGTCTCCTATGATCTCAGCTTGATTGAAGAATGTTATGATAAATGTTTTTATTCCTTGTATCTATTTTCTTGTCTTAATATTTGAATTATGCTATATCTATGTTCTCTGCCTTTAGCATCTTTCCATTTCATAGAAGTATTTTTGTTCTAATTTTCTGTCTATGGCAAACATTGGGCCTTTAAGTTTGGTGTCTTCTGGTATGGCTTTTTGATAGTACTTGCTTGCAAGGTGGTTCATATGCGAGCCAAAAAAAGGGGGAAAAATAAAAATAAACAAAACAAAAGTTTTCTTGATCTTGTTTTTAGTGTGGTTATTATTCAGATAAACCAGTGAGAGAATGAAATTATTGACATCTGTAGATCACCATATTGTTGGATGATGCTTCAAAGGATGGTTTTTCTTAGTTCCTGCTAGTGGCCTCCTGAATTATTAATTCAAATCTACGTAAATCCCCTTGAAAGAATAGCCTTTAAGAATGTTAAGAGTTTCTTTCTTGCTTAAACTACGCTCTATTTTCTATTTGGGAAGTGGGAAAATTATGCTGTAGCATACCATTGCAGCTCATCATTTTGTTGGTCCATATCTTTGGTTATACTTTGTTCCAGACTGAAGTTATTTCCAATGAACAATAGGTGTTCCCTGCATATTTGGTGTCCTCACTTGCGATGACATGGACCAGGTAACTTATGATACAATAAAGCCAGAAATTGTACTAATTTAGGTCTTTTTCGTGCCATCAAATAATTAAAATCTGCAACTGTTGTCTTTTGATGATAATTGCAGGCTTTGAATCGAGCTGGTGGTAAATCTGGGAATAAGGGTGCCGAGGCAGCTTTGACTGCTGTAAGTTGATGTTAAATCAATACTGTTAACTAGTATCATGCAATTGGATTTTATTGCTAAATTTGTGATGTTGTGCCGCTCGTTGAAGTAAATATATTATCTAGAGTTCTGGATTGAAAAGATATGAATCCTGGCATTGCAAGTATAAGTAGTAATTGCATAGATGTGTACAATATAGCATTATTTTTTATGTTAACAAATGGTTTGTGCACATGTATAATACCGTTTTCTTGCTGGTCTTTTCTGACAAAAAATTTACTAGACAAAAAAATTGCTTTGATTAATTTTCTATCTAGTTGTTCAGCTCTTTTATGGTTATTTTTGGTTTGTGCCACAGATTGAGATGGCATCTTTATTTAAGCACCACCTGAAGTAGTTGTTTCACTAAGAAAAGTTGGACAGAGTCCTTGTTTGGCTCATATTTTCTTTTCAAGAAAGTGGCCTTTTGTTGTAGATTGCTTGTTACCTGAAGCCTTTGTATGGACAGTTTTGGGAACTGCAAAAGGTTAGCCTTAGCATTCCAAAATCCAATAAGCAATTTGTTCACTGCTTCAATACTGGATACTTTTTCCTGGGCTCCGTTGCCAGATACTGAAAAAGCATTTCTTAATGTTCTGAATCAGAAACAATCTGGATTCTGTACGGTTCTCGCATGTATTTCTAGATGATAATATTCGAAATAAAGGACATTTGCATCCATGACTGATGGTCAAGTTGTAGGGAATTAGCCGTTTTATTTTGAGCACATGAAAGACTTGATGTTGCTGCTAGCAAGCCTATTTGCCATGGCTTGTGCGAACAAGTTTGATTTCAGGGTGGAAGAAAATTAGTGGAATGTATATAGGCAATGTTTTTGTTTGGATTTGCTGATTTGAGCATTGAGCAATTCTCATCATTTTTTAATTTTCAGTGCCTACACCACGTTATACACATGAAGTTCATAACCCACCCTTAAATATTTACATTAAATAAGGGCTTTAATGAATTCTATTAATTTGGTGGGAGAATAGAGTAATGTGGAATATCGGCAATAAAACCATGAGCCAAAAAGCCGAGACAATTCCTGACGTGGAAATTACTCCATTCCAAATGTCTGGTGTTGGCTATAAGCTTCAACCTTCAAGTGTAACTCAATTGACCTAAATACCCCAAACCAGCAAAAGAACTTAGGAAAGGTCAACCGTTTGGGTTTTTTCTCAAGTGATTATTAGAAAATTGGTTTAACTTGCATTTCCAAGAGTCCGTGAGCCAATCCCATCTCTGTATGAGATTGTGTTTGAGGATAATGTGGTCATTCTGGGGCAGCTTTTAATACTAAATAAGCTGTTCCTCGGAATATTAATCTTGTATAAGTTAGCAATAACTTTACATTGTTAGCATAGAAAGTTGCGAACAAGTTGCATCAGATCAGAGAATAATGAAAAGTAACAAGAAGCTTAGAATCAAAGTTAAACACAGCAGCACAAACAAAGGTCTCTGACAGCTTAATTTTAGCTTGATTAAAAGCATTCTTGTATCATATGGTCATCAACAACTAGCCACGCAAGGCAGATCTCTCTACAGTAGCCATGAGGAAGAAGAAATCAAATTATTCCTCTCTTGTTTCCTCTATTAAATCACAAATGCACAAGAAGGAACAAATGAAGCAAAAATACAATAACAGATCTTAACCTATAAGAAAGTTGCATACTGTAGTCTCTCTTGCACTCTCTTCTCATGGTGACATTGCACCTTTCTTGCCCCATCACTGTTAAACCTCAAGCAAAGCTTCCCATATTAGGATTGGCACATAATCAACAGAAACATTTAACAAAGCTTCCTTCTTCTTCCTTTCCTCCTAGCTTGTACAGATGCAACTCACAGCAGCCTCACTATCCCATCCCACTTTTCCCTCAGTAGACCAGGTTCATTTTTCTTTATTCACAAGCTTTCTAACAAATAATGTACATAACTGCATCTTTGATGTTTGAAGATTAGTTTGTTGCAGAGTGTTGCAGCAATAGTATTTGGAGATGGATCGGGTCAACACTCTACCCATTGACAAAGAGAAGATCAGAAGGTGCTATTCCTTTGGCAGCCAACTACAGACTCGTTGATGCAGTCGTGAGCAACTGCATTAATAGCAACATTAACAAGATATATGCTCTCACACAGTTCAACTCAACTTCTCTCAATCTCCATCTCTCAAGAGCTTACTCTGGTATACTTAGTGGGAAAGATGGGTTTGTCGAAGTGATTGCTGCATATCAGAGCCTTGAAGACCAGGACTGGTTTCAGGTTTGTCGATGTCTACTTCTTTTTCTGCTTCAGAGCCTCTACTTTTTTCTGAAATAGATATCGGGCCTCAGCATTTTGATGGCATGCTTCTTTTGGTTGGTTCTGATTGTTAGGGAAATGCTGATGCTATCAGAAGATGCTTGTGGGTGCTAGAAGAGTATCCTGTGACCGAGTTTCTTGTCCTTCCAGGCCACCATTTGTACAAAATGGACTATCAGAGACTAATAGAAGCTCATCGGAATAACAAGGCAGATATAACTATTGTAGCTTTAAATGCAATACGAGATAAAGACCATGGTTTTGGTTTGCTGAAAGTAAATCCAGCAAATAGAGTAACAGAATTTAGCATGAAATCGGAGAGGAAAACAATAACTTCTATCTCAGTAAGTATCATCTGCAATCTCATTTTTATAAAACTTCTTTATGACTTTACAAGGTGTTTATTTGAGAAGCGTTTATCCCAAAATTCAGGGAAAAAGCTCAAGAAAATCCGACAATGTTAATTCCGGTAATTTTCCAAGTATGGGGATTTATCTCATTAATAGAGATACAATGTCAAGGCTTGTAAATGAATGCCTGCCTGAGGCAACCGATTTGGGAAGTGAAGTAATACCAGCTGCAATATCCATTGGCATGAAGGTCAGACTAAGTAGACTATGCATAAGCTTTGCAAATGCACTTTACTTCTCTATCGCTACACTATGCCTTCTACTTTTGTTATGGCAGGTTGAAGCTTATCTGTTCGATGGATACTGGGAGGACATGAGGAGCATAGGAGCGTTTTACCATGCAAACATGGAATGCATTAAGATATCGAATATGGGATATAAGTTAGTGACTGAATTGCGGAAAGGGCTGAAAGTACAATGCAAGTAAATCATGTTAGTGAATTTTACAAACTATATATAATGGCTCCTCGTCAACTAACTCAAACTTCCCTTCCATGGCAGCTTCTACGATATAGATTGTCCAGTCTACACCATGCCTCGGTGTCTGCCTCCAACTCTGATTGGAGAAGCTGTAATAAGAGATAGTGTCATTGGAGATGGTTGCATTATCAATGTAAGTAAAAGCTTTTGCATATTTTTTCTGAAATGTCATTTTAATTTGTTTTCTGGAAATACATTTTTGACCTTTCTAACAATAGAGGTGCAAGATCAAAGGTACAATTGTTGGTATGAGGACAAGAATTGGAGATGGGGTGGTAATAGAAGATTCCGTGATCATGGGCGCTGATTTCTATCAAGTAAGAGATACTTAGGCGTCATATACACTTCAATTCTCTGTCTCATTATATACTTCACTGAGCTCTCAAAAGAGCACATGTAAATGAAGCTTTCCTAGTATCATTCCAAATGAAAGTTTTGTTTGGTCAAAGTTGGTTTTAGCCCTTTCTGAATGCTTTGCAACCAGGAGGGATTCAGGCTTCTTGAAAAACAACATTTGCTGCTGCTTTTCATTACTTTACTTCTAACGTAAGCATGTTTCAATCAGCAGGGAGAGGATATTCAAAGCAGTGGCAAGGGCATAAATGGCATGGCCATTCCAGTTGGAATTGGTGAAGATAGTCAAATAAAGAAAGCCATTATAGATAAGAATGCCAGGATTGGCAAAAATGTTTTAGTATTATAGAAAATCCATCAATCTTCATCAATTCACAGTAGCAAAACCTCTTGTACATCTTTGCTGTCAACTTCAGCTTTTGCAGAATCTTGTTATATCTGCAGTTTGCACATTTTATTTTTAATGCTGAAACCAAATTTGATCATTACTGCTATGCAGATAATTAACAGAGATGGTGTCCAAGAAGGAGATAGAGAAGGTAATGGCTACATTATCAGTGGGGGAATTGTGGTGATTCTTCATGGGGCTGAAATTGCAGACAGCAGCACCATATGAAAATGAAAACAATCTTTGGCAAAATCGGTTACTTGTTCCATGATTCTTTATGAATTAAGATAAATAAAACAATTATGTGTCTCCAAGAAGAAAATGAAAATTGTCTATTCTTGAGGAACGCCAAAAATGCCACTAAGTAAAGTTTATTAATGTACATTTTCATATTCCCTCAATATTCATGCAAGGTGGCCTTGTAATGTAATTAAAAGCAAAATCTAGTTTCTGTATGTGACAAAAAAATTTAGAATCATAAATTATTTTTTCCAAGCTGCAGGCTTTGCAGAAGAATAAATTCTTACAAATCTAAGGATTCTCTTTTCACTTCCACTTCTCTTTGTGTATTCTTCGTTTTCAAGGAATTGAATATTGTGCCACAATTAGATTTTTTTTTTTCTTTAAGTTACCAACTAAAAATAAGATGGAATTTTTGACTAATTAGAGATCCGAAATCCAACATTTGTTTGGAATTCAGAGCCACAAATTTATTCTATAAGTTATTAATTTTATAAACACCTATAAATATTAATTTTTTTTTCAAATTACTTTTAAGTCTATCAAGAATAATATTAAACAAACACTAAATACTAACTCAATAAGAAAAAATTACTAATATATGAGAATAACTATATTTAAAAATATCAAAAGGGGATTTTTAAGTTTTTTTAAATGAAAATTTATTAAAAAAATATTAAAAGATCAAAAGGGATTTTGATAAAAAAAAATAATGTTTCCCAAACGACGTGGCTTCGTGAAAAGCCTGTTATCCGTTTGAGATTGCTTTCTTTCTTGTAAGCCATTAAGCAAAAATCTCGTGTAAAACCTCTGAGTCTGAGAAGAGTTCAATTTTCGTTATTTTCATTTCCTCTGTAGAAGCAGCGAAGTTCCTTCATGGGTATGGTCTCTTTTCTCAAAATCTGTCACAATTATCTTCGTTTTCAGTTTTAAATATGTATCTAGATAAATAAACATACGCCGTGTTCTGTTTTTATTGCTTTTCGTTGATTAAAACTCCTTTTTTTCATCTTTTATTCAGTAATTAAATTACATAAAGAAAAACATGGAGGGCTTGTTAAATGCATTCCCTCATCATACTTGTATAATAAAACCCTTCATATTTAATCCAACAACCGTTTATAATCTTCCGTTGATAAAACAAAGAAATGGGTTTTTACCCGAAAACTTGAGATAGGTCCACGAAGAAATAATTGTTTGAATTTGAAGAAGAGAGTAATATTAGAATTAGGAGAGTTAATGAGGATGATGATACTGATATTGAAGAGAAGGAAAGTAAGGACAGTGTGGATTGGGAATTGGAGTTTCTTGGGAGCTTGACCCTTTTGGTTATCAAGCTCCGAAGAAGAGAAAGAAACAAAAGAAATCTAAGGTGATGGATGATAACGAAGGAATGGATTGGTGTGTGAGGGCTAGAAAAGTTGCGCTTAAGTCTATTGAGGCGAGGGGTTGATTAGTTCAATGGAGGATTTGGTTAAAGTAAAGAAGAAAAAGAATAAGGGTAAGAAAAAGTTAGACAAAATTAAGAAGAAAAACAAGGTGATTAATGATGATTCAGATTTTAATTTGGAGGACGATATGAAAATGGATGATATAATGGGTAGTGGTAATGGGTATGACACTAATGATCTTAGAAGGAAAGTGAGTATGATGGCAGGTGGGATGTTTGAAGAAAAGAGGGAGAAGGCGATGGAAGAGTTTGTACAGAGGCTATCCCAATTTTCAGGAGCCTTCTGATCGTAGGAAGGAAATTAGCTTGAACAAAGATATTGTTGAGCGCAGACTGCCCAAGAGGTGTTGGAGGTAATTTCTGAGATGATTACAGCGGTTGGGAAAGGTTTGACCCTTCACGCTTTCCCCTTTGAACATTGCCACAGCGCTGCATCGAGTTGCCAAGAACATGGAGAAAGTCTCGATGATGACTACTCGTAGATTGGCATTTTCCGCCAGAGAGAGATGTCAATGCTTGTGGCAATTGCAATGACAGCATTGCCTGAGTGCTCTGCTCAAGGTATCTCAAATATTGCGTGGGCACTGTCCAAGATTGGAGGGGAGCTGCTTTATTTGTCTGAAATGGATCGAGTTGCTGAGGTAGCCTTAACTAAGGTTGGGGAGTTCAATTCTCAGAATGTTGCTAATGTTGCTGGTGCCTTTGCTTCAATGCAGCACACTGCTCCTGATCTATTTTCAGAATTAGCAAAAAGAGCATCAGATATAGTTCACACTTTTCAAGAGCAGGAGCTTGCTCAAGTGCTATGGGCTTTTGCTTCTTTATATGAGCCTGCTGACCCTTTACTTGAGTCTTTGGATAATGCTTTCAAGGATGCAACTCTATTCACATGCTGTTTAAACAAAGCATTGTCAAACTGTAATGAAAATGGGGGTGTGGGAAGAAGTGGAGATGCTGACTCTGAAGGAAGTTTAAGCTCTCCAGTGCTCAGCTTTAACAGGGATCAACTCGGAAACATAGCCTGGTCATATGCTGTACTTGGACAAATGGACCGGATTTTCTTTTCCACATATGGAAAACTATGAGCCATTTTGAAGAGCAAAGGATTTCAGAGCAGTACAGGGAGGATATCATGTTTGCTTCTCAAGTTCATCTTGTGAACCAGTGCTTGAAACTAGAGTATCCACATCTTAAGCTGGCTCTCAGTAGCATTCTTGAAGAAAATTGCCCGTGCTGGGAAAAGCGAAGAGGTTTAATCAGAAAGTGACTTCATCATTTCAGAAGGAGGTAGCTCGTCTTCTTGTTAGCACCGGCCTCGATTGGGTTAGGGAATCGCCGTGGATGGGTATACTGTAGATGCTGTTCTGGTCGATAAGAAGGTTGCATTCGAGATTGATGGACCAACTCATTTCTCAAGGAATACTGGTGTGCATCTGATGTTTGATCAATTTATTTTACCAACTTCAAACCAGTTTAGTGTTCAATTGAATGATTGATCTTCTTCTTTCTCTTTGCAGGGGTACCATTAGGACATACCATGCTGAAGCGCCGCTACATTGCCGCTGCTGGCTGGAATGTGGTGTCTTTGTCACATCAAGAGGTGAGTTTCATTATCACAATCCTGATTCCATCTACATATTTGCATTTTTGAAAGCTCTTCCTAATTGGGATTTGCTACCCGTTTAATATAATAAATGATCAATTTTACATTTTCCCTTGTAGTGGGAGGAAAATCAAGGGAGTTTTGAGCAGCTAGATTACTTGAGAGCAATTCTCAAAGATCACATTGGTGGTGAAGGCAGCAGTAACATTGCTGAAACATCAAGAATGGATGCAGTTTGATGAAATTCAAGTCAGCCAAAATTTGGGATATATTTGGAAACTAGGGAAGCTACTGTTTTAATTCAATTTCAATTCTTTGTATCATTAATTTCAAAAAGTTATATGTGAGAGCTCTAGTCATGGGCAAAAGGATTCTCAAAGCTCGGAGCAGGAGTAGCTCACCGGTTGGTCATGATAATGACCACTTTTGTGTATAAAGTTCTAAGTGAGAATTTTTCTGATCACCACCCTAATTAAGTACATTGCTTGGTAGAACTCAAATCACATTAACATATTGTTGAAACCAAAGACCGAGAAAGCAGGTGATCTTTGCCCCAAGATTGCCACTAAATTACTCAAGATCAATGCCTCTGCTTGAGTGTAATTCGAACTAGATGTGTAAAATGAATTAATGGTAATTTAACAGAATCAAAGTATGAAGATTAAAGCACAAAACCAACAAGATCAAGAAGAGAAAACACAGCAAGTTTATAGTGGTTCGGTTGCAGGTTAACCTACATCTACTTGTGAAAAATAGAAGCAAGCTTTCACTAAACCAATTTATTACTGGATACTAAATCTCACGAGGAATGTCATTGAATTGATCCCTCGATCTCGGATTACATGGCCTTTTATACATGAAGAAATCGGCCTCGAAGAAGCGTCTGCGGCGGTTGCATTTACGGGATTTGTTGAAACAAACCGAAATTTCCGCCATTATCAACGACGTTACTGACCTCTCCAATGGGTCGTAAAGCGCGTGTCAATAAGCGATTAATTCGAGTTAGCCAAAGCAGCGGCATTTTTGCCGTTTTGTGTAAGTGAGTCACGTGAAAAACACATGACTTGCTGCGGTTGTGATCGACATGTCATTTCGCTCATACTGACACGCTTTGAAGCTCGATGAGCGATATGTCACTCAGCAATTATGAATAGAAGCCGACTTGTCGTTTCTAACCAAAATCCGCAGTTGAGCTTCATCTTGACATTCTCGACTTGAACTCGATCGATTACTCCATGCTCCCTTTTCTTCACACCTCGATTCTGAGCTAATTACGATGATGCCGGTTGAGCTCGAGCGGAACTCAAACTTTGCACCGAGTCTTGGTTTTGTTAACTATATCGGCAAGATTGTTGTGCGTGTGTACTTTCGGTGACTTAACAACCCGTTTGACACCTCGATCGATGAAATGAAGCTTGATGTTAATGTGCTTTGTTCTTTCATGATGTATCGATTCTTGCTTAAATAAATTGCACTTTAAGCATCACGAGAAAAATGTTATATGCTTCGTTCAAACCCAACTCGATCACGGACCTTTAAGCCAAATTGCCTCTTTGATGGCTTTTGCGGCGGCGATGTACTACTGCTTGATTGTTGACGAGCAACAACACTTTGTAATGTGGCTTTCCGGTTGATGGTACAATCATTCGAGTGAGCAGATAGCACTGTCGGAGATCTTCTTTTGTCCAAGTTTCTGCGTAATCATCATCTACAAATCCGAAACTACGAATTCATTTTACGTTTTGGCTCCATACATCGAACCATAGTCAAGCTGAACCATTTAGATATCTCGGTATCCAAACAACGACTCTCGATGTTCTTTTCAAGATTTGACATATATCCGCTTACCACACTTACTGCATATACTAAATCTGGCATGGTAAGAACCATAGCATACATCAAACATCCTACAGCACTGGAGTATGGCATCTTGTCCATTTCAGCCTTCTCCTCATCAGTTTTGGGACAATGTTGACATGAAAGCTTGAAATGAGATGGTAGTGGAGTCTGAGCTGGTTTTGAATTTCTTATTCCAAACTTCTCAAGTACTTTTCGATGTATTTATGTTGAGTTAAGTATAATGTCCCTTTCGACTATCTACGATCAATTCAACACCAAGGATCCTTTTTGTTGACCCGAGATCCTTCGTTTCAAAACTTCACTCGGTTAGGGATGGCAAAAAGCCGTACGATTTTAGCTAGATAAGCCGGCCACTTTTTAGGGCTTAGGCCGAGTTAAGGGCCCAAATTGAGGCTCGGGCTTACACATATCAAGCAGTTTAATTTCGGGCGGGGCTCGGTACTGCTATAAAGCCAGAGCACTAGCCAACCGGACTTTCTTAAAGAAAAAAAAAATACACGAGGCCACACCACATGTGCCACGGCACTCTCTTGAGCCCTAAGCACACAAAAAACCCTAAGACAAGCTGCTGGCGATCCAGTGCTGCTGCTACTTGCCGACCTCGACCCTCCGCCATCCACAAGCCAGCTGCTGTTGCCGGCCTCCATCCCTCCACGATCCGCGATGCGCTGACCTCGAGCTCTACGAGACAACTCGCGACCCGGCTAGCGCTGCGATTCGGTATGTTGCTGCTGCTGCCGCGATCCGGCTGCTACTGCTGCTGCCCACGATCGATTGCTTTGCTGCTGCTGCTTTGCCGACCTTGACCCTCACGATCCGCGAGCGGCTGCTGCTGCCGGCCGTCCAGTCCCTCCACGATCCACGATCCACAAGTGCGCCCGCGATCGGTACACTGCTGCTAGCGCTTCCGATCCGTACAAGTGCTGGCTGCTGCCCGATCCGATTGCTGTCTTTGCCCGGCCTCCGACCCTCGCGTCTGCTTCTGCGCCCGCGATCCGGTTCTTTGACTGCCAGGCCTCCGATCCATTCTGCTGTGCCATTCGAGCCTCACGACGCCACCGGCTGCCCGGCTCGACCCTCGACGACACCACTGCTTTGCCGGCCTCCGGCCCTCCACGGCACCACGGTGCTTGCCCGACCTCACGCGTCTCGGTGCGCGGCTCTCCCGTCTGACTGCGAAGCCTAATACTCCAAGCCTCCACCGGCTCGCCACGATGGCCTTGCCAATCGCCGGGCTCCCAGCAGCTGCTGCAAGCCTCCACACGGACTCCGCAATCTTCCCATTGACTCTTGGGGCGCATGTCGCAGCCACTCATGATGGCAAAAAGCCCTACCTCGATTTTAGCCCGATAAGCCCTACTCTTTTTTGTGGCTTAGGCCCGAATTTATGGCCCAATCTGCCTCTAGCCACACATATCAAGCCTGCTTAATTTCGGCCGTGGCTCTGGTCGCTGTATAAAGCCCGAGCCCCAGCCCGAGCCCGACTTTACTTAAAAGAAAAAATACACACAAAGCCACACCCACATGTGCACCAAGACTCTCTCGAGCCACAAAGCACACACTAAAACCCTAAGACAATCACGGCCGATCCACTGCCGTCACGCCACCTCCAACCCTCCACCATCCACAAGTCACCGCTGCCACCTCCATCCCTCCACGATCCACGATCCGCCACCTCCAACTCGAGACAACTCCACCACCGCCGCCACGATTCAACATTGTCGTCGCCGCCACGATCCAACTGCCATCGTCACGCCACGATCCAACACTGCCGCCGCCGCCAGCCCTTCACCCTCCACGATCCACAAGCCGCCGCCAAACCTCCATCCCTCCACGATCCACGATCCACAAGTGTCGCCACGATCCAACTGTCGCTGGCCGCCACGATCCAACCGCTGGCCGCCACGATCCACCTGCCGCCACCTCCAACTCTCCACGATCCTCGGTCACGCCACGATCCAACTGGCCGCCACCTCCAGCCCTCCACGATCCAGCTGGCCGCCACCGAGCCCTCCACGACACCACCACCGCCACCTCCACCTCCACGACACCACTCACTGCCACCTCCACCCTCCACGACACCACCACCGCCGCCACCTCCCGACATACTGCCACCTCCCCGATACAAACTGCAAGCCTAATACTCCAAGCCTCCACCACTCGCCACCGACCTCACCGCTAATCTGCCAGGCTCCACAACACTGCCGCAAGCCTCCACCGGACTCCACAATACTCGCTTCACCATCGGGTCGCATCACCGCCACTCCGCCACCAAACACCCACCCATCACTTTGGTAATTTATTTATTTTAATTATTTTGTGGCTACCCATCACTTTGCTAACTTATTTATTTTAATTATTTTGTGGCTTAGTTTTGTGATGATTAATATAAATTTAATTTAACTTAGTTTTGTAGCTTATTTATTTTAATTAATGTAAATTCAATTAAATCATGTTTTAAGTTTACAAATTATTTATTAAATTAAATTCAATTAAATTATGTTTTAAGTTTATAAATTATTTATTAATTAAATTCAATTAAATCATGTTTTAAGTTTACAAGTTATTTATTAAATTAAATTCAATAAAATCATGCTTTAAGTTTGCAAATTATTTATTAATTAAATTCAATTAAATCATGTTTTAAGTTTATAAATTATTTATTAATTAACTTAGAATTGTTTCACATTTAATTTAGGTTATAATGTCAAATTCGAATTCAAAGTTGGTACTCAACATTAAATTCATATGAAGATGTTCATATGGGTGAAGAGAATGAAGATGGTGTCGTTCAAGGGGTTCATACAGTTGAAGAGGCATCCCTTAATAACGATAGTGTACGACAAAGTAGCAATAAAAGAAAGCGAGAATCTAAGCGAGGACCTTCTCATGTTTGGGAAGACTTTACAAAGATAACTATTAATGGTGAATTGAAAGCAAAATGTAGTCATTGTGGAGCAAAGTTGGTAACCGCTGGTAATAGCGGAACCTCTCATTTGGTTAGACACTTGAAATTATGTAAGGCAAAGTATATTCCCAAAATTGATGACAGTGTACAAAAAACTCTAAGTGTGACAAAAAAAGATGATGGAACTACTAGTGTTGAGACAAGAAAATTTGATCCGATTGTTGCTCGAGCAAAGACTGCGATATTGGTTGTAAAGCATGAGCTACCACTTAATTTTGTGGAGTATGAGGCATTTAGGGATTTAATGTCTTATGCTAACCCAATGGTGAAGATGATGAGCAGGAACACTTTAAAGGCTGAGATCATGAAATTGTATCAAGCTGAAAAGGCAAAAGCAATGGCTTTGTTGGAGAATAATGATAGTAGGGTGGCAATTACTACAGACATGTGGACTGCTTGTAATCAAAAGAAGGGGTATATGGTTGTTACCGGACATTTTGTCGACAAGTCTTGGCGATTGCAAAGTCGAATTTTAAGGTGCTTTTCTTATATTTGATGTTAATATGTTATGTTTATTTACTTTTACTTTAATTTAATTAATTCTAAAACTTAATTTTTGTGTGATGAATAGGTTCATATATTTACCAGCTCCACACACTGCAGAATATCTTTCTCAAGCATTTTTTAAGTGTATGTTGGATTGGAATGTGGATAGAAGGATATCGGTTGTTACCTTAGATAATTGTTCCACTAATGATGCTATGGTTGATAGGTTGATGGGATTGATTCCAACTAATTCTATGTTAATGGGTGGGAATTATTTTCATATGAGGTGTGTGGCTCATATTTTGAACCTAATTGTGAAGGATGGGATGAAAGTAATTGAGGAGTGGATTAAAAAAATTAGAGATAGTGTGGCATATTGGATGGGCACACCGAAGAGGGTAGAGACGTTTGAGATGGCTGCACGTCAATTGCAAGTGAAGTGTGAGAAAAAGTTGGTGCTTGATTGTGCAACTAGATGGAATTCTACATATGTTATGCTTGATGTTGCAGTTGAAATATAAAATTGTCTTTTCTAGATTGCAACAGCGCGACAAACACTACACTTCTTTGCCAACAGATGAGGAGTGGAAGATGGCAGAAAAGATGTTGGAATATTTGCTACCATTTTACTCGATGACAGAGTTATTTTCAGGTACACAATATCCCACATCTAATCTTTTTTTTCCTATGATATGTGAAATGAGAATTAATCTAGATCAATGGAATTTTCCGATATGCTTGTGGTTAAACAAATGGCTGGTCAAATGATTCAAAAATTTGATAAATATTGGGCTCAAATACATGGGATTTTAGTGATGGTCGTTATTCTTGACCCAAGATTTAAGATGCAATTGGTTCATTATTATTTTCCACAACTTTATGGTGAGGGTGCTGCAAAGGAGATTCAGAGAGTGTGCAATCTAAGTAACGATTTGGTTAAATTTTATGAGGGCAGTAATGAGGATGTGAATGATGAGATTATTGGTGAGAATTCTTCAGCCGATGTTCGTTCTGGTTTTAATATAAGTATTGGTGGTAAATTTTTTGATATACGTAAATTTGAGGCATTTGCAAGTCAAAATATTGAGACCACTGGTATTGAAGTCCGATCTTGAGAGGTACTTAGAAGAGCCTTTAGTTAAATCCACTTCAGACTTCGATATTTTGAATTGGTGGAAGGTGAACCAAGGTAAATTTCCTGTCTTGGCTCGGATGGCCAAAGATATCTTAGCCATTCCCGTGACAACCGTTGCCTCCGAATCTGCATTTAGCACTTGGAGGTAGAGTCTTGACTCCACATCAAGTAGACTTCATCCTACAACATTGGAGCGCTTATGTGCACTCAACATTGGTTGTGGGCGAGCTCTAAAGGTATGAATACAAATAATATAGAAAATATTTAAATAATTGTTTAATAACAATTTGATATATTTAAATTATTTTCACACTTTGTTTCCTTTCTTTTTTGTAGGTAAAATTTTTGAAAGTGAAATTTTTACTGGAGAAGAATTTGTAGATGAAGAAGAATGTGGGCCACAAGTATTGGAGTAGTTTTTTTTTTTCGCTTATGTTGGATTGTGAATTATTATTGTTAAACTAATGAACTTTTTGTTTAGATATAATTTTATGTTTATGTTATTTTAAAGAGGTTTTAAAGTTTTAAAATATTAATATATTATGAAATTTTAAATTAAAATTATTTAAATATAAAAAAATTGGTCGGGCTTGAAAAAGCTCTCAGCCCTACCAGCTCTATTAGAGTCGGGCCGAGTCCGACCCTAATTTTAAATATTAGGGCTTTTACAGGGCTCGGGCTTATGTCTGTATTATCGGGCTCGGGCTCGGGCTTGGTCAAGCCCTGTCTAGGCCCGGCCCATTGCCATCCCTACACTCAGCTGTTGCTTTAGCACTTCTATCTAACTCATATTCTGACATGTTATCAACATATCATCAACATATAGTATTAGATAAATCTTGCTCTCATCATGTAAGTCTTTGAAATACACACAGCAGTCAAAGTTACTCATCTGAAAACCATGTTCTGTCATGAACTTATCAAATCTCAAGTACCATTGTCTTGGAGATTGTTTGAGTCCATACAAAGACTTCTTCAGATGACAAACATGATCAGCCTTCCTTGGATCTTCATAGCCTTCAGGTTGAGCCATTACAATCATCTCATCTAACTCACCATGGAGGAATGCAGTCTTTACATCCATCTGTTCCAGATGCATGTCTTTTACTGCAACAAGTGCCAATAAGATTCTCAAGGAAGATTGTTTAACCACCTGGGAGAACACTTCAGTAAAATCAATGCCTTCTCTTTGAGTAAAACCTTTAGCTACCAATTTAGCTTTATATCTTTGTGGCTCAACACTTGGTACTCCCTCTTTAACCTTATAAATCCACTTGCAGCCAACTACTCTCCGTTATTTGGTTTTTATCGGCTTCGTGTCCGATTCTTGATCAATGATTGCATTTCCTCATCCATAGCTTTCTTCCATTCTTTAGACTTATCACAGCTCACGACTTCGAATATGTTTTCGTTCATCGGCTTCAATCTCATGTGTCATTATTAATGCAAATGCAATCAAATCGTGATATGCATATCTCTTTGAGGGCTTTATAACTCTTCTTTCTCTGTCTCTCACCAGCTGATAGTCTCTGACTTCTTGAACACCATCAGCTTCTTCTTCGAGCTCGAAGTCTCCTTATCAGACATTTCTTCTGGTTAAACTCTTTGTTTCGCTTTGTATCCTCGATTTGATAACTCCACCTCAACATGAGTCTTATGTTCGGATTGTTTGAATCAGCAGCTGTTTGTTTTGACTGAGTTGAATTTAACAGCAATTCAGACTCATTAAACACAACATCTTTACTTATGATGGCCCTTGGAGGCTTAAGATCGATGCACCGGAGCTTATAGCCCTTAACCCCATCGCTCTAGGTTAGTAGTTTGCCTTGCTTAATACGTGCATAAGTAGGACAACCAAAAGCCCTCATATTAGAATAGTCACCTGGTTTGCTGCACCAAAGCTCAATTGGTGTCTTGAAGTTAATACCGGATGAGGGGCTTCTGTTCACTATATAGCAGGCAGTTGAAAGTGCCTCAGCCCATAGAGCCTTTAACAACTTTGAGTGAATAAGCATGCATCTCACCTTATCAATCAAAGTTCTATTCATTCTTTCAACTAAGCCATTTTGTTGAGGTGTATATCTCAATTGCTTTATGTCTCACAATTCCATTTCCGCAACGTAAGTCATCAAATTTCTTGTTACAAAACTCTAATCCATTATCGCTCTTAACCTTCTAACCTTTCTGTTTGTCCGGTTTTCCACAAGAGTTTTCCGTGTTTTAAACTGCTCAAATACATCTTCTTTTTCCTTCAAGACATATACCCAAACAAACCTTGAATAATCATCTATGAGAGATAGAAAATACCTTGCGCCCCAAAAAAATGTTGTATGCAGGATCCCCACGGATCAAGCATGAACATAATCTAGAGTTCCTTTTGAATTATGAATACCAAGATCTGAATTTAATTCTCGAAGACTTTCCTAGGATGCAATCTTCACGTAACTTCAAGGTATCTATCTTATCCATTCCTAAGACCCCTGTTTTGACAGCTTCTAAGCCCCTTAAACTCATATGACTAAGCCTCAAGTGCCACAACATGGTCTTGTCCAGATTCTGATTTAAGACTCCAACATCACCAACCACAGCAATTCCTTGAAGGACATATAATCTATTTTTCATATCTCCTTTCATCAGTATCATAGACCCTCTCAACACTTTTAAGGTTCCAGATTCCAGCTTAATTATGCATCCCATATTATCAAGCATGCCAAGAGAAATGAGGTTTCTTTTCAGTTCATGCACATACCTCACATCCCTTAACTCTCTAGCCATGCCATCAAACATTTTCAACCTAATTATGCCTCTACCCACCACCTTACAGCTAACATCATTTCCCATTACAACATCGCAGGTTTCATATTTTGTAAACAGATGCTTATTTGGGCACATATGAAAGGAACAACTAGAATCTAAAACCTAGTTACCTTTGCTTTGGTCATTTGTGGCTATAAGAACACCAACTGAGTCATAACCATCTGAATCTTGACATTACGATGTAACAACGACGATCACCATTTCTTCTCTTATGATCTTTGTCTCTTGTCTTCCTCTCAGGGCAGTCTTTCTTAAAGTGTCCTTCCTTGTGGCAATGGAAGCACTTAAGATTCTTTGGTTTAGACTTTGACCTTTTCTTCTTTTCTCTATTGCTGACTCTTTTATCTGGCCTTCCTCTGACATTCAGACCTTCTCCATCTCTTGAATCTTTATTGATTGCTGCTTTGGAACTCAGAGCTTCCTTTACATCTGTCATGGTAAGAGTTTGTCTTCCATATATAAGTGTATCCACCAGATGTTCATAGGAGTTTGGTAATGAACACAGCAGGATCATGGCTTTGTCTTCATCTTCAATCTTTACACTTATGTCTTCCAGATCAAGAATGATCTGGAAGAAGGCATTAATGTGATCAGATATTGAAGACCCCTCATCCATCTGCAAGGTGTAGAGCTTTTTCTTGGTGGCTAATCTCTTGGCCATAGATTTCTTTGTGTATAAGTCTTCAAGTTTCTTCCACAGCCTAGCTGCTGTCTGTTCCCCTCCAACCTCTCTGAGTACACCATCACCAAGACTCAGAATTATAGCACTGTAAGCTCTATCTAGAACATCTGCAAGATCCTCATTAGATACCTTTCTTGGCTTCTTGGATGATGAAGCTTCAGCAAGTGCTTCATCCAGCCCTTGATGTACCAACAGGGCCCTCATCTTGAGTCTCCACATGTGGAAGTCATTTTCACCAGTAAATTTCTCCACATCCAGTTTTGGTGCAGCCATCCTATGATCCGGAGTTTAGTGGTAAGCTCGATACCAATTTGTTGAAACCAAAGACCAGAAAGCAGAGCTGATCTTTGCCCCAAGATTGCCACTAAATTACTCAAGATCAATGCCTCTACTTGAGTGTAATTCGAACTAGATGTGTAAAATGAACTAACGATGAATTTAACAGTAATCAAAATATGAAGATTAAAGCATAAAACCAAAGCACGATCAAGAAGAGAAACACAATGAAGCTTATAGTGGTTCGGTTACCGTGTACCTACATCCACTCGTGAAAAAGAGAGCAAGCTTTCACTAAACCAATTTGTTACGGATACAAATCTCACAAGGAATGTCACTCGAATTGATCCCCTCAATCTCGGATTACATGGCCTTTTATACACGAAGAAATCACCTCCAAAGAAGCGTCTACGGCAGCTGCATTTATGAGATTTGTTGGTA
>CM046811.1:32874480-32942377 GCA_025617385.1 Murraya koenigii
TCCATTTTCTTTGTAATTTCCTTTGTTCGGTTGGCAAAAGTTAACCTGAAATTAAATTCCTTTCCAACTCCAATTTCTATTATTTGGAGAATTTGGTTTCCTTATCACTGTGTAAGGAAATTTGATTTCCACGCAACTAAAAAATCTTATTTTTCTATATTACCCTCGTTTAATTTCAATATTTCCAATTTTATCCTTAAATAAATATAAACGGAGAAACCCTAATTCAGTGAAGCCTCTCTCTCAAACTCAGTGAATCAAACTCAGTGAGCCTCTCTCTCAACACTTGCCTCTCTCTCAAACTCAGTGAATCAAACTTATCGAAGCCTCTCTCAACACTTGCCTCTCTCAAACTCAGTGAGCCTCTCTCTCAACACTTCCGCAGCTTTCACCAAGAACAAAGAGAGTCGGTGAATCCCACACTTTCAACTTCGATCTCTCAATCTTCGATCTCGGGTTATTTTTCCCCATTTATTCAACTAATTATATGATTTTGTTTTAAAGGCGTAGAATGAGCGACATAAAGCGGGTGCCCCAAGAAGAGGCCGGAGATTGTTAATCGCTTGAAAAAGAATCATCGGAGAACTAGGCTTCCAAACATCGTCACGATTGATTCTATATATGAGAAGAATTTTTTTCGTTAACTAGCGTTTTAGAAGTCGTTATTGTTGACGCTTATCTTCTTCTAGGTAGTTGTTCTTTTTTTTTTCCTTTTGGAAGAATTAGACCCTTATTAGATTATAATTCTTATGCGGTGGCGATGAGGCAAATTGTACTTTAGAAATAATAATTATTTTTATTTAAATTGTATCGGTGTCTTTATTAAGTTCGATTGGGGTTAGAACTAGGTCGAAATTTTGGAAGTGTCTGGCCTGTTTTCATTTTATCAATTTACTAAGTCACTTTGTATGCAATAACTATATAATAAATTAGGAAGAAGAGTATTATCAATTGTATGTCTGGCTTGCTTTCATATTAACCTCGTTTCTATTTCCTATATTGTTTATTCCCACATTTAGACATGAATTGAATTATAGTTTTGGGTGCTTGAAAATTATTGTTCAACTATTTATGGATCATTGATTCATGTACTCGAGTATTATTCCATTGTCTGTTTATGGATCATTGAAATAAAGTTACCCTATAATACGAGCCAACATACGATTATTTGTGGGTACTTGAGTAAACTCTATATATATTGTGTATACATGAGCAATCTTTTCATAATTCAAAAGTTGTTTTCACTCGTAAATTGTAATACTCGATTTTAAATTATATGTGTTTTCATTGTTTTACTTGCTGTTTTTTTGTTGTACTTGTTGTTTGCTACTTTATACTTCGTTGGTTGTTGTTGTTTTGCTTACTATTTTTATCTGTTATACTTGCTGGTTATTATTGTTTTACTTACTATTTTACTCGTTGTACTTACTCGATTACTATTTTTTTTCTATTTTACTTGCTGTTTTTGTTGTTATACTTGTTATTTGCTACTTTATACTTATTGTTTAATGTTGTTTTACTTGCTAGTTACTGCTATTTTATTTGTTATTTTTGCTGTTATACTTACTGGTTAGTATTATTTATTTGCTGCTATTTTTTATTGTTTTACTTGCTAATAATTGTTGTAATTTTTTTATTGCAGTAATGAATGGCTTATACTTAACTAACACAGATAATTTTAGAAAGAAGAAATTGGATACACTGTTTATACATTGGTCTCATAATATGCAAGTGGTTATTTGTTTATTAAAGTTGATACGATATGTGATGGAACAAAATCAAAAAATTTCTTTAAGACATGAAACATATGTTCTTGATTTTTTAACAAATAGGAAAATTGTTCACCGATTAGCTTATGATAGTGATGCAGCTTGCATATCTCAACTTAGAATGGATAGGTGTACTTTTACAAATTTATGCACTAGGCTTGAAACAGATGGATGGTTAAAAGCATCAAAGTATTTGCTAATTGATGAACAAGTTGCTATGTTTTTACACATAATAGCACATCATGTGAAAAATATAGTGATTAGATTTAAATTATGAGGTCGGGAGACTCAGTTAGCAAGTACTTTCACAATGTCTTGCATTCAGTCATACGACTCCACGGAGAGTTATTGAAAAGCTCGAGCCGGTCCGGAAAACTCTATCGATGAGAAATGGAAATGGTTTAAGGTACATATCATAGTCATATTTACTACATCCATATTTTGTGTTATATCAATAATTAACTTTTTTATTTTTTTTTCATTTGTATTGATAATAGAATTGCTTAGGAGCACTAGATGGGACATACATTAGAGTAAGGGTGCCTGCAGCAGATAAACCTAGGTATCGAAATCGTAAGGGGGAGATTACAACTAATATTCTGGGAGTATGTTCCCAAGACATGCAATTTATTTATGTTTTAGCTGGTTGGGAGGGTTCAGCTGTTGATGGTAGAGTCCTTCGTGAGGCTTTACATAAAACAAATGGTTTAAATGTCCCAAATAGTAAGTCAAGTGCTAGAAATACATATGTCATTAAGTATGAAACTTTAATGAGCTTAAATCTCAATATTTTTTTAATCATATAGGTTATTATTATCTTGTGGATGCTGGGTATGCTAATAGTAGGGGATTTCTTGCTCCTTATCGTGGACAACAATATCATCTCAATGATTGGAGGGAAAACTACTAACCTACTAATCCACAAGAGTTTTTCAACATGAAGCATTCATCTGCAAGGAATGTCATTGAAAGATGCTTCGGTGTGCTTAAAAGTCGATGGGCAATTCTTAGAAGTCCTTCATTCTATCCTATCAAGACTCAGAATAGAATTATACTAGCATGTTGCTTGCTGCACAATTTTATTCGGAAGGAGATGTCATGTGATTCTTTTGAGGAAACGTATGACGATGTAATTGGAGTTGAATCACTCGGTAGCTCAATATCTAGTGTAGAAACCTCAGAAGAGTGGAATGCATGGAGGGCAAATTTAGCTCAAGAGATGTATAACCGATGGAGAGCAAGTCGATAGATGACTTGCGACTTTTTAGAAAACATTAGGACTATATTTCGTTTTGTGGATTATGGTGTATGTTGAGACTTTTGAAAACAAAATTGACATTATTATTATTTGATTATATGTTGACCTTTTGAATATTTTGTAATTATTTTAGCTATTGAATTTGAATGAATATACATTTGGGCCTTATCTTAGCCTTTGCTCTTTGCAGTGAGCAGTAGTGGGAGCAGGTCTGTATTAGATTTTATGAAATTTCATTATTTATGTTTTGGGTATTTTATTTATTTAGTTATTTATTTTTTTTATACTGACTGTAAAAGTTTTTTCTTGGCTGAAGATTAAATATTAATGGCTAGTTTTTGTTTTTGTTTTTAATAGTTAAATGGAATCTCAACCTCCAAAATCAAGATTCTGGACTGCGGATGAAGATATGAAGCTCATGGAATCACTTGTAGATTTGTATCATGATGGGAGATTTTATGCTGATAATAATTTTAGAAGTGGCTACCTAAAGGTTTTGGAGACTGCTTTGGAAACAAAATTGCCTAAAAGTGGTATAAAAGCAAAGCCACACATTGAATCTCGCATCAAGACTTTAAAGATGCAATTCCGAACTATACATGAGATGTTAACTGGACCAAATTGTAGTGGCTTTGGTTGGGATCCGAAAAAAAGATTGTGATCGCAGAAAAGGCATGTGGGATGCTTATGTCCGGTAATTACACGTTGATTTGTTGTCGTTGTTGTTTATTTAATTAATTGCCACATGAAAAGGTCGTGTGGGATGTTGTTTTTCGGTTCCGTCAGCTTATGTTTTTCCTTTTTCGGTTTTATTTCTTTCTCCCCACCTACTTATTTTTTGGTTAAGGAACCAGCTGGTTTCTAAAGGTGTTTGATGAAATGAAACGGGTGGAATTAAATGAGCTTGATTCTTGCTTTTTGATCTTCTAGTTTTATTATCGGCTTTATCTGCTTTATCCGCTTTAGTAAACTATCGGGTTTGTGAATCATGAGCTCTGTAGTCACGGTCTGCACATATTGCATACTTGGGTATCCCATGAAGTTCACCAAAGAAAATAGTATGAACACAATCATATATCTGCTTGTTCGAGTATCCGTTTGGCAACCTTGCTTTTGTTTGTTTTGTTTTCTTTCCCTCTTTCTAATATGTTTGATGTTTAAAAGTTATTGAATTCATCATTTTTTTGGTTATCTTACATGGTATGATACTTACCTCTTACTGCTGATCACCTACATATTTATAATGTTAGGATTGTGAAGATTTTGGGTGGTTTAGAGGTTGAAATCTCAGCAACATCATTGTGATTGATTTTTAATTTTATGACTTGTGTATAATTTATTTACAGAGTTATAAAGAAGCAACAAATTTCAGGAATAAAATATTCCCATATTATGAGGACTTATTTATGATTTATGGTAAAGACCATGCAACTGGAAAAAATACTGAGGCTCCTGTAGATGTTGTGGAAGAAATTGAGAGGACAACAATGAACAAGGAAGTAGAAGGAGACAATTTGCATGTTGAAGATGCAAGGGATGATGTGGATGATAGTGTATCTTTCTCACATGCTCCACAAAGGCATCCAAAAAGTTCAAATGGCTCATAAAAAAAAAAAAGAAGAAATGAAGATTCAGGAGAGCCACTTCAAGAGATAACAACGCTAACAACTCTAATTATTGGAGAAATGAAAGAATCTTCTACTCGCTTGAGTCAAGCTATGGGACAAGAAATCAAAGATAAACAAGCAGGACTAAATGGTGAATTGAAGAAGATTAATGGCCTTACAATGGCACAACGGCTTAGAGTCACCACTCTAATTGCTCGTGATACTGCTGCACTCAACGTTTTTTATAGTCTTTATGATGAGGAGAAGGAAGCATGGGTTAAACTTTTATTTGATGGTGACATTTAAATCATTCTATAGTTTATGAATGTTAAGTTTATGAATTTAACTCATTGTTAAACTTAAGAATTATTTTTTATTTCATACTTTAGTTCTATTACTTCATTTTAATATTAAGACTTTATATTTTGAGGCACTCTAGGTCTCAATATTAAGTAAATTTATCTCTTTTTTTAATTATATGAATAAAATCATATTTTTTGTTATGTTTTTGTATTTGTATTTCTAAGTTATGAATGGAATAAATTTTTGGTTATATATTAGCATACATTATGACAATAGTAATATTGATGAAAGCATTTTTAATAAAAGTTCTTTTGATAAGAGCATCAATAAACATTATAAGTAATTTTATCATTGATAATAATCATAATTATAATCAGCTCATTGCTTTTTAATTTTATATGATAAATATTTAAATTTAACATAAGGGTAAATTTGTCTAAGAAAAAAAATTTCAATTCCTTTCCATCAGGAATTCAATGCACAACCGAACAAAGAATTTAAGAGAAATTAAATTCCTTGTTCTTCTCTTCTCCTTTCCTTTTTCTTCCTCTCTTTTCTTTTCTTCTCCTCTCCCTACTATTCTTTCAACCGAACACAACCTTTATTCATCGTACGGTGAAGTCGCCATTGGATGAAAAGGAACAATAGGTGTAAAGTGGCCCTGTGGCACATGAAGCAAACTAGAAATGCTGGTCATTAGATGGGAACAGTTAATGTTGCAATTATTTTGTTTAAGAGAACAGTGAAATGTTAATGTATATAACAATAAATTAGATAACTGAATCAAGTATTTGTAGAAGCAAGTAGTTAGTGGAGAACAATACAATGTCAGATATTTACAATTTTGTTGTTGCAAATGGCATAAAATATATGTGATTGTGCAGCATATAAGAAGTAATGGAATTACTAAAACCGTAACGTTAATGAAAGGAAAAACGAACTAAGACTGAAAGGACAGGAAGTAGATGGAGGAATTTAGCGGTGTTCAAAATGCTGTCCAATCCGGTAAAAAGCAGCCAGATCACACGGTGAAAAAAGAAGCACGTGGCACATACAAAATACCAGAGAATTCGATCATGAGAAACGAAAATTGTTACTGAAAAAAAGACATGTTGAGCTATTTTTACAATAAACTTATAAGTGGAAACAAAAATAAATTGAAGTAATTTATGGTTGAGAAACACAAACATGACAATCAGTAACTATTTATAGTAAAATTTTGATAAATTGATAATATATCAAATTATAGTTTTTGTGGTGGACAAAGTGATAAATTAATAATTCCATAAATTTATAAAGTAATTTTTTTAAAAAAAATTCATATTTTTTATAGGACTCACTTATTATATAAATTAATAGTTACTAAGTTTAAAACAAATCAATAATATATATATATATATATATATATGTGTGTGTGCTTGTATAAAATATATTCTAAGTAATGCTTACTTCTTTTTCAATTTAATTTCGACTTAAATCTCATTTTTGACTTTTTGTAATGCAAAAAAAAAAAAAAAAACATAGTTGGTATTATCGTTCTGCGACAAGAATATTCAATGTCATTACCGTCTACTTCTTTGTTTGAAACGGTTTATACAGTAGAATTATCATCTTTGACATAAAAAATTAAAATTGTACAAAAATCTTATTACTATTAATGTAAAGAGGCTAATTATTAAAAAAATCTTCATAAAAGAAAATTATTATTCAAATAAAACATTGTAAATACCAACTTAGGGTAAATCAATACTATAAAAATGGTCATATTTTTCTAAAATAGTGAAAATTTTTATAAATTAATAATTTATTAATTAATTGATATTGGTTAAATTTAATAAATTTTTTCATAGTTTGAAGGCTACTAATTTATTGAGATTTTATTATATTTGTTACAAGAAACAACAAAATTTATATCTACAATTCTCTTTCCATAAATAACAACCATTTGATTCCAATGACATTAACCATGTAAATGTTAACAACACATGATTTTAAAAAAAAAAAACAGTTTTTTAATGATTAGTCAAAGCAAAATTCAAAGAAGAAAATTAAAGAAAAAGAGCCATAGGCATTGCTGCGTTGGGAATGCCCATCCAGTAAATCACAGTTTTTGCTATCCTGCCACAATTGACATAACGTAAATCCGTATACTGATATCTTTAATATTTGAATGAACATATTAAAAAATCGTTAGATCAACACGCTGAAAAACACAATTTCACTGTGATCACTTCCAATCCGAAAACTCACACGTCGTCCTTACTCTTATTACGTTTGCCCACAATTTGAAAATGACAACTGCTTCAGATTTTTCGTCCATGGCGGTCGATATTTCCATCGATATTTCCAGAACTAATCGAGCGTCAAAGAGACGAAAGCAAAAAATTATAAAAACGAATTAGAAGCGAGAAGTTAAGATGGTAGCAGCCAAACACCATTATTTATTTTCAAATCCCAACCGTTAGACCCGTACGACTTTTTCTTCGTCATTCTATCCAACCGTTAGATTGTTAGATTAAAGTAATTAAAATCTAACGGTTGGATAGAATAATAACAAAATACGGGAGTACGGTGTCCAAGGGGCACCGTAGCTGCATCCATCTTCTGTGTTTTTAGTAAGGCCTACTGAGGTTTTCAAACTTGTAGCGACATCTGTACGTTCATGTAATTGACACTGACGCTCATATTAGTCTAGCCATAAAAATTGCTGATACAGGTTGTTTCGTAGTTTTGAAAAAATAAAAATAAAAATTAACATAGGTGGCGTAATATTTTGTTGGGATTTAAATATATTAACTAAATTGATATAAATTTAATTTTTTATAATAATTTTATGTCTATTTATACATATAAAAATATATAACTAATATTTAATTAATTTATATTTATATTTAATAATTATCAATTATATATTTCAAAAGATCAATCCAATACTAAATCTAAATTTATTTTGTGAAGTGAATCATAAAAATAAATCCCAACCTCTTTAACTGTTTGTGAATAATAAAAGTTAAAAAACCAAAACAATCTTTTCATTGTTTTTTTTTTTATTATTGTTTACCCTCCTACATTCCTTTTTATTATTTTCTCTTGGATTTCATTATTTAGCTATTATTTTAAAACGAGCTACCAAAAAAATTTTTAAATCTTAAAACCTAAATTTTTATTTTTATTTTCCGAGAAGCCTAAAACATAAAGTTTAGAATACCTCTCGTTTGACTATTTTCTTTTCCTTCATAAAATTTTTCTAGTAAATTTAATTTTTATCGTACCATATTATGAATTTATCTACTTACAATTGATATGCAAGAATAAGTGCCATGAAAATGTAAAATCATATATGTAAGAGTAAGACGTTCATCATATTCATGTAACAACAACATACATACAACCATATTTAAGTATATAACTTAATATTGACTAATTTATTTTCAAAAAATTCCTAAACAATTAATATGTTAACAAGTTTTAAATTCTCATAGAAATAAAAGTAATAGTGATTTTATAATAGTTGTGTGCGTAGGTAACAATAATAAAACCGTCGAAATCATGAGTCCTTAACCCGACATGGGAACATTGAAATAGATTCCGCCGGTGGCAGCCATGATGAGGATAACAGTCGTAGCAGGCGGCTAGGGTTTTTGAAATTAGACAACGGGTTGACTAGGGTTTCACGCCTTTCTATAAATTCTTAGTTTTTAACTCTAGCCATTTCGCATATTGATTTTGTTACAAACTTTAATAGATGAATTTCACTTTTTATAAGTGAGTGAGTATTGTATATTAGGGTCCTGCTAAGTTACAAATAAATGTAACTTACAGTTCTTGTAATATATAATAAAATATATTATTTTATTATTAATTTTTGTACTAAAAATAAAAAGAATAAGTTATTTTGATTGTAACTTAATAATTATGTGTACATTAATGTTACTATTTCAATTTAAGTTTCTTGCTTCATAAGGTATTATTTCCCTTGTCCTACTAATTCGTTGGGTAGTTCATGCCTTACTAGGTTTCTTAAAATTGATAAATAAAAATGAAAGCAAGAAATATGTTAATTTTGGAAAAATTCAAATCAACATGGGCTAATTTACTCATTTTGGAAACTTCTCTCTCTTTTCTTCCTTTGATTATCTCTTGTCCTGTTTTGTACTATAACATACTTTAAGCTAATTCGGAGAGATTATACAATACCTTAATGTACTACACTTACTTAATATATGTATGACATATGTGCATTTATTTTCAAAAATCATAATATAATTAATAGTTATATTTAATTTAATCACACATGTCATACATACATTAAATGGGTGAAATATAACAAGAGTACTTTAGAATCCCTTCTAAACTACTGCTTGTATAATTACTCAATAATATTATTATATATAACTAGTATATTCCAACAAGGCAATAACATTACTTAAGAAACATTTTTTTTTTTTCCTCTCACCTTGTCTAATTAGTTACTTTTTGTTTTAAACTACTGTTGTCAATATTAATAAGTCAGGCTAAGAGACAAAAGCTCTATTATATATGTACATACATACACATTTATGTAAAATATATGCATGCTATGCTTATTCAGGTAAGATACTGAATTGGGATACTCGTTTATGTTGCAACTTATATGTCATTCATTGATTAAGTTATTAAAATCATGTGATAATTAATAATAATACCAATATAATTTGATTATATATTTTTTTGTCCGAAATGAAATCCATATGGGCATAATTATTTAAAACAGAATATGTGTGACCATTTTAAAAACAGATGGGATTTATGTATATATTTAAGTAACTTTAGAGGTTAAAGTAGATTTTGTCCAAAAAATTATCTCAAATTATCTTAAATTATGTGATGATGAGTGACTCATTTTGAGATGATAATTTTCGTGGTACTCACCGAATCACTTATTATTATAAGGGAAATTTTCAATGGTTCACCCAACTTTTAGTGCAAAGTTAAAGAAATACTTAAGATTTTAAAAAATTATCATCAATCCACCTAAAGTTTGTCAATTGCATATTAAATTAAGTCACTATTTTATTAACATTTGTTAGTATATGACATTAGAAGAGTAAAATGATCATTAGATGTCAAGTAAATCTTTTTTTCAAAAATTATTTTCGGACTACCTAACTTTTAGTAAAAAAAATTCAAGTAAACAACAAGGTTTCCTTAATGTAATAATATGCTATTAGAGGGATAGCCGTCTTTTTGTAAAAATTCCTTAAAAAATTCTATTGGTGTGTGTTATCGCAGAAGTGTTTTATTGATACAGTTTTAAAACTTCATGGAGTAATGATATTTTGATAAGATTTTGAGTATTTCTTAACTTTGACCAAACGTTGAATGGGCAAATAATAATTTCTTAGTATTAATAGTAATTATTTTCAGATCTATAGAAGGTTGGACTATTTTAAGGCTCTTTAAAAAAAATTGTTTTTTTTTTAAATGGGGAAATAATCCTAATTTTTAATTATTAATTAAATGGTTGGTGCAGGTGGTTGTGGTGGTGGAATATTCCATCCACATGGTTATAGTATTAGGATATCCTCGAGGAGAGGTGTCGCCAAGTCAATGCAATACCGTTTACTTCTTCTGACGACCTCGATTCCGGCGAGTAATCAAAACCATGGCCGTAGCAGAGCTCTTACTCGCTGCGTTCTTTCAGGTGTTATTTGACAGATTGGCAAATGGTGAGCTACTCAACTTTGCAACCAAACAAGGTGTTCATTCAAAGCTCAAAAAATGGGACAAAAATTTGAAGATGATTCAGGCTGTGCTCAGCGACGCAGAGGAGAAGCAACTGACGGACGAGGCTGTGAAAATTTGGCTGGAAGATCTCCGAGACTTGGCTTATGATGCAGAGGACATACTGGATGAGTTCGCCACTGAAGCTTTGAAGCGCAAGCTGATGGCAGAGGATCCTTATCATCAGAACCTCATCATCCCTGCTGCTTGTTTCACTTGTTTAAACCCCAGCAGTGTTGACTTCAAGTTCAGTATCCGGTCCAAGATTAAACATATCACCAGCCGATTGGAGGAACTCTGTAAACAAAGAACGGAACTTGGGTTGCAGTTGACTCCTGGAGAGACTTCATCAACTTCTGCTGCACATCGAAGACCGCCCAGTTCAAGTGTGCCAACTGAACGTGCCATCTATGGAAGAGATGAAGATAAAGCTAAAATTCTTGAAATGGTGTTGAGCTCTGAGCCAAGTGTTGCCCATTTTCGTGTTATCCCCCTTGTCGGCATGGCGGGTGTTGGCAAAACAACGCTTGCTCGGGAGGTCTACAATGACAGGACCGTACAAGATTTTAAGTTCGACTTAAAAGCTTGGGTCTGTGTCTCCGACAATTTTAATGTCTTGAGCATTTCAAGGGCAATTCTTGAGTCAATCACCTCGGCGCCTTGTGATCTCAAGGCCCTAAATGAAGTGCAGGTTGAACTGAAAAAGGCTGTGGATGGAAAAAAGATATTGCTGATCTTAGATGATGTTTGGAACGAGGACTACAGCTCGTGGGAAGACCTGAAAGCTCCCTTCCTTGTTGCTGCACCAAATAGTAAGATAATTCTGACCACTCGCCATTCAAATGTTGCATCAACAATGGGACCGATTGATCATTATAATCTGAAGCGTTTATCGGATGAAGATTGTTGGTCTGTGTTCATGACGCACGCATTTGAGGGGAGAGATGTTGACGCACATCAAATTTCAGAATTATATCGGAAGAAGATTGATGGAAAGTGCGGTGGCCTGCCCATGGTAGCAAAAACTCTTGGTGGCCTTTTGCGCTCTAAGAGACATGAAGAGTGGGGAGATGTACTAGAAAGCGGAATATGGGATTTGCAAGAAAGTGGGATTCTCCCTGTGTTAAGATTGAGTTACCATCATCTTCCATCTCATTTGAAGAGATGTTTCGCTTATTGTGCAATTTTTCCTAAAGATTATGAGTTTGAGGAGAAGGAGCTTGTTTTCTTATGGATGGCTGAAGGTATTATTCAACAATCAACAATCAATATGCGTCTGGAGGATTGGGGCAGCAAGTGTTTTCATGACCTAGTGTCAAGGTCAATTTTTCAACAATCAAGTGGTGATTTTTCTAAATTTGTGATGCATGACCTTGTTCAAGATCTTGCTCAATTTGTTTCCGGAAGAACCGTTTCCAGGTTGGAAGATGCTAGTAAGCTATCAGCTGGAAGACTCAGAAAGGTTCGTCATTCTTGTTACACTCGCAGTGAGTTTGATGGTCAAAATAAATTCAAGGTTCTCTATGAAGTTGAGCATTTGAGGACATTCTTGCCAGTACTCAAAAGAGGTGGCACTGATGTTAGTTACATAACTAATATGCTTCTATCTGATTTATTGCTGAAGTTCAAAAAGTTGAGGGTTTTATCTTTGCAAGGGTATTATATCACTCAATTACCTGTTTCATTTACAGAGTTGAGACTGTTAAGATACCTAAATTTTGCTGCCACTAGGATAAAAAGTTTGCCTGAGTCAACATGCTCACTTTTGAACTTGCAAATTTTGATATTAAGAGATTGTGTTTGTTTAATGAAGCTACCATCCAAGCTAAGGAATTTGATCAATTTGTGCCATCTAGACATTGAAGGTGCAAATTTACTAAAAGAATTGCCATTGGGAATTAAGGAGTTGAAGTATCTCCAGACTTTGTCTAATTTTATTGTGGGAAAGGGTACTGTATCCACTTTGAAAGATTTAAGCAATCTAAAGTTTGTTCGGGGGAAACTTTGCATCTCTGGATTAGAGAATATGACTGATTCGCGGGATGCAAGAGAAGCCATGTTATTTGAGAAAGAGTACCTTGAAGCATTGCTGTTACAATGGGGTTCTGAATTTGGTGACTCACGGGATGTCGTAGCAGAGGAAAATGTTCTTGACATGCTACAACCTCATAAAAATATAGAAATGCTGACAGTCAAATGCTATGGTGGCCTAAGATTTCCTTTATGGATTGGAGATCCTCTGTTCTGTAATATGAAGGTCCTTAAATTAGAAAACTGTGAAAACTGCAGGTCTTTGCCTTCACTTGGGTTGCTGGGTTCACTTAAACACCTCACAGTCAAAGGGTTGTCAAGGCTAAGAGTCATTGGTGCTGAGATTTATGAACAAGGTTGCTCGAAGCCTTTTCAATCATTAGAGACTCTTCATTTTGAGAATATGCCGGCATGGGAATACTGGGACACTAGTATCAGCGAAAATGAGCATGTTGAAGCATTTCCTTGCCTCCGTGAACTTTCTGTTGTTGGATGTTCCAAATTGTCAGGAAAATTGCCTGAGTTTCTTCCTTCATTGGAGACTCTTGTTGTTACTAAATGTCCAGACTTGGTGGTTTATGTTTCAAGCTTTCCGAAGCTCTGCAGGTTAGAAATTGATGAATGCAAAGGACTGGTATGTAGCACTCCAATTGACTCTGAACAGATGAAGTGTATGACTATTTCAAATAGTTTATTACAAATGTATGGATGCAAAGGGATGATATACAATAATTGCCCATCTGACTTCAGATCACGACTCAGGTTGACTCAGCCTATTTCTAGTTTTCTAGGGTTGGGAAAATTGTTAAAGCAAGGATTTCAGAATGTGGAAACTCTAGCAGTTGGTGATTCCCAATGGATTGAGTTAAGGAAGCATCATATGTTTTCTCCATTTCGGAAGCCAGTACAAAAACTAAACATTCTCACCCACCCTGATGAGATATCAATCGAAGAAAGTTGCATGAGTCTTGTTCCATTTCCAGAGGTACAATTTCTTCCCAATAATCTGCGCTCTCTTGAAATTGTAAATAGCAGAGCTCTCAAATCCTTACCAGAGGAAATGATGGGCAACAGTGCACAACTGGAAAGCTTGTACATTAGCCATTGTGATTCACTAACATTCATCGCAAGATGCAAGCTACCTTCATCTCTTGAAAGCCTTGATATATGGTATTGTCAGAACCTGCAGCAATTAGTAGTTGAAGATGAAGTGACTGCTTGTACTTCTTTGCCATCTTCACTGAAATACCTTAGGATATATGAATGCCCTGAGCTCTTCACTATATCATCAGGAATCAAGTTACTTGAATCGCTTGAATACCTGTACATAATTGATTGTCCAAAGCTGGAGTCAATACCTGATGGCCTGCACAGTCTTAATTGTTTACAGAGGCTGTTTCTACACAACTGTCCAAGACTTGCATCCTTTCCAGATGGAGGGCTCCCCAGCACCATTTCGTGTATTTCAATTGGTGGTTGTGAGAAACTTCAAGCCTTACCTGACAACATGCACAAACTCAACTCTCTTCAAGAATTGGAAATAAGTGAATGTCCAAGTATTATATCCTTTCCAGCAGAAGGCCTTCCCACCAACCTAAAATCACTTAAAATTGAAGATGTCAAAATATACAAGGCACTGAGCGTGTGGGGGTTGCACAGGCTTAACTCTCTTAGACGCCTCTGGATTCATGAATGCCATAATGCGAAGTCCTTTCCAGATGAGGAGATGCGAACGATGTTGCCCAATTCTTTAACAGAATTGATCATCTGGGGATCCCCTAAATTGAAATACCTTTCTTCAATGGGTTTTCATAACCTCACCTGTCTTGAATATTTGTGGATCAGCAACTGTCCAATGCTCAAATCCTTCCCACAGTTTGGCCTTCCATCATCACTCCTGCAATTACATATTGATGGTTGTCCATTGCTGAAAAAGGATGTCGAAAGGGATAATGGAAAAGAGTGGTCTCAGATATCTCACATCCCTCGTGTAGCCATAGATGGAAAATTCATCTATGACTCATAGATACTCCACAATAGCAGTTTCTTAAGGAAATTAATGCATTTTGTTGAACTGTTTGTAATTTATTGTTTGGTTTGCAGATTGTAGTGATTCTTTTCATTTTTGTTCTTTTTACGAAGTAAAGGCATTTTGTAAGGGAAGCTGTGAGGCCGTCACCTCCAGGAATGCTACTGATAATATTTTCAACTTTCAAGGAAGCTCTTCATGACAGTGAAAGTGTAAAGTACTTTAGCATTCATCAATTGAAATTTGAAAACAGTACTCCAGCTGATCTAAAGGCTTTTTTCTGATCTTAGTATTATTTTCATTTTATTTTTCTGATATGCCGTTAATTAATTATTACTACGAGTGGTGCACTCTTTTCAGTACTAGATGCTAGAAATTCGTGTGTTCATGCTTGATTTTAACCATCAGCATTCAGCAGTTATCCTAGCAATAAATTTTTCCCATCAATATCCAACAAGGCTTCTGTTGGTGTTTCCAAAAGGTTCTAGTGTTTTTTATTTGCAAATGAATGTTACAGAGCATTGTTCAGTCATAGCACTGAACAAGGCTTCTGATTTATTCTTGATTCAGTGATTTTGATCAATCAATTATTGTGAACACCACAGCAACAGAAGGCCTTGTGGTAATGGAACCTGAAGGCGAAAAGCTGGTTAACATTAGAGCCATCAAACTTGCACTCAGCCACACCAACAATTTTCTTCTTTTTCTTCCCTGGAAAAACTGTGAGGCATTTTCCTGTCATATGAGAAACCCAGAATCTGACCTCTCGGTGATTAAGCTTCTTCGGTGGATTAATTGATTTCCAGTCAGCCTCGGCTAACCTTTCCAGGGAGCTCAATGACCTGAGTCTCACCTTCTCATTTTTGTCCACTGTGAGGTAGCTTTGCCCCCCCGAGCACTTGTCCATGTAGTTGCTAAATCTGTACTTTATTTTAAAATCAGGTTAATTTTATTATTAAACTAAAGAAGAATCACAGACGCATTCGTCTCAAATAACTAAAAAGATCAACTCTAAATTCAAATCCTTTAAAAAACACACTGCTTTTACATTGTTTTTTATTTCAATAAATTATTCATTTTGCGCTGCAGATCACTTTTGGCTCTAATCAAAATGGTTAATTAAAAATTGAAAATATGTGCACAATGCTGTAACATTGCATTTACCTGTGGTATCCAGAAGCAGAACCTGAAGTAGATTTCCAGCCAAAATAAGCATTATATTCCTCAGATTCACCACCTTTGATATCGGAAACCGAGTAAACTCCACGGTCATTGGAGTCCACAAAATCTGACTGCAAGGCACCGGCGATGAGTGTGTCGCCAAATGCCGTCATGTGGGGATAAGCTTCACTAGCAGGGCATTGTCTTGACTCACAATTGAAGCACTGGCTGCAAAGCTTGTCACTCTTTAATTTTGCAGCATTAGCACCGTCCAAATTAGAATGAATTATAAACAAGAGAACCATTAAGTAAATTGAAAGGCTCAATCTCTCCATGTTATTATCAATTTGATTACAACTTTTTTTCCTTCTCTTTTTTATTACAACTTTTTTTCCTTCTCTTTTGCATGATTCTTGATTGATTATATATAATCATGTTAGCCCTTGGTTTTATCAACATTTCTGTCTCTTAATATGATGAATGAGATTTACTTATCAAGACTTGCACTAGGCTGGATTTTGTCTTTAGTGGTTATTTTGTTTTGTGAAGTAGTGATGTTAAATTATTATTAACTAACAACCATTTAACAGATGGTAATTTTTGTCTTATTAGACAAACATTCTATTAATCATTTTAGCAACGCATTTTATTATTATTATTTAAGTATTAATGTCATGTTTGAAATTGAGATTGAAACTCAAAAAATTATTTATTTTATCACTTTTTTATTAAAATAATGTTTAATAAATTTTATAAAAATAGTTTATTTAATAATTTTTCTCATTTTGATAACAATTTTTAAAAGCAGATGGAGAGTTACTTTTTATAAGCAGCTAAATAAGTCATCATATTTTTTTTAAAACTCTTATTATAACCTTAGTATTTAAAAAAAATTATATCTTACTTTTTTATAAATCCTAATATATAAATTATTATATATCATATTATTACCATAACTAAATTACCTGCACAACTACTATATATTCTCTTTAATATCAATTTAATATAAATATAATAAATATTACCTTTTATTTTCTTTAGATTAAGTATAAGTATAATTTTTTAATCATATTTTGTGTAACAATAAAGTTTATACATTTTATTTAATTGAATTTTTTTCACTTTATGTAATTTATGTATTTTTTTTAAAAAAGAGACATTTCTAAATAAAAAAGAATTTAAACTTATGTTTATTTTAGTCATTATATAATAAAATAATACTTTCGTAATAAAATTTATTAAATACATATACCCTACTTTTCAAACTTACAACAATTATAATAATAAAATTTACTAAAAACCAAGTTGTTTTTTAATCAGCGGCTTATTTCATCCGTATAGCAGAAGTAACTTATTTAATCAGTTATTATAATCCCAAACTAAACCTTAATTTCCGTTTGGTATTAATAAAATGTTTTGTAAAAACTAACTATTGTGGCTTAAAAGTAAATTGATCTAATCTACCATTAAAATATCTTTATTATTTTTGTCAAAATTAAAATTTAAGAGTCACATTTACTATATATTTTTAATTTGTTTACAACAATTATAACTTTTTAAAAAAACAATATTTCAATACTAAACAAGACCTTAATAGCTACTAAATTTTCTTATAATGTTTAATAAGATTTATTAATTGAATTATTTGGCATCCACGTGTAAAAGAGCTTTTGAAAAGTTTAGTCATGAAAGGTTTGCCAAAGTTGGGCGTAAAATGCACTTTCGAAGTCGTTTTTTCTCTAGCAAGATTCAGAATTATAATTTTTTTTTTTATTTTTAGAGGGAAATAAAATCTTAGTGCTATATTTTATTTTAATCAGTGTTACATAATTATATAACAATTGTTGATACAAAAAATTTGGTTGCTGTGATCTCGAGCAGAACCCTTTGCCGAATTAAACTTTAGCATCATCATTGAATTTGTTTTTGGGGAAGCAGCTTGCTAATCACCATAGACGCCTGAAAATGCGTGTAGATTATCGCCTATTACCTGAAATCACAGAAGACGGTCAGAGGTTCTGGAAGTTTTTTTGGTGTGAACCCTCCGATGCTCAAGTCAGTAATCGGGTTTGCTCTTTTTAATTCTCCCTCTATCAAAGAAAAAACCGGAAAACAAAAAACTGAAAGAAAAAGAAGTCTCCCTTCCCTCTCCCTTCATCATATATTTATTCACCTTTTTCTATTGGGACCCTTACTCGGTCGTCATTATCTGAATTGATTGCGCTTGGGTGTTTTTTGGCGGTTATTCGGCCACACCCTGAGAATTTATAGTGTGGGAGTGTGTGACAGTTATCGATTGCCGTGACGAGACTTTATGGTATAGGGGTGTCTGACGATTATCGGTCATAGTGACGGAATTTTATGGTGTGGGGGTGTCTGACGGCTACTTTCTTCTTCTTGGAGAGAGCTGTTCACCGTCTTGCACTACAGATTCAGGCTGCCATACTTGGGTTTAGTTCTGCTCGAGCTTTGGTCTCTTCCTATTCTTGGTGCTGCTCATAACGTGATCAAGGCTCGCTTGATGGTCGTGAACATTCCTTCGCTTCCTAACTTTGTTCGAGCAGGATGTGAGTATCTGGCCCCGATCAGCTTGACACCGAGCAGGAATATCTTTATGCTAGCAGTTCGGGCTTCTGTTTGAGCAGGCTTGCCCTCGAGCAGGCTTGCTCTTTATTTCCCAAACAACAATAATTCAAGTTTAACTATTTGTGACAATTTTGAATTAATTGGGGGGTTTTATGCATTAATTAAAAGGTTCTGTGATCTCTATAATTTTTCTCATCATTATTATTATCAAATAAAATTTTCTCCATTAGAAGGTGAATAATTTTATCCAATTACTTTTTCTTTATTGACTATTTTCATACTCCTTGTTTCAAGATTCTTCATTATTATTGTGGATGTTTGCTTCTCCGTCTATTTTTGTTAATAAAAAAAATTATAAATCATTAGAATCTCTCTGACGTTACAACCTTGGGAATTTGCCTAACGGCTAAAAGCAATTAGGGTCAAATCATGACATGAAACAACAAGAAACTAAGGCTTTAAATTCTTTATAATTATAGCTCTTATTATTATAAGTTTTGTTTATTATTAGTATATATACTTTGTACGTATAACATCCACAATCAATGTTACTTTAGCATTAAATTAATATGCCGTTGACGTCAAAATTTAGTTGTGTTAGTGTGTGGGCTACCAATTAGATTCTAACGCCAATATTTAAATTAATTTGTAAGGAAAAATGGCTCTCATCTTAATTTAGCAGTCTGAGTGCAATTACGAATCGAATACGGGTGAATACCTACAACCACAAAAACAGTCAAAAATATCAGAAGTTTTTTCAGCGTTAACACTCTAATGCTTAAATCAACACCATTTGTTTTGGCAAAATAAGAATGTAAGAAGAAAACTCTCCTTTTAAATAAAAAAAAAATAAGGATAAGAAATGATAAAGATGGATAAGGAAGAAGGCCTTTTTAAAATTCAATCCCACGAGATCATGTAGAGAATGAAATAGGATGGAGTTTTTTCAAAAGTCCCTAGTCGTCGACATTCTTGGGAGTTTTGTAAGGATCAAAATCCCTCACCATGGATTACCATATGGTGGGTCTTGAGGATAGAGTCCAATCTCCCACTGTTCCTTAGATTATACAATTATGGGTTTTAAGGATAACGTTCAATCCTTGAATTTTAGAGAGGATAGGAAGCTGGTTTTGACTAAGTCTATCCTCAATTTAACTCTCTCCTTGCCTAAGTCCTACTTGTCAATTTTTCTCTGACAATGTGAAATGGCGATACGAGCACAATAAGGCTTTGAGTGAAGCCTTCTTGTGTTTGCCCTATTTTATCACTCAAATTTCTACGATTAACTTTTTAAATAATCTTCAAAATTTGGCACTGTCATCCACCTTTAAAAAATGATTAATAAAAATATATCTATTTAATCAATCATGAAATTTGAAAACATTCCACTCACATGACAAAACATAAATATTTAAAATAAAGGGAAAATGATAGTTATGTCCCTAAAGTTTCAAAGAGAGACACTGAAACCTATTTTTCATCATAATATTATTTGAATATAGTGAGGGCTAGCTTAGTAATATTGTATCTTTTAAAATAATTATTATGAACTGTAATATAGAAATAATCAATTGTGAAGAAAGTTAGTTAGACGTTTGATAAAATTTATTTTTAAAAGTATTGTAAACTTTAAAACCAATAGTATGTGTTTGATAAATCTTACTATTAAAATATTGTAAGAATATAAATGATTAAATTAGATATAATATTAAATAAATTTTATTTAAACATTCATAAATATGTACATTAAATATTTTTTATTTTGTACATATAATGATTGATAATAAAATAAATATTTTATATTATTAATTTTATTTTTTATTTTATTATCTCAATATAATTGGTAATAATAATAATCTTTTTAAAGTTAATAATTTTATTTCTTAATTAAGAAAGATAATTTTAAATTTTTATAATATATATGAGGATATATATGAAATTATATTAATTAACTATAAAAATTATTCTCAAAATTTGAAAAGCTATTTTTTTTCCTAATTTTCAAAATATACTGTAAGATAGAGTGATTTTACCAAAAGTAATTTCTAAAAAAAAAAAATTATCAAACACCAAAATGAACTTTTAGCTCTTTAAAATCACTTTTGAACCTCCTAAAAGTAATTTCAAATGAGCACTAAATAAAATATTAACTTTACATTTTTTAATAAATATAAATATAATATAAATAATGTAATCTATCCACTAAAGTATCAATATTAAAATATTTTTTAATATCTAAAATAATTTTAAATATGTACATTAGTATATTTATTTTAACAATATATTTGTATTTATTATAGAAATTTTAAATAAATCTTTTGGTTAAATAGATTTTACAATGATAAATATCTCACATATTAATAACATTATAGTTATCATTTTACTTAATATTCAAAATAATTTAAATTTTGAAAATATGTTTCTATTTATTAAAAAATTTATTTTAGTATAATAAAGTATTCTAATAGATTGTAAAATATGAAAATAATTTTTAAAGATTGAAATTATTTTAAAATGTATATATTATTATATTTATTTTAATACTATATTTTTATTTAGGGTGAGTTATTTGCACTCTAAAATTTTTTTTTGAACACTTATTTTTTAATAAAATAATTTATTACAAAAGTACATGCTATAAGAATTATTATTAAGGACAATTTATTATCAGTGAATATAATATAATTCTTTTGAACACTTATTATACCCTAAAAATTTTATTTCTAATATTTTGAACGAAACTTATTTGAACAATAAGTAAATCAATTTTTTAAACTAGGGGAAAGACTATCTACACTCCCAATGTTTGCTTAAATGGTTACACAGACTTTTTTATTATTATTATTATACCCTTGATTACAACAACCCAATAATTGACTTTAAATAAACTTATATAACAAATATAAATTAAACTTGAAATGATATAATATATAAAATTAAATTAAATTCATAAAACATTTTAAATATTAGAAAAGTTATTTTAACATTATTAATTTGTCATTTTCTTTTAATAATAATAAAATATATGCGACATATTAATAATATTAAAATAATTATATCTAACATTCACAGTAATTTATAAAAATTATATTATTTTATTTACAATTTTTTAATTATTTCTATATTAGTATAAATCTTAAAGTTAATTTTTGGGTTCATAGATTTTAGTATTAATAAAATCCATTGGGATATATTAATAATAATAACTTAATATTAAAAATAGTTTTCATTAAATATGTTATTTTATTAATTATACTTACTGTAATATTTTATTTGCATCATATGATATTTATTTATTATTTTTATCTTATTATTACATTTATAATTATTTGGGTTGTTATAATCAAATGATATAGTAGTTATTTATGAAATCAAGGAGCTGTATAACAATTTAAGCAAACCTTGAAAATGTGGGTAATTTTTTCCCTTTAAAATATTTTAACTACAAGATTGTGAGATCGTTTAGATTTTTAAAAATATTAAATTAAATTAAAGTATTGTCAAAATGTTCATATATCTACCTTTTGATTTTTTTTGCTTTTAAAGGTGGAAAAGGGTGAGGAAGCGACAATTGAAGCCAAATCTACTGCTGCATCCGGTAGCAACATCTCTTAACTTCCTTTATGATTGGACATTTTTTTTACAATTGTTATTGCAGGCAAAGAAATGAGTGTAAAAATTAATATTAAACATATTCTTTAGTAAACAAAAGCTAATAACTAAAATTGTGTTAAAGATTTGTTTACAACCTGACTTGATTCTGTTTGTTGTAAGTATATACTAAATTTTTATTTTTTAATTTTGTTGCTTATAATATTTTTCTCATTGTTTTCAGTAAATTAATTTAAATGGTTTAAGTTAGGAAATTTTTGACATTTTAATGTTTGTATAAAGTAAAATTTTAAATTTTAAATTTAGTAGATGAGTGAATAGAGTAATAAAGTGTTCAAATTAATTTTTAGAGTATAAATAAACCCACCCTTCTATTTATTATAAATATTAGAGTCATTTTTTTGTAAAAAAACTAAACGGTATTATGATTAAAAGAAGATTTTGGTGTCATTTATTAAAATCTTATCGTCTTTGTGAATATTTTTCAAATTTTAGGTTTTAGGGATGTAAGTGCTTTTTTTTCATAAATAAAAATGATAAATTAATCATGTTATTGTAGTTTATCTAATTTATCTGATATTCTTGAGTGATGATAATAGTACTATAGGCTAATTTCAAAGGGCAGGAGTGAAGTTGTGTGATACTTCAAAGACAACCAATGAAATTATATTTAACAAAATTACTAACTAGCGATTTTGGTTGAAAGAAAAACAATTGAAAATAGAGGCACATCATGAAAAATGTGACACCCCAATTATAAAATTGGGTCCAAGTGAAAATTAGTACCTACTACCCTTGGCTAAACTAGAAAAATGTAGCACCCCAAGTATAAAATTGGGTCCAAGTATAAATTAGTGCCTTTGACCAAACAAGAACAAGAAGGAATGCTTTTCCCTAATAATCATTCAATCATGGTCAGTGTATAAATTAATACTCAAGGACGAAGAAAGACATGATGCTTTTGCAGCCTCATCATGACTACAAAAATATTTGATAATGGAGACCATTCAAAAAAAAAAAAGTTATTCTAAAGCATCTTTTGCTTTCAATTAGCAATTAACAAAAGGTTGGTAGCAAAGCAAAGCATGATAAGTTACTCTACATGGTTTATTCAGTTAGTAACATTGAAGTTTACGCAAATAAAATTTTATACCTTCGAAGTTTTTAAGAAGCAAAGCCACGTTCGAGGGCTTCGGCGATTTAGGTTTTTTTTTTTTTTTAGTGAGATCTCATTTCATTCATTAATTTTAACACAATAAAAAAAAGTAAAAGAAGTTAAAATTGATTATCATTATAAAAATAAATAAATAAGAACAATATTAATTTCTAATAAAATATTTAAAATGATAGCACGTAAAAAGTTAAGATGATAAATTGATGATTATATGATAGTTATGGACTTTGTATTTTAAGAAATTAATTTTTTTCTTAAATAAGCTAATTAATGTAATAATTTTCTTTGTTGAGAAGAGGACGGAAAATCTTTTCATCTACTAATTTTTTAGACTATAAGGTTTTTTAATAGAAATTAAAATGAATACTAAATGTAAAATATTATAATGCTAAATAATTAATTTTTTTAGAAAACTAAAAATATTAAGAATTTAATTTTTTTTATTATAAAGACTAATAATAAATGAATTAATGGTTAGATAATTTTTTTTTATCTAAATTATCTGGTATTCAGTGACCACATTAGACTCTAACTAATCTAGATTATTTAATTTCAGTTGCATTCTCAAACCTCGAACTGATGACCTTAGTCATACTAACTTATCTATGCAGTTGCTAGTAGTTAGACAATATTATTAAGAGAAATTCTTTAGCGCTTCGAGGATTCCACCTTATTTATTCACTATTTGTAATATGCATATGTATATCATCAAGGTTGATTAAAGCATATACATTACAAAAATTTAATGTTTTAGAAGCACATTAGAATTTTTTTATAATTAATTATATTTTTAACATTAATATAGATAATCCATAAAAATGAACAAATAATATTTGTTAATTAAAAAGACATCTAAAAACATTTTCAAAAATAAAATTTTCCTAATATATAAACCTTAGGCAACTACTGTCTTATTTACCCATACTTAAAGACCTCCCCTAGCAAAGTAAAGCATGAAAAGTTTTTCCTTAAAAAGTTCAAAGGTAAAAGTTCCAATTATCTTATTTGCATGAAAGCTTCTTTGAATTAATTAATTATTCGAAGTTAATGTCTAGTAGGTTGTGGGCTCCACATAACGTTCTCAACCATTGAATTCAATCTCCCTACTCCCCACCCACCAGCAAGTACCTCTGAATTTTTTCATCATTAATTATATTTCTTTAACATTAATATAGATAATCCATAAAAATAAACAAATAATAATTGTTAATTAAAAAGATATCTAAAAATATTTTCAAAAATAAAATTTTTCAAATATATGAACCTTAGGCAACTATTGTCTTATTTACCCATACTAAAAAGCTTCCCCTAGCAAAGCAAAGCATGAAAAGTTTTCCCTTAAAAAGTTCAAAGGTAAAAGTTCCAATTATCTTATTTATTGAAAAGCTTCTTTGAATAATTAATTATTCGAAGCTAATGTCTAGTCGGTTATGGACTCCACACGAAGTTCTCAGCCATTCATCTCAATCTCCCCACTCCCCACACACAAGCCAACAACTTCCCCCCCACCCACCTAGCAAGCACTTCAGAATTTTTTCATCATTAATTATATTTCTTTAAATTAATGTAGATAATCCATAAAAATGAACAAATAATAATTATTAATTAAAAAGGTATATAAAAATATTTTGAAAAATAAAATTTTCCTAATATAGGAACCATAGGCGACTACTATCTTATTTACCCCTACATAAAGGCCTCTCCTAACAAAACAAAGCATAAAAAAATTTCCCTAGAAAAGTTTAAAGGTAAAAGTTCTAATTATCTTATTTGCAGGAAAGCTTCATTTAATTAATTAATTAATTATTTGAAGTTAATGACTGGTAGGTTGTGGACTCCACATTAAGTTCTCGCCATTGAATTCAATCTCCACACTCCTCACCCACATGCCAACCCCTCCCCAGTAAGTACGTCAAAATGTTTTCATCATTAATTATATTTCTTTAATATTAATATAGATAATCCATAGAAATGAACAAATAATAATTATTAACTAAAAAGATATTTAAAAATATTTTTTAAAATAATTTTTTTTAATATATGAAGAGTAAGCGAATACTGTCTTATTTATCCATATTTAAAGGCCTCCCCTAGCAAAGTTAGAATGAAAAGTTTTCACTTAAAAACTTCAAAGGTAAAAGTTCCAATTATCTTATTTGCTGGAAATTTTTTTGAATTAATTTTTCAAAGCTAATGTCTAGTAGGTTGTGAACTCCACACAAAGTTCTCAGCCATTGAATTCAATCTCCCCACTCCCCACCCACATGCCAAGACCCCAGCAAGCCTCAAAATTTTTTCACCATTAATTATATTTCTTTAGCATTAATATAAATAATCTGTAAAATTAAAAAAATAATAATTATTAATTAAAAAGATGTTCAAAATATTTTCAAAAATAAAATTTTTCGAATATATGAACCTTAGGCGACTACTATCTTATTTTCACATACTTAAAGGCCCCTTCTAACAAAGCAAAGCATGAAAAGTTTCCCTTAAAATGCTCAAAGGTAAAAGTTCTAATTATTTTATTTGTAGGAAAGCTTCTTTAAAGTAATTAATTATTCGAAATTAATGTCTAGTAGGTTGTAGGCTCCACACGACATTCTCAACCATTGTATTCAATCTCCCCCTTCCCACCCACACGCCAACACCCCCAGAAAGCACTACAGAAATTTCTAGAAACACTTCAGAATTTTTTCATCATTAATTATATTTTTTTAACATCAATATAGATAATCCATAAAAATGAACAAATAACAATTGCTAATTTAAAAGAAATCTAAAAAAATTTTTAAAAATAAAATTTTCTTAATATATGAACCTTAGGCAACTACTGTCTTATTTACCCATACTTAAAGGCCTCCTCTAGCATAACAAAGCATGAAAAATTTTTCCTTAAAAGGGTCAAAGGTAAAAGTTCCAATTATTTTATTTGCAAGAAAGCTTCTTTGAATTAATTAATAATTCGAAGATAATGTCTGTAGGTTGTGGACTCCACACCAAGTTCTCAGCCATTGAATTCAATCTCCACACTCCCCACCCACATGCCAATCCCCCTTCTCCCAGCAACCACTACAAAATTTTTTCATCATTAATTATATTTCTTTAACGTTAATATAGATAATCCACAAAATGAACAAATAATTATTATTAATTAAAAAGATATCTAAAAATATTTTTAAAAATAAATTTTTTTAATACATGAACGTTAGGCGAATACTGTCTTATTTATCCATACTTACAGGCCTCCCCTAGCAAAGCTAGAATGAAAAGTTTTCCCTTAAATACTTCAAAGGTAAAACTTCTTATTATCTTATTTGCAAGAAAGTTTTTTTGAATTAATTAATTATTCGAAGTTAATGTCTACTAGGTTGTGGACTCCACACGAAGTTCTCAGCCATTGAATTCAATCTCCCCACTGCTTGTCCACACGCGAACAAGCCCCCTCCAACAATCACCTTTCACCATTAATTATATTTCTTTAACATTAATATAGATAATCCATAAAAATGAACAAATAATAATTATTAATTAAAAATATGTCAAAAATTATTTTTAAAAAATAAAATTTTCCTAATATATGAACCTTACGAGACTACTGTCATATTTTCCCATACTTAAAGGCCTCCACTAACAAAGCAAAGCATGAAAGGTTTTCCGATGAAATGCTCAAAGGTAAACGTTTCAATTATTTTATTTGTAAGAAATCTTCTTTGAATTAATTAATTATTCGAAGTTAATGTCTCGTAGGTTGTAGGGTCCACACAACGTTCTCAACCTTTAAATTCAATCTCCCCACTTCCCACCCACACGCCAAAGCCCACCCAGTAAGCACCTCAAAATATTCTAGAAGCACTGCAAAATATTTTCATCATTAATTATATTTTTTTAACATTAATATAGATAATCCATAAATATGAACAAATAATAATTGTTAATTAAAAAGATATCTAAAAACATTATAAAAAATAAAATTTTCCTAGTATATGAACCTTAGGCGACTACTGTCTTATTTATCCATATTTAAAGGCCTCCCCTAGCAAAGCAAAGCATGAAAAGTTTTTCCTTAAAAAGTTCAAAGGTAAAAGTTCAAATTATCTTATTTACAGGAAAGGTTCCATAAATTAATTAATTATTCGAAGTTAATGTCTAGTCGGTTGTGGACTCCAAATAAAGTACTTAGCCATTCAATTCAATCAACCCACTCCCCAGCTACACGCCAACATCCCCCTCCCCTTAGCAAGCACCTCATAATTTTCTAGAAGCACCTCATAATTTTTTCATCATCAATTATATTTCTTTAACATTAATATAGATAATCCATAAAAATAAACAAATAATAATAATTAATTAAAAGATGTCTAAAAATATTTTAAAAAATAAAATTTTCCTAATATATGAACCTTAGGCGACTGCAGTCTTAGTTACCTATACTTAAAGGCCTTTCCTAACAAAGCAAAACATGAAAAATTTTCCCTTAAAACGTTCAAAGGCAAAAGTTCCAATTATGTTATTCACAGAAAAGCTTCTTTTAATTAATTAATTAATTATTTGAAGTTAATGTCTGGTAGGTTGTGGACTACACACAAAGTTCTTAGCCATTGAATTCAATCTCCACACTAACCACCCATGCACCAACACCCCCAAGCAAGCATCTCAAAATTTTTTCACCAATAGTTATATTTCTTTAATATTAATATAGATAATCCATAAAAATGAACCAATAATAATTATTAATTAAAAAGATGTGTAAAAATATTTTTAACAATAAAATTTTCTTAATATATGAACCATAGGCGACTACTATCTTATTTACCCATACTTAATGGCCTCCTCTAGCAAAGCAATGCATGAAAAGTTTTTCTTTACAAAATTCCAATTATCTTATTTGCAGGAATGTTTTTTTGAATTAATTAATTATTCAAAGTTATTGTCCGGTAGGTTGTGGGCTCCACACAAAGTTCTCAGCCATTCAATTCAATCTCCCCACTCCACACCCGCTCCAACACCCCCTCCCCCAGTAAGCACCTCAGAATTTATTCATCATTAATTATATTTCTTTAACATTAATGTAGATAATCCATAAAAATAAACAGATAATAATTATTAATTAAAAGGATGTATAAAACTATTTAAAAAATAAATTTTTCCTAATATATGAACCTTAGGCGACTACTGTCTTATTTACTCATACTTAAAAGCCTCCCCTAGCAAAGCAAAGCTCCTAAAAAGTTCAAAGGCAAAAGTTCTAATTATCTTATTTGCAGGAAAGCTTCATTGAATTAATTAATTATTTGAAGTTAATGTCTAATAGGTTGTGGACTCCACACGAAGTTCTCAGCCATTGAATTCCATCTCCCCACTCCCCACCCACTCGCGAACCCCCAACTCCCATCCTCACCCCAAGCACATTTCACCATTAATATAGATAATCCATAAAAATGAATAAATAATAATTATTAATTAAAAAGATGTCTAAAAATATTTTTAAAAATAAAATTTTTCTAATATATGAACCTTGCGCGACTACTGTCTTATTTATCCATACTTAAAAGCCTCCTCTGGCAAAGCAAAGAATGAAAAGCTTTCACGTAAAAACTTCAAAGGTTAAAGTTTTAATTATCTTATTTGCAGGAAAGCGTCTTGGAATTAATTAATTATTCAAAGTTAATGTCTGGTAGCGTATGGACTCCACACGAAGAATCTCCCCACTCCTTACCCACACGCGAACCCCCCCTCTCCCCCAAATCACCTTTCACCATTAATATAGATAATTCATAAAAATGAATAAATAATAATTATTAATTAAAAAGATGTCTAAAAATATTTTAAAAAATAAAATTTTCTTAATATATGAACCTGTGGCGACTATTGTCTTATTTGGTCGAAGCTTAAAAGCCTCCCCTAGCAAAGCAAAGAGTGAAAAATTTTCCGTAAAAACTTCAAAGGTTAAAGTTTCAATTATCTTATTTGCAGGAAAGCATCTTTAAATTAATTAATTATTCAAAGTTAATGTCTGGTAGGTTATGGACTCCACACGAAGAATCTCCCCACTCCCTACCCACACGCGAACCCCCCTCTCCCCTAAAGCACCTTTCACCATTAATATAGATAATCCATAAAAATGAATAAATAATAATTATTAATTAAAAAGATGTCTAACAATATTTTTAAAAATAAAAATTTTCTAATATATGAACCTTTGGCGACTATTGTCTTATTTATCCATACTTAAAGACCTCCTCTAGCAAAACAAAGAATGAAAAGTTTTCTCGTAAAAACTTCAAAGGTTAAAGTTTCAAATATCTTATTTGCAGGAAAGCGTCTTTGAATTAATTATTTATTCAAAGTTAACGTCTGGTAGGTTATGGACTCCACACGATGAATCTCCTCACTCCCTACCCACATGTGAAAACCGTGAAAACCCCCAACCCCCTCCCTCCCGAAAAGCACCTTTCACCATCAATATAAATAATCCATAAAAATGAATAAATAATAATTATTAATTAAAAGGATGTCTAACAATTTTTTTTAAAATAAAAATTTTCTAACTTACGAGCCTTGGGCGACTACAGTCTTATTTATCCAAGCTTAAAAGCCTCCCGTGGCAATGCAAAGAGCAAAAAATTTTCAGTAAAAACATCAAAGGTTAAAGTTTCAACTATATTATTTGCAGGAAAGAGTTTTTGAATTAATTAATTATTCAAAGTCAATGTTTGGTAGGTTATGGAATCGACATGAAGAATCTCCCCGCTCACTACCCACACAGAACCACCAACCCGCCCCCGCCAACAATATAGATAATCCATAAAAATGAATAAATAATAATTATTAATTAAAAATATGTCTAAAAATAATTTAAAAAATAAAAATTTCCTAATATATATGAACCTTGGCCGACTACTGTCATATTTGTCCAAGCGTAAAAGCCACCCTGGCAAATCAAAGAATGAAAAATTTCGGGTAAAAACTTCAAAAGTTAAAGTTTTGATTATCTTATTTGCAGGAAAGCGTCTTTGAATTAATTAATTATTCAAAGTTAATGTCTGGTTGGTTATGGACTCCACACGATGAATCTCCTCACTCCCTACCCACACGACAAAACCGCCTACCCTTCCAAAAAAAGGCACCTTTCACCGTCAATATAGATAATCCATAAAAATGTATAAATAATAATTATTAATTAAAAAGATGTCTAAAACATTTTTAAAAATAAATTTTTTCTAATATACGAGCCTTGGGAGATTACTGTCTTATTTGTCCAAGCTTAAAAGCCTCCCGTTGCAAAGCAAAGAGTGACAAATTTTCCCCTAAAAACTTGAAAGGTTAAAGTTTCAATTATCTTATTTGCAGGAAAGCGTCTTTGAAATAATTATTTATTCAAAGTCAATGTCTGGTAGGTTATGGACTCCACACGATGAATCTCCTCACTCCCTACCCACACGTGAAACCCCCAAAGCACCTTTCACCGTCAATATAGATAATCCATAAAAATGGATAAATAATAATTATTAATTAAAAAGATGTCTAAAAACATTTTTAAAAATAATTTTTTTCTAATATACGAGCCTTGGGCGACTACTGTCTTATTTGTCCAAGCTTAAAAGTCTCCCGTGGCAAAGCAAAGAGTAAAAAATTTTCCTGTAAAAACATCAAAGGTGAAATTTTCAACTATCTTATTTGCAGGAAAGCGTCTTTGAATTAATTAATTATTCAATGTTAATGTCTGGTAGGTTATGGACTCCACACGAAGAATCTCCCCACTCCCTACCCACACGCGAACCCCCCCTACTCCAAAGCACCTTTCACCATTGATATAGATAATCCATAAAAATGAATAAATAATAATTATTAATTAAAAATATGCCTGAAAATATTTTTAAAAATAAAATTTTTCTAATATATGAACCTTGGGAGACTGCTGTCTTATTTGTCCAAGCTTAAAAGCCTCCTGTGGCAAAGAAAGGAGTGAAAAATTTTCTCGTAAAAATTTCAAAGTTTAAAGTTTCAATTATCTTATTTGCAGGAAAGCGTCTTTGGATTAATTAATTATTCAAAGTTAATGTCTGGTAGGTTATGGACTCCACATGAAGAATCTCCCCACTCTCTACCTACACGCGAACCCCCTTCTCCCAAAGAACCTTTCAACATTAATATAGATATTCCATAAAAATGAATAAACAATAATTATTAATTAAAAATATTTCTAAAAATATTTTAAAAAATAAAATTTTTCTAATATATGAACCTTGGGCGACTACTGTCTCATTTATCCATGCTTAAAGGCCTCCCCTGGCAAAGGAAAGAATGAAAAGTTTTCCCGTAAAAACTTCAAAGGTTAAAGTTCAATTATCTTATTTGCAGGAAAGTGTCTTTGAATTAATTAATTATTCAAAGTTAATGTCTGGTAGGTTATGGACTCCACACGAAGAATCTCTCCATTCCCTACCGACACGCGAACCCCCTCCCTCGGGCAACAATATAGATAATCCATAAAAATTTATAAATAATAATTATTAATTAAAAAGACGTCTAAAAATATTTTAAAGAATAAAATTATCGTAATATATGAACCTTGGGCAACTACTGTCTTATTTGTCTAAGCTTATAAGCCTCCCCTGACAATTTAAAGAATGAAAAATTTTCCCGCAAGAACTTCAAAGGTTAAATTTTCGATTATCTGATTTGCAAGAAAGCATTTTTGAAGTAATTAATTCTTCAAAGTTAATGTCTGGTAGGCTATGGACTCCACACGATGAATCTCCTCACTCCCTACCGACACATGAAACCCCCATCCCCCAAAAAAAGCACCTTTCACCATCAATATAGATAATCTATAAAAATGAATAAATAATAATTATTAATTAAAAAGATGTCTAAAAATATTTTAAAAACTAAAATTTTTCTAAAATATTAACTTTGGGCGACTGCTGTCTTATTTGTCCAAGCTTAAAAGCTACCCGTGGGAAAGCAAAGAGTGAAAAATTTTCTCGTAAAAACTTCAAAGGTTAAAGTTTCAATTATCTTATTTGCAGAAAAGCGTCTTTGAATTAATTAATTATTCAAAGTTAATGTCTGGTAGGTTATGGACTCCACATGAAGAATCTCCCCATTCTCTACCCACACGCGAACCCCCCTCCCCCAAAGCACCTTTCACCATTAATATAGATAATCCATAAAAATGAATAAATAATAATTATTAATTAAAAAGATGGATAAAAATATTTTTAAAATAAAATTTTTCTAATATATGAATCTTGGGCGACTACTGTCTTATTTATCCATGCTTAAAGGCCTCCCCTGGCAAAGCAAAGAATGAAAAGTTTTCCCGTGAAAACTTCAAAGGTTAAAGTTTCAATTATCTTATTTGCAAGAAAGCGTCTTTGAATTAATTAATTTTTCAAAGTTAACGTCTTGTAGGTTATGGACTCCACACGAAGAATCTCTCCACTCCCTACCCACACGCGAACACCCCCCCTCCCCCCACGCCAACAATATAGATAATCCATAAAAATGAATAAATAATAATTATTAATTTAAAAGATGTCTAAAAATATTTTAAAAAATAAAATTTTCCTAATATATGAACCTTGGGCGACTACTGTTTTATTTGTCTAAGCTTAAAAGCCTCCCCTGGCAAAGGAAAGAATGAAAAATTTTCCTGTAAATACTTCAAAGGTTAAAGTTTCAATTATCTTATTTGCAGGAAAGCGACTTTGAATTAATTAATTATTCAAAGTTAATGTCTAGTAGGTTATGGACTCCACACGAAGAATCTCCCCACTCCTTACCCACACGCGAACCCGCCCCTCCCCCGGAACAATATAGATAATCCATAAAAATGAATAAATAATAATTATTAATTAAAAAGATGTCTAAAAATATTTTAAAAAATAAAATATTCTTAATATATGGACCTTGGGCGACTACTGTCTTATTTGTCTAAGCTTAAAAGCCTCCCTTGACAAAGCAAAGAATGAAAAATTTTGCCGTCAAAAGCTTCAAAGTTTAAAGTTTCAATTATCTTATTTGCAGGAAAGCTTCTTTGAATTAATTAATTATTCGAAGTTAATGTCTGGTAGGTTGTAGACTCCACGTAAAGTTCTCAGCCATTGAATTCAATCTCCCCACTCCCCACCCCCACAACCCATCGGGCAAATTGTGAGCGTCGATTCTTTGAATAAATTCGTTCTCTCTTTGCTTTCTTTCAATATCGTTCTCTTCTTGTGAGAATCCTGAACCAAACCATGGTTGCGGTGGAAGAGCATCTACTCTCTGCTTTCTTTCAGGTGCTGTTTGACAGGTTGGCTTCCCCTGATTTGCTGAACTTTGTTGGTCAACATGGAGGCGGGGTTGATTCGGAGCTCAGAAAGTGGGAAAATACTTTCAAGATGATTCAGGGTGTGCTGAGGGACGCAGAGGAGAAGCAATTGACGGACGAGGCTGTGAAAATTTGGCTGGACGATCTTCGAAACTTGGCTTATGATGCTGAGGACATTCTTGATGAGTTTGCCAATTAAGCCTTGGAGCACAAGTTAATGGAAGATAGATTTCGCACTAGCAAAGTTAATAAACTCACCCCTGCAGCCTGTTCTAATTGTTTCACACTAATTAGCAGTATAAAGTTCAGTTCCAGTATGCGGTTCAAGATTAAAGATATCACAAGCCGCTTGGAAGAGCTCTGTAAACAAAGAATTGAACTTGGATTGCAACTGACTCCTAGAGCTGGATGGACTTCATCAACTGCTACTGCTCAGCGAAGGCCATCCAGTTCAAGTGTGCCGACAGAACGTGCTGTGTACGGAAGAGATGATGGTAAAGCTAAAATACTTGAAATGGTGTTGAGCGATGAGCCAAGTGTTTCCAACTTTCGTGTAATCCCCATCGTCGGCATGGCTGGGGTTGGAAAAACAACCCTTGCACGGGAGGTTTACAATGACTGGGCAATTGAAGACTTCAAATTCGACATAAAAGCTTGGGTTTGCGTCTCAAGACGACTTTGATGCGCTGAGCATTTCCAGGGCAATGCTTGAATCATTCACCTGCAAGTCTTGTGATCTAAAGGCTTTAAATGAAGCGCAGGTTGAAGTGAAGAATGAAGTGAATGGGAAAAGTTCTTGCTAGTCCTGGATGATGTTTGGAACGAGAATTACAACTCGTCAACCTTGCTGGCACTAGTATCAAAAGCTTACCCGAGTCAACAAGTTCACTGTTGAATTTAGAAATTTTGATATTAAAACTGTTCTCGTCTTATAAAGTTGCCAATCAAAATGAGAAAATTGATCAATTTAAGTCATCTTGACATAGAAGGTGCAAATTTACTCAAAGAGATGCCTTGGGGAATGAAAGAATTGAAGAATCTCAGGAAGTTGTCTAATTTTATTGTGGGCAAGGGTGGTTGTGAATCTGGTTTGAATGATCTGAAAAATTTAAATTTCATCCGTGGAGAACTTTGTATCTCAGGATTAGAAAATGTGCATGATTCACAGGATGCAAGAGAGGCCACGTTATGCGAGAAGCGGAATCTGAAAGCATTGTCATTACGATGGGGGACTCAATTCGGCATCCCGAGAGATGCAGCTGTAGAAGAAAATGTACTTGCCATGCTGCAACCTCAAAAAGATTTAAAAGAGCTCACAATTAGGCATTGTGGTGGTGTAAGATTTCCATTCTGGATCGCCAATCCATCATTCTCTATGATGGAGGTCGTTAACTTCGAAAATTGCGAAAATTGCACATCCTTGCCAGCGCTCGGGTTGTTGAGTTCACTTAAACACCTTGTTGTTAAAGGGTTGAAGAAATTGAAAAGCATGGGTGAGTTTTATGGAGTGAGTTGCTCAAATCCTTTTCAATCACTGGTGACTCTTTGCTTTGAGGATTTGCCGGAATGGGAGTATTGGGACACCAAATTCGATAAAAATGGTGTTATTGCAGGATTCTCAAGCCTCTGTAAACTTTCCATTGTAGAATGTCCCAAATTATCTGGGAAATTGCCGGAGCATCTACCTTCATTAGAGAAGTTTATTGCTAGTAAATGTGGAGAATTGGTAGTTTCATTCTCAACTTTTCCGAAGCTCTGCAAATTAGAAATTGAGGAATGCAAAGGACTTGTGTGCGGCATTCCAATTGAACCAAAGTCAATCGAGTCAATGACTATTTCAAATAAATCTTTACAAATAAATGGATGCAAAGGGTGACATCTGATTATTTTTCAGCTGCTGAGTCTATGTCACTACCAAACTCGGTGACTGTCATTTCAAATCTTTTGGAGTTTGGAAAATTTCTGAAGCAAGGATTTCAGCAAGTAGAGGCATTGTGGGTTGGCGATTCTCAACAGATCAAGTCATGGACAGACTATCCCCAACATCAATTTAAGAAGCAAGAACAAGGGCTACATGTTATCACCTTGCCTGAAGAGGTATCAATTGATGAAAGTTGCATGAGTCTTGTTTCAGTTCCGGAGATCAATTTATTCCCAATAATCAGCGGTCTCTAAAAATTGGACAGTGCAGAGCTATAAAATTCTTCCCTGAGCAAATTATTGGCAACAATTCACAACTCGAAAGCTTGTATATCAGTGATTGTGATTCTCTAACATTCATCACAAGACCCAAGCTACCTTCATCTCTTACATGGCTTGGGATCAAGAATTGTAAGAACTTGCAGCATTTGGTCGATGGTGAAGACGATGCTTCTTCATCGTCGTCTTCATCAGGGATGCTGAAATATCTTGAGACTTTTTATTGCCCTGAGTTCACCACTCTATCATCAGGAATTCAGTTACTTGAAGACCTCTACATAAGCGAATGTCAAAAGCTGGAGTCAATACCCGATGGCCTGCACAACTTACAGACAATTTCAATATGGGATTGTCCAAATCTTGTTTCTTTGGGAGAAAGAGGGCTTCCCAGCACCATTTCAAGAGTTTCAATGTGGGATTGTGAGAAGCTTGAAGCCCTGCCCAAAGACATGCACAAACTCAACTCTCTTCAAGATTTTTGGATAAGGGGATGTCCGAGTATTGTGTCGTTTCCGGAAGAAGGTTTCCCACCAATCTAAGAAGACTTGCAATGGGAAGAGATGTGAAAATGTTGTACAAGGGACTCATCCACTGGGGTTGCACAGGCTTACCTCTCTTACATACCTCTCGTTTGAAGGATGTGATGAAGCAATCTTTTCAGACGAGGAGTCTGGAATGATGGTGCCCACCACTCTAACTCATCTGCACATTTGGGAATTGCCAAAATTGAAGTACCTATCTTCAACGGGTTTTCAAAGACTCGCCTCTCTTCCATATCTGTGGATCAATGATTGCCCAAATCTCTCGTCATTTCCAGAGGTGTGCCTTCCATCCTCACTTTTGGAATTATGGATCAATAAATGTCCAAAGCTCAAAAAAGAATGCAAAAGGGATAAAGGAAAAGAGTGGTCCAAGATTGTCGATATCCCATACGTGAAGATAGATGGCAGATTCATTCACGATCCAGAGTCAGAGGAAGAGTAGTAGATATATATTATAATTACTTCATGTCATCTTTTATAATTACTTCATGCCATCTTATCTTCGTCTAAACAATACAAGGTTAATTGATTCTGTAGGCCAGTATCATGAATCCTTGATCTGCCCTAGTTAAATTGAAATGCTTCTTTCTCACTTTCTATTTCATTTTCACAATTATATCATCCAATGTACGGTGATAGTTTGTAAAGGTAATTAGCACCTTTTAAGTGTAATTGCGTGGAGTAGGCTAATACCTGGTCAATCCGACCAGGACAAAAGCCGGACCATATGTTAAAAAAAAGGGGTCCGGGTATTGAAATTCAATACCTGGATATTTTCGGGCACGGGTCCGAGCAAGGGGTTAAAAACCCGGAACCCAGATTGTGCCCGATTTCTTAAAAAAAAAAAGTGGAAAAATATAAAACGCCTAAATCGTTAACCCTAGCTCCAGCTCCACTGCTCGGCTTGGAGAGTGTTGAAAAAATCAAATCAAAGCACATGTTTAAAGTTTGGTCAAAATTGTTCAAAATTTGGCAAACCACATGTTCAAAGTTTGGTCAAAATTGTTCAAAGTTTAGCTAAAAATTAGGTAATCACCAAACAAACTTTGATAATTTTAAAGGTTTGATGAAATAGTACTACCATGCATTCCTATAAATAGCTATTATTCTTCATTTGTTAAGGCATCCCATAATTGAGAGCAATTGCAAGTGAAGCAATTGAGAAAGTTGAGAGAGCTTCCACTTGAGTGCTAGGAGAATTCATTTGGGTGTATTGGGGTATTGGGTTTTTGTGAGTTTTTTCCAATTTGTAAATTCTAATTTGTTAGTAAAATTATCTTCCAATCTTTACCCGTGGATGTAGGCTTTACGCCGAACCACGTAAATTATTGTGTCAATTTTCTTTGAAATTGTTTACACCACACTTACGTTTATTCAGAAGTCACAGTTACCATAAATTAGTAATCTGCTCAACCCGCGCTTCCGCACAATAATTGGTATCAGAGCCAAAGGTTCGTACTTGGGGTATATAGTACTATTCATAGATACGGTACTAGATACGACCATTTGTACTTGGAGAACAGTCTATTATAAGTAGTGTGTATTTTTGCATGTCTAAGAAAGTTTTGTCAATAAGACGATAAGATTCTAAGTAGTCTGGGTTTTAAGTGGGACTATTGTGACCCTCCATTCTTCTGAGAACTTTCCTGGTGCATTTATTCACTCGAAATAAACATCATAGAGACTGTTTTTCAAGTGTGAATAGTTGTTGAAGGCACTGATTATTTGAGGTTGAGAAGGATGGCAGAAGAGTCATCGTCGTCTTCGTCAGCAAGGACTACTATGACTAATGCAAAGTTTGAAGTGGAGAAATTTGATGGTACCAATAATTTTAGTATGTGGCAATGTGAGGTGTTGGATGTCTTATGTCAGCAAGAGCTAGATCTCGCTCTAGAAGAAAAGGATAAAAATATGGATGACAAGGAGTGGACAAAAATCAATAGACAAGCATGTGGTATTATTCACCTATGTCTGGCTAAAGATCATAAGTACTCTGTCATGAGGGAGACATCAGCAAAGAAATTGTGGAAGACACTAGAAGAAAAATATATGAAGAAAAGCCTTGAAAATAGGCTTTATATGAAAGGAAACTCTATCAATTCACGTATGCACCTGGTATGTCGATGAATGGCCATGTGAACTCATTCAATAAAATATTTGCGGATTTACTAAATTTGGATGAGAAATTTGAAGATGAAGATAAGGCATTGTTGCTGTTGAATTCGCTTCCTGATGAATATGACCATCTCAACACCACTTTGCTTCATGGGAAGGACAATGTTACATTTGATGCTGTATATAGTGCACTGTATAATACTGAGACCAGAAAGAAAGATAAAAAGGATCACAGAGATATAGTTGCAGAAGTATTGACAGCAAGAGATCGTTCACAAAGCCGCAAACCTAGAAAAAGGGCAAGTCTAAAGGTAGGCCTGCCAAAGATGAATGTACTTTTTATCGCGAGAAAGGGCATTGGAAAAGAATTGTCCTAAGTTACGAAAGGGCAAGGCTATTTATGATGCATGTGTAGCCGAGCATGATAAGGAGTTAGAATTTAGTCTGGTTGGCATGACGTTGACATGTCAATCAGATGAGTGGATTTTGGATTCGGGTTGTAATTATCATATGTGTCCTAATAAGGGCTGGTTTTCTAACTTCAAGGAGCTAGATGGTGGAGTTGTTTTTATGGGCAATGACAATGCTTGTAAAACTATGGGAATAGGTTCAATTCAATAGAAGAATTATGATGGCTCAATCCAAGTCTTGACAGAAGTTCGCTATGTACCAAGTTTAAAGAAAAATATCATCTCATTAGGAGTCCTAGAATCCAAAGGGCTTACAATCACTATGAGAGATGGATTCTTGAAGGTAGCAGCTGGTGCACTGACGATGATGAAAGGCACAAGAAGGAATAACTTGTACTATTTTCAAGGGAGTACAGTTATTGGATTAGCATCAATAGTTTCGAGAAAGGATGCAGATTAAGAGGCAACCAAGTTGTGGCATATGCGTTTAGGACATGTCGGTGAAAAAGATTTGCAGACTTTGGTTAAGCAAGGCTTATTGAAAGGTGCAAATTCTTGCAAATTGGAATTTTGTGAACAAGCAAACAAGAGTAAAGTTTGGTTCAGCAATTTACAATACAAAAGGGATTCTGGATTATGTTCACAGTGATGTGTGGGGATCTACTAAAGTAGCTTCTTTGAGAGGTATGCATTTTTTGTTACTTTTGTTGATGATTATTCAAGAAAAGTATCGGTGTATTTGATGAAGAACAAAAATGAAGTTTTGAGTATATTTCTGAAATGGAAAAAGATGGTCGAGACTCAGACTGGTCGAAAGGTTAAAAGACTTCGCTCAGATAATGGTGGTGAGTACAAGAATGATCCATTTTTACAAGTATGATCGAGATGAGGGCATTGTGCAACACTTCACTGTTCGAGGTATACCACAACAGAATGGGATGGTAGAACGCATGAACCGAACTATACTGGAGAAAGTTCAGTGTATGTTGTTCAATGTTGGATTGGGCAAGGAATTTTGGGCTGAGGCTATTGTATATGCATGCCATCTAATTAGTCGTTTGCCATCAGCTGCAATTGAGGGCAAAACACCCATGGAAATGTGGACTAGTAAACTTGCTACTGATTATGATACTTTACATGTCTTTGGTTCCACTGTTTATTATCATGTAAAGGAATCTAAGTTAGACCCAAGAGCGAAGAAAACATTGTTCATGGGTATAACTGGTGGAGTAAAAGGACACCGTTTATGGTGTCCAGATACGAAGAAGATCATTTTCAACAGAGATGTGACTTTTGATGAATTAGTCATGTTAAAACAAAAAGATTCACAAAAGGATGACAACACCAGTAGTACTCCACAGCAGGTGGAGCTTGAAAAGGTTAAAGATAATCCAGCTAGTGTTGAAGAGGTAGATGATTCTCAATCGACCGAAGATGAAGAAGAGGTTCTGACTCAGGAACCTTTAGAGCAACAAGATTCAATTGCATATAGAAGGCCACGAAGAGAGATTCGTAGACCTGCTCGCTTTGTTGATATAGTGACTTATGCACTTCCAATTGTAGATGATGATGTTCCTTCCACTTAAAGAGAAGCAGTAAGTATCCTTAAAAATGTACAGTGGAAGCAAGCAATGGATGAAGAAATGCAGTCCCTTCAAAAAAATGGAACTTGGGAGTTAGTTACACTGTCCAAAGATAAAAAGACAATTGGGTGCAAATGGGTATATGAAAAAAAGGACGAATTTCCTCGTAAGGATAAAATTCGATATAAGGCTAGATTGGTAACGAAGGGTTACGCTCAGAAAAAAGGAATGAGACTACAATGAGGTATTTTCTTCAATTGTGAAACATTCGTTTATTCGGATTTTGCTAGCCATTGTTGCGCAATATGATCTTGAGCTAGTTCAACTTGATGTAAAAACTGCGTTCTTCCACAGTGATTTGGAAGAAGAAATCTACATGACTCAACCAGATGGATTTAGAATTACTCGAAAAGAAAATTGGGTTTGCAAACTGAAAAAGTCGCTTTATGGATTGAAACAATCTTCAAGGCAGTGGTACAAAATTTGATCGGTTTATGAAAGGGTAAAGGTACACAAGAAATAAATTTGATCATTGTGTGTATTTTCGCAAGCTACAAGAAGGATCTTTCATATATTTACTCTTATATGTCGATGATATTTGATATTGGTTTGGTAGATAGAGCCTGGGTCGCCAAGCCTAAGCCCCCGACAGAGAGTATGGATCACTATGTCTCAAAAATGCGTCTTGCTTATGCCAGTATAGTTGTTGTTCTTATGCCACTATTAGTAGATCAAACGCTTTTTTTTCTCTGATCTTTCGGAGTCCTTAATCGAGTTAGATTCGCACCGTAGGTTAATCTCTCATTTTTTGGAGCTTTACTTTACTATTACTAATAAGGGCTCACTGCCCCTATATGCTTCAAGCTTATGGACACTTCAAGCCCATATCTTCGCATCTTGTCTTTAGGTTTTATCGACTTGCATGCTGATGAGCTCTTTCCCTCATGTTCTGTGACTCGAGTAATAGGAGCTCTACACTAGAGCACTAAAGAACGGCATCTCTGTATCGGATTGCCTTAGCCCTTTGGTATCCCATTGGCTTATCCCCACGGTATTTGTATCGGTATCTCGTTCTAATAGACTTGCTTGTGCATCTTGTCTTTGGTTTTATATACTTATATTATAATCCAGTGGTAATAACAAAGATGAGATTGAGAAGTTGAAAACTAAACTCAATCAAGAATTTGAGATGAAAGATCTAGGTGAAGCTAAGAAGATTCTTGGCATAGAGATATGCAGAGATAGAGCTCGTGGTAAAGTCAGCTTGTCTCAGAAGCAATATTTGAAGAAGGTATTACAACAGTTTGGCATGAATGATCAGACAAAACCTATAAGTACCCCATTGGCTTCTCATTTCAAGCTTTCTGCACAACTATCTCCTTCAACAGATGAGGAACAAGAATACATGTTGCAAGTTCTGTATTCAAATACAGTTGGTAGCTTGATGTATGCAATGATGTGTACAAGGCCTGACATTTCACAAGCAGTTAGTATGGTGAGCATATATATGCATAATCCTGATAAAGGACATTGACAAGCTGTGAAATGGATTCTACGGTACATTTATAAAACCGTTGATATTGGTTTACTGTTTGAACGAAATGACACACTTAGTCAAGGTGTGATTGGGTACGTTGATTCTGATTATGCCGGTGATATAGACAAACGACGATCAACCACTAGATATGTATTTACTCTTGCTAGAGGGCCAATTAGTTGGAAGTCTACACTATAGTCTACAGTTGCACTGTCAACCACAGAGGCCGAGTATATGGTAATTACGGAGGCTATTAAAGAGGCTGTTTGGTTACAAGACTTGCTTGGAAACTTAGGATTGATCCAGGAGCATGTTAACTTGTATTGTGACAGTCAAAGTGCTATTCACTTAGTAAAGAATCAAGTTTATCATGCGCATACGAACCATATCGATGTACGATTTCACTTTGTGAGGAAATTATTGATGAGGGGAAAATTCTTCTTCAGAAAATCAAGACTGCAGAGAATCCTGCAGATATGTTAACTAAGGTGGTGACAACGATCAAGTTTGAGCATTGGCTAAACTTGGTCAATATCCTAAAAGTTTAAAATAGTGAGAAAGGTAGAGATTGGAGGATCATTTTATATACAAGGAAGTTCAGTAATATTTTGAACTACGGTTGGCTTAATCACAAATTTTGGGTACGTAGGCAATCACAGAGATGTAGCCACTTTGGGAATGATGGTTCGTTGGTAGTCAGCTCAGATTTGGATAAATCTTCACCGAGGTGGAGAATTATTGAAAAAATCAAATCAAAGCACATGTTTAAAGTTTGGCCAAAATTGTTCAAAGCCAAATTGTTCAAAGTTTGGCTAAAAATTAGGTAATCACCAAATAAATTTTGACAATTTTAAAGGTTTGGTGAAATAGTGCTACCATGCATTTCTATAAATAGCTATTATTCTTTATTTGTTAAGGCATCCAATAATTGAAAGCAATTGCAAGTGAAGCAATTGAGAAAGTTAAGAGAGCTTCCAATTGAGTACTAGGAAAATTCATTTGGGTGTATTGGGGTATTGGGTTTTTGTGAATTTTTTCTAATTTGTAAATTATTATTTGTTAGTAAAATTATCTTCCAATCTTTGCCCGTGAATATAAGCTTTACACCGAATCACGTAAATTATTATCTCAATTTTTTTTAAAATTATTTACACCACATTTACGTTTCTCCAAAAGTCACAGTTACCATAAATTAATAATTTACTCAGCCTGCACTTCCGTACAACAAAGAGGATATAGTCCATTTGTACTATTCATAGATGATGTTTTATCATTAATCTCATGTTTCTTTTTTCCATTTTTCAACAGTGATGCAAGTTGACAGCAGTTGATCGTGCCAGTAGCTAAGTGGTTATGCTAGCTGGTTTCATATATTAATTCCTTTCATACACTATGCAAAAAATAAAACAAAATAAAGCCTCTTACGCCGAGGTGGACGGCATATAGGGCCACAGGGTGCCCTGGCACCAGAAGAGTTTAAAAATTTGGGCTATTAAATAAAACATGAAATTTAGTTTAAAAGTCTATATTGGCCCTGGCATAATTAATGTATAAACTTTAAATGTTGGATAATAAAGTAATTTAAAAGTTCCCACTAAAGTGCACTAATATTTGATAGCCTCTGTACATTAAGGTTTGGAAATTTTGTATGGGTAGTGGCCCTTTCGCTTTGTAATTATTTTCTTTCATAAATTATAAGTGTATTTTTTTCTCATATAGTATTGACATTAAATAATAGTAATTTTATTTTAAAATTTTGATGATTTGATTTGGTAGTAATTTATTATTTTTAAGAATTTAAAAATTAAAAGTTTAATTTTTGTCCCATACAATTTACCTCTTAGCTCTGCCCTTGCTCTTACGGGTAACATTTGCAGCCGAAACCACAGATGTGCATAACTTTGCTGCCACTCTGCAGGAGTACTGAATCAGCTGCAAGGTTAAAATGGGTATTTGCTGCTGTTTTATACTTCGGCAGCCGTAAATATTAAAATTAATCACGAAAAAGAAGTTAATTAATCATTTAAATTAAGTGTGTTTTGCTTTATTATTTGATAGGCTTAACAACAAGCTGCAAGCCAAAAAACCTTTGGTTTTGTTACTTATAAGACAAAATAGTCACAATCTACAAAATCATTTGTAGCGATTAAGTTAGGTTCACAGATTAAATAATTACCATCATAATTTCTGTCAGTTAAAGAGCAATATAGTGATAATTTACTGATTAAGAGTTTGTTAATTTAACACTTATTTCAACTTGTGATTTCGTCTTCCATTTCTTGTTATTTCACATGCATGAATTATGTTAAATGCTCCCCATGAGGTATTTCGTACGTTCTCTGTTTAGTAATTACGGTTTGGCTAGTACGTCGCATCGGAATGTTTAATGTAAATTTTTTATTACCGAAAGTTTATGTAACAGATTTTTATGATTCATTTGATCATTTCATACGGAGGGAAGAAAGGTGGGCAGCTTTTATCTCTGACTTTGAAGTACTTGACGGAATTTACTCATTGATGTTTTCTACTCTAGCAGGTCAAATATGTGAACTTTAACTCTGAATTTTGGTAGTTGCAGATTCTAGTACATTCCAGAGTTCATACTATGTTTTGCCAGATTTGTGTTATTTAGTAGTACTCCTACTGTTAAGAAGTAAAGTTTTCAGAACAGCCCAGGTTCCAGAAAATGGATAGATGGAAAAGACTTGTTCTGGTCCTTCTTGAGCAGAAAATGATAAATCCATTTTGATCAGGTAAACTGCAAAGCTCTCACCCACACAATTCAGCATCTGAGACTGGTATTTGGACATTTAATTTCACTTGTCTTATCTTCGTTTTGCAGGGAGTCTTAATCATCATATTTGAATTGAAAGTTCAGGACAATTTGCAAAGTTGTTGCATTTACTTGATTGGTACCGGTGGAAAGGTTGATATGGTGAGTTTATATTTAATATAATTGTTGGGAATGCGGATGCTTAACGGAATCATAGTATTCTATTAAGGAGGATCATGAACTTCTTACTATTTTGAAGAGATCATTACAACCATCGGGAAGGCTTGCTTTTGGATCATGTCAATGGTACTTCTGAGAGGGAGCATAAGGATCAAGGTGGCAGTACTATAATTCAGCTGTTGAAGTTCATGTGGCCGCGCCTATTGATTCTGCTTGGATGAATTTTGGCAAGACTGGATTGGAGGACATCAAAGCAAAGCAAGAGCTTATTCTTCAACGTTTTGCAAGGAATTGAGGCTATTGATCAATGCTTACAGCGAATATGGTCTTTATTGAATGATTTTCAGTGTTACTGAAACTTTACTATAGCAAAATTTCCAGGCCATCTCAAATTGCAAATTATGACATTTGATTTTAGAGAAATAATTACGATACAGACGGATTGATTTTTACTCTTAGTGAGATTAATAGGCGTTGTGATCACATTTAGAAACTTCCAGGACGAGTTATGTGTTATCCTGAAAATTGTGAACAGTATAGATTGAATGTCATGGGACTACCATTTTCATTGAGTCTCATGCATGAGACTTCATAGTTTATCAAACTGGACATCTTTATTTTTCTATCCATATATTTATTGTTCAAAAACTCGTTGTATATTAATTGTTTTGATTTTTCGAATTTGGAACACTGGTGTGAAAAATTCCAATTTCCAGCAGCAGTTCCCACTTCTATAATTTATTTCATAATTCAAACAACTTCTGAAAATCATTGGAATTTTTATTATAGTACGTAGATATGTCTAGTTCTATATATTTAAGTTGGTAATTTTTAGCCTCATAATAAAATCTTTAAAAATCATAGAGTTGGACTCGCAATCCTAGAAATTATTTTCCAGAATTACAAAAGTTGATATTGAAGTCACTATGGGTTACTTCTTCGTCACTAAATGTCTTCCAAATTTTAATTTTAATTCTTTATTGTTTCCTCTAATAGTCAAAACTTAAATTACTATTTTTGAATACATGTAACTAAAGTTATGAATTTTCATCAGCAAACCTCTGTATATATTACCATTGGACAATTTTGACATTTTGTAGAAAATTAGTTTTTGGAGATGTTTTTGAACTCTGATTAATTTTTTGAAACTCTATATTGAATGTCAACATTTTCACAGTAATTCTTTTGTAATATTTATAATTTTTTATAACATATTTATAGCTTATTAAAAATCAGCTCCTATAAGTTAGTAGAGTGTAATTTAATAAATTAATATGTTTATATAAGAGTTAATGATTTAAGGATGTTTGGATTTCCTATTAAGGTCAAAATTGATAATGATATTAACGAGAATCTTGTCTTAATAATTACAGGCCACGGGTGAGCTAGTGTGATTGAAGTTATTGTTGGTTACTTTGGATCGAGATAAGTAAATTAATGTATATTGTTTATTATATGTACATATTTAAATATGTATGAAAAGATTTCAAATGGATTGGCATTTTATGGTTTTGAAGTAATTTCACAATTATAGTTTATGATAATAATTTACATTTAGTTAAAAACTTATTTAAAATGTTTTCTTAATTTTTTTTTTAAATGACTTTACAATACTTTTTTTTTATATATATAATTGGTTTCCTTAAAAATTGTTTGTAAAACTTTGCCAATTAAATGTTTTATAGAAGTGTTTTATTAATCGATTACTAAATGACTGATAATGAAATACTAAAAATTGCGTTTAAGGTGTTGGCTCATTGTCTGAAGATACCATTATTGATATCACTAAGTAGCTAGTTATCATTAGCAAACCGTTGTATACCCAATCCCCTGCCTTCTTCTTTTGAAATACATTATTCCATGAGCCCCGTAAAGAAAGAGAAGCTCACCTTCGGATCCTTGATTCTCGGCACCATCGGGTCTGATTTTTCCCAAACATCATCATTATCGCAACTCTTTCAATTTCAAGCCATATCTAATGTAGCCTACAGCTCACTCCAAACCCTACCAGCTTTCCAGGCCATCTAATCTCCGTCATTCCGCTAGACTGTTGGAGTAATTAAACTTGACGTTGTGACCGAGCCATATCAGTTCAAGATCAGTTTGAATGTCGTAGATATCAAGGCATCGTTCACTTTTGGGAAGACTTTGGTTGGCTCCATTCAGAAGGGCCTTCCCCATAGGATGGCAAAATCCGGATCCGGATCCGGATGCACCCAAATCCGGATCCGGATCCGCATCAATAATTTTGCATCCGGATCCGGAAAATATATGCAGATCCGGATGCGGATAATATCCGCACGGATTACGGGCGGATATTTCGGATATCCGGATCTGTAAATATTAAATTTTAATAATTTAAAATATAATTTAAAATTTTAAAATTTTATATAATGATATCAAATAAAATACAATCATAAATTTATAGTTAATAATTTAACATGAATAACATACAATAACATCATAAATTCACAATTGAAATTATCACAACATAAATTAAAAATAGAAATAATATAAATTCAGTAATTTATCTAATAATACTAAATAAAATCTAATCATAAATTGATAACTCAATAATTAACAATTCAACATGAATAACATACAATAACATCTTACATCATAATCCATAATTAAAGATACCACAATATGAATTAAACATAAAAAATAATATAAATTCACAATTTACTTAATAACATCAAATAAAATCTAATTATAAATTTATAATTCAACAATTAATAATTTAACATGAATAACATACAATAACATCATAAATTCACAATTGAAATTATCACAACATAAATTAAAAATAGAAATAATATAAATTCAGTAATTTATCTAATAATACCAAATAAAATCTAATCATAAATTGATAACTCAATAATTAACAATTCAACATGAATAACATACAATAACATCTTACATTATAATCCATAATTAAAGATACCACAATATGAATTAAACATAAAAAATAATATAAATTCACAATTTACTTAATAACATCAAATAAAATCTAATTATAAATTTATAATTCAACAATTAATAATTTAACATGAATAACATACAATAACATCATAAATTCACAATTGAAATTATTACAACATAAATTAAAAATAGAAATAATATAAATTCAACAATTTATCTAATAATACCAAATAAAATCTAATCATAAATTCATAACTCAATAATTAACAATTCAACATGAATAACATACAATAACATCTTACATCATAATCCATAATTAAAGATACCACAATATGAATTAAACATAAAAAAATAATATAAATTCACAATTTACTTAATAACATCAAATAAAATCTAATTATAAATTTATAATTCAATAATTAATAATTCAACAATTAACAATTCAACACGCATAACATACAATAACATCATAAATTCACAATTGAAATTATTACAACATAAATTAAAAATAGAAATAATATAAATTCAACAATTTATCTAATAATACCAAATAAAATCTAATCATAAATTCATAACTCAATAATTAACAATTCAACATGAATAACATACAATAACATCTTACATCATAATCCATAATTAAAGATACCACAATATGAATTAAACATAAAAAATAATATAAATTCACAATTTACTTAATAACATCAAATAAAATCTAATTATAAATTTATAATTCAATAATTAATAATTCAACAATTAACAATTCAACATGCATAACATACAATAATATCATAAGTTCACACTTTTAGACTTTTTAGCTTATATATATATATATTATATTGAAATTTAATTAAATTAATAATTAAATACAAAATACGGATCCGGATATCCGCATTTCCGGATGCAAGTGCATCCGGATCCGGATCCGGATCTTTCGGATCTTTGCGGATCCGGGCTGGATCCGGATCTTTTTGCCATCTCTACTTCCCCATAAGGCCCATCTATGTTGCACCAAAGGGAAAGGGTAAAGTCAAGTTAGTTATCAACAACCAGTTAGTCACTATCTTGGCTGATGACAAAAACATAGGCTTAAGAAAAGTAGAAGTTGTGTAGCATGTAAATTTGGAACTTCTATTCCTATCATATCAGTTCGAGACGGTCAATTATATCCCTTGTGGTGGTACAGACGGCACGGACTTAGCGAATGTCCTGCGCCCCCTTTACTAGCAATAATAAGGGAAAGAAAGCATAAACCAGAACATAACCACATTCTTTTTGCATGTGGATGTAGCTAAATGTCTGACCCTATTGGTCATAGTTCCTTGTCACTATGGCTGGTGCTCATTCGTGCACTCGTGAACTAACCTAACAAACAAGCAAAGGATGCCTCTCCGGGCATCTGAAAATAATTTGAGCCGTATGAAAGGAAACTCTCGCTACAGTTTTTTTCCTTTGTTTCTTTTAGAGAAGGAGCCCAACAGGGCCCCCCCACTAACTTGGTCAGGGCCTAAGTGAAAGTGAAGTGGTGGCCTACCTACCTATCCCAACCAGGGGTATGCTGGGATTCTCGAAGAGCAGCACCTTACGATTTTTATGACCAATAGGATTTTGACGTACCAGTAGGTACCAAAGGAGATCGCTATGATGGATACTGTATCCGTATTGAAGAGATGCGACAAAGTCTTTGGATCATTGTGCAATGTCTTAATCAAATGCCTAGTGGCATGATCAAAACCGATGATCGTAAGCTAAGTCCTCCATCATGATGTCGAATGAAAATATAAATGGAATCGTGTGCTGTGTGAAACGTAGATCATTGCTATTCTTAACCGAGATCCAGGTTAAGCTCCATATTGGAACCTTGTAACGTTAGGAGTAAAGCATCTTGAGGTTGGCGCATCTCATTGGGCATGGAAAAGCATTGGGAACCCTAATTTCTTTCTTCGAAGCCATTTCTTTTCTTATCCCCCTGCCCCAGTATAGCGCTTCGCTTTTGGTTCTTCAGAAGAATCAACTAACTTCTCTCTTTTTCATTGATCTGGGGGAGAAGGAACCTTCTACCAGTTAGGAAGCAAGACATCAAGTAAGTGGCTTGATAAGGATAACTAAGCTGACACGGTGGAGTTCGCTGCTGGCACAGCAGTGTGGTGCTTCAGGATTCCAATGTACTGCGTACAAGATTAGAACGAGCTTATCGGCGGACTACTGCTGTCCCATTCTTGAGTGAGCTGGAGTGCAGCCATCTTATCCAATTGACGATTATTACGAAGTACTGTACCTTAATTGAATTATTGACTGGGTCATCGGGATTACAATGGACATATTGAATTACTAGTCGAGCCACCAAGATTACAAGTGACAAATTAAACTATTAGTCGAGTCATTGGGATTATAAGTGACATACTAAACTACTCTTTAGGTAACTGGGATTATAGGTAACGTATTGAACTATTGATCGGGTCACCGGAATTATAAGTGACACACTAAACTCCTGATTAGGTCACTAGGATTCCATATGGCACTATATAGCATGAACAAAATTAAAAAAATTAAATGAAAGGTTTTATTGATAAATGATTTCTTAAATGATTATTTATTGAAAATGATTATTACGTTAGGACTTAAGTGATATTGAGTTTTACCGAGCATATGTATTAGATTATAAAATGATTACTGGTTTCTAATTCATGGTTCTTCATAATAATTACTATGTATTTAATAATTATTAGTAACCTTACGCATGAGTTTGCTTACTGGGTTGACGACTCACCTCTCGTCTCTAACATTTTGCCGATTGTTCTTAGAGATGTGGGTTTCTGGGTTTGCAGAAGAGGATTTGTTAACTGAGAACATTGGTATTTTCTTAATGAACCAATTTTCGCTAGTTTGGTTATTGTTTAGCACAACATTTTGTTTGGGAGGATTATTGTTATATTTATTAATTTGGAGACTGTATTTCGACTATGGACAATATTGATTTTCTTTGGGGGTAGTAATAAAATTAATATTATGAGGTTTCATTCCAAATTCCTTAAGAGATCCTTAGGAGAATTTAGGGTGTTACATTAATAGTTATATATTGCATTTGTTTAAGGTGTTTGAGGATTTTGAAGGCTTAGAGGTGTGTTTAAATCATTTCTTTTGTCGAGGTAAGTAATTTTATTCTTAATGTACTAGGTATGTGTAATTATTGATACTATTATAAATAGATGTGTTTTTACAGTTCTTTAAAAATTACGTACATGCATTTTTGCAATTCTTTAAAAATTAATTGACTTTTATAACAAATTTAGTTTATGTGAATTTTTTAAAATATGAATTTAACAAAATATTATGAATGCCTTTAATTGTGTAATTTATTTTGCTAAATCATTATCTTTTATGAAATTATCTATAAAATGTTATAATAGAATTTATTTTGAAAGCTTAAATCATTATTATGATCGTTTATGAATTTGATATGAATGTTTCGTTTGCATATATGATTAAGATTATTTATGAAAATTTGTGCATGGGCAACCTCTTGAGCACCAGAGTACCATGAAGTACAACACACGGTACAAAGTGTCGTGTGCAAGTCGTTACATAAGAAAAATGAATTTATGGGTATTTACTAAACGGGAATCGGAATGAGTTGGAATAAGAATAGGCAAAAATGGGAATAGGGAGTAGAAATCATAATAACTTGTTTACTTAAACTGAAGGAATCAGAATCGGAATGAGTTGAATTGTTTCAAGTTACTAAAATGCTCTTAATTAATTATAAAAAATATCTATTATTATTATTTGTGTTTATTGTTATTATAAAAATGATATTAATTAAAACAATAAAATTAATAAATTTTAATAATAATAATAATAAATAATCAAATAATAAAATTAATAATAATAATCCTAATAATGATAATTTAATAATAATAATAATAATTAAAATATAAAGTTAATACAAATTTAATAATAATAATAATGACATTTATATAATAAAAAATAAAATAATAATAATAAATAATAAATTTGAATAAAGTTATATAAAATAATAATAATGATGTTATTGTTATTAGATTTTAATGATGATGATAACAACAACAACAACAATAATGATAATAATGAAATTAATGATAATAATAATAATTAAAATAATAAAATTAAATGATTATTATTATTATTAAAATTATTAAATAAATTTCTTATTATTATTATTATAAAAATGATATTAATTAAAACAATAAAAATAATAAATAAATAAATAAAATAATAAAATTAATAATAATAAATGTTAATAATGATAATAATAATAAAAATAATAATAATAATAATTAATAATTTAAATAAGAATAATGACATTACTATTATTATTATTATTATCATCATCATCAAAGGACCTATTTTTAAATAACACAAATTTTTTATTGGCAAGGACTAAAATGAAAAAGTGACAAAAATTTGTTGAGGGCATTTTAGGAATACTGAAAGGTTAATGGGGGTATAATTGAAAGTTTAAGGAATAAGGGACTCATTCCTAACCCCTCATTAGAATCAATTTCTCATTCTCCATTCTCAAATTGTGATAGGCCTAGCAATTCTAATTCTGATTCGCACATCTATTTTGCGAAGTAAACACCGTCAATAATTCTAATTTTGATTTCTAATTCCCTAATCAAAGAAGTAAACACACTGTTAATGTTTTAGTTCATTGTCCATATTTATTCTAATTTTGATTTTGATCGTATAATACAATATATCTATTCTAGACTACTATCGAGTTTATGTTCTGAATATCCACACGAAATTCTAATTTTGTTTCTGCTTAAGTCTCTGGGAGTATATCTAACACTATATAACATGAGTTAACCTTCATTTTCTGTATATATATGTTAGACGATTTATTTTCTTTATTAATTATGCTTTTGACATTCCAAATCATTATCAATCTATGTCTTTATGTTATAATATGTCCTTTTGTCAAACTTATGTTTTTAATGTATGATTTAAAAATATAAGGCTTGTAATGCTTTTGGTAACCACAACCCTAGTGTGTTGGTAATGGTTTTATTTATCGAGTTAATGTCTTACCTTCATCATTATTTTTTGTAAATTGAGTAACTTGTCGAGAGTTGTGTTATCTTTGGAGCTAAGGATTTCTTTAGTCAAAGCACAAACTAAGGGTTTACAAAACGTGGGAAAGCAATCCCTAAACTATCATTATGCAATCAAGCATCAACGTTGAATAAGAGAATAATGAACTTATGCTTCCTTTAAGTCTGTTTATCTTTTAAATTTATAATTGTAGAGTTTTGAGACTTTTGTTATACTTATGACTTTGGGAGAAAATATTTAGCATTACACTTGTGGATTTATAGATTTGTTTAATAAAATATGAGATATTTTAGTTTAAGGTTTTATGTAAAGATTACGATTTTTAAGTAATCTCTCTTACCACGTTCTCCGCACGTGTCAGAGTTAAGGTGTTACACATAACATATTAGAAGGTATATTATTAATGGCTGGAACATGGGTTACCGGTTATATAATTGTTTTTGTCATTGTCAAGTTCTCATTAACAACTGTACAGATAGAGCCATTGGAATATGCTTTTATCTTTTTTAAGACTTCATTCAAATGTGGAGTCATCCTAGAGTACAGTGCTCTATGCCATACAGCTAGTTGCACAGTAATTTTGTAACTTAGAGAACCGGTATTGTACCGGTTGTAGATTTTATTTATTTATTTGATTTTGCATTGGGAAAAAAAATAAAAAATTTATAAATAATTAGCAGAAAAGTAGTGGAATGCTGTAAAATATTTTTAAAAAATTAATTTCGATAAAAAAAATAAATTGTAAAAATATAAACCTATGAAAAAATGATATTCCAAATAATTTGGTTAAAATTCAATATATAGGGCGACTGTTCCAATATTGCGTTAAACTTTCTTATGTTTTAGTTCCCAAATTCTAGCTAATAATTTTCCTACTTTTATGTTGCCTATTCCAACATATCAGTTAATATTTCAATAAATTGTGTTAAATACCTAATATGATTCACATATTCATTTTTTGGTTTTACTTGTTCCTATAATTCCTTATTCTTTCTCAAGTTATGGTTTTAATGTTTCATCTAATAATTTCAGTAGTTTTTAGTTTAGTATTTCAACTAACTTTGTAGCATTCCATTATTATAGGTTAAAAATTAGATATACTTTCTAAGCTTTTGTTTTGGATTCAACTTATTCCAATATTTGGTCAAACTTTCTTATCTCTTAGTTCCAATATTCCACCTAATAATTTTCCTTCTTTTATGTTGACTATTCCAACAAAATTGCTAATATTTTAATATCCTAAGTTAAATACCTAATATAATTAATATATTCTTTTTTAGTTTTACACGTTCTATTAATTCGTTATCCTTTCTCAAGTTATAGTTTTAATGTTTCATCTAAAAATTTCACTAGTTTTAGGCTTGGTATTCCGACTAACTTGGTGGTATTCCATTACTATAGGTTAAAAATCAGATATATTTTTTAGGCTTATGTGTTGTGTTCAATTTATTTCAATATTTTGTTAAAGTTTCTTACGTAGTGGTTGCAATATTCCACCTAATAATTCACTTCATTTATGTTGACTATTCCAACAAAATTGTTAATATTTTAATATACTAGGTTAAATACCTAATATGATTTACATATTCTTTTTTTATTCTAATTGTTTCTTTAATTCATTCTACTTTATCAAATTATGGTTTTAGTATTTCACTTAATAATTTCACTAGCTTTGGGTTTGATATTCCGACTAACTTGGTAATATTCCATTATAATAGGTTTAAAATTAGATATAATTTTTAGGCTTTTGTTTTGGGTTCAACTTAATTCTAATATTTTGTTAAACTTTCTTATCTTGTGGTTACAATATTCTGTCTAATAATTTGCATTCTTTTATATCCACTATTCCAACAAAATTGTTAATATTTTAATATATTATGTTAAATACCTAATATGATTTACATATTCTTTTTTTAGTTCTATTTTTTCCTTTAATTTGTTAAACTTTCTCAAATTATAGTTTTAATGTTTCACCTAATATTTCACTAGTTTTAGGTTTAGTATTTCGACTAACTTGGTAGTGTTTCATTACTATAGGTTAAAAATCAGATACACTTTTAGGCTTTTCTTTTAGGTTCAACTTAATTCCAATATTTTGTTAAACTTTCTTATCTTGTGATTACAATATTCCGTCTAATAATTTCCCTTCTTTTATGTTGACTATTCCAACAAAATTGTTAATATTTCAATATATTAAGTTAAATACCTAATATGATTTACATATTCTTTTTGTAACTATTTTTTCCTTTAATTCATTAAATTTTCTCAAATTATGATTTTAATGTTTCACCTAATATTTCACTAGTTTTAGGTTTGGCATTTCGACTAACTTGATAGTGTTTCATTATCATATGTTTAAAATCAGACATACTTTTAGGTTTGTGTTTTAGGTTCAACTTAATTTCAATATTTAGTTAAACTTTTTTTTCTCATTATTATAATATTCCAACTAATAATTATACTATTTTTATGTTAGCTATTCCAAATAATTGGGTATTATTCCAATATTTTGTGTTAAATACTAAATATGGTTTATACATTCATTTTTTGGTTCTTTTTGTTCCTACAATTTGTTATATTTTCTCAAATTTTTCTTTTGTGCTTCAACTAATTTTTTCACTAGTTTTAGGTTCTTTGTGTTAAATACCATATGCTTTTCAAGTTTTTATTTAGTTTGATTTGTTCCTTTGTTTTGTTACACTTTTCTGTTTCAACATTTTTATGTTCCACTTAATTAATTTTACTACTTTTATAGATGGTTAGATTTTAAGTTATTACCAAACTGTAACCATCACTTCGTATTCCTTTTCTTTTTTTTTTTTTTTAATTTTTGTGATTCAACCATTATATGTGAGTATGTTAGCTTGCCATATTTTTTTTTGTTTGAGCAATTGTCCTGTCCTTGTGAGCCATGGTCCCTTAAAATATAAAATAAAACCCATAGTTACTCCTTAATTCAGAAAGAAAGATCCATACATTTTTCACAAATTCATCAATATTTCATAATCTCCTAATTATTGCTATCAATTCCAAATATCTGATAACATATTTGCAAAAACACAAAAAGGAAGTGCAACTAATAATGTAGTCATGGCCAAGAAATTATTTCACTATTGCTAATTAAAAGAACTAATACCAAAAATGTAGAAAGTGTAATGATAAGTATCCCAAATAAAAATGTTTCACTATTCAATTACAAATGTAGGATATGTCAGTATTAACATTTGCTGTTACGATATAAATTTTTTATTAACCACATAATTAATGTAAATTGAACCATTTAAGTCAACCAACCAATTCGTGAATGTGGGAGTTTAATTTTCTATAAGTAATGCTTTGGTACTTAGAGTGCGATGGCTAAAAGTTGATTATTTAATTTGAACTGATGATTGTTATGAGAAATAAAAATTTGAAATAATTATAAGAATACAAATAAATCAAACCATCAATTATCAATCTATTTCTCCATTCAAATTCTTTAATTTAAAAAAGCATTATGTAATTTATTTTAGTTTTTTGGCAACCTCTCCACTCATCAAATGAAACATTTTTTGTTAAATTAAGAAAACACAAAGCACTTTTTGTTTCATTTATTTACATAAAATATGTCAAGATAATATAATTGCAATGTCAGTATTGTTTGGGTAAAATATCAGACAGGCCCCTAAAAGCCCTTCCAGGTGTATGGGGTAAATATCAGACAAACCCCTCGAAGCCCTTCCGGCTCAAGCAAGACGCCCCGAGGGGAACCTAGCTCGAGGTCGTCCCTCAGGTCAAAGCTGGTCAAGGTCGAGAGCTCATTCCCTGCTCGAGGTCGTCCCTCAGGTCAAAGCTGGTCAAGGTCGAGAGCTCATTTCCTGCTCGAGGTCGTCCCTCAGGTCAAAGCTGGTCAAGGTCGAGAGCTCATTTCCTGCTCGAGGTCGTCCCTCAGGTCAAAGCTGGTCAAGGTCGAGAACCGAGCGCGTGTTTCCTGCTCGCATGCAGTTCCAGAGACACGGTGGACAAGACCAGGCCAGGCGACCCGGCCGTTTCTCTCGGAATCTCGGCACACCTTTTTATGTCGACCGGGGTCCCACATGGTGGAGTGGTGATCTCTGTTGCCGGTGGCGGCACGTGCCTCAAGGTGTCATCATTCCTGCACGCTTGCCAGGCATGATGATCCAGCCACGTGAATCGGATTAAAGGAGCAGTAGCTCATCCACTAGGGAATATTCCGCCAAACCTGTATCGCGGAGGGACCCGGATACCATTAGTGTGGGAGTGGACAGACTGGAAAGGAAAAGAGCGGAAAAGAAGAATATAAAAGGAAGCGAAGGAGAGCAGCGGAAGGGTTGGCATTTCTAATTCACGGAAGGGTTGGATTTTTGAGAGAGAAGAGAAGTTGGATTCTACGTAACTTGACACGAGTTCTTCCTTTCCAAATTTCTCTCATCTGACTTTCTCTAAAAAACACCATTTACATCCAAAAAGGGGGGGCGAAATAATACCCCTTTTATCTTTCCGGTCTCCCTCACTAAGGAGATACCAAGAAAGAAAACCCGATTCTTGACTTGAGCGTCGGAGGGTTTCGCAGGAACGCCTGGCGACCCCGACTCGGTTTTACGTGAGTGCGGTCAGGAAATCGATGTTCGAAGAAGGCGGGGAACCGGACAAAGGAGGCAATCCTGCTCGAGCTTATAGCGGCGGAAGGATCGAGTCTTGTTTAAAACCGTGAGCGGAAGGTTCGAGCGTTCTGCTCGATATGTTTGGAGATCTTGTTGGAAGGTTCGAAACCTTGTTGAGGCACGCGGGAAAAGCTGCATCAACATCTTTTGGCGCCGTCTGTGGGGATCGGCACAAAAAGCCTGATTTCCTAATACATTGAAGACACATGACTCGAGATGAGGGAAGCGATCGAAGAGGTGTAAGTCTGAAGAATCGATGACTACGAGAGAAGTGGCCAATGAGGCCCGAGCAGGAGATTCGAGGAAAGGATGGATCGGATGGAAAAGCGGATCGAGATTATGACCTCCACTATTACAAGAATTCGAGGAGGGACGGAGAAAAGCATGCAGCGATGTCCGGAGTCCAGTAGGGAATGGTCATGTTCGGGAAAATGCGGGAGATGAAGCCCAAGACCTCGAGGCACCGAATGTTGCGATGAGAAGAAAGCGAACATGGAGGAAAGGGGTCTCGTCAGCATTTGCAGGAGGCAGGTCCCAACCTCTCGTGCGGAGGAGTTGGAGGGAGAAATCGCGAGGTTAGCACAAGTTGTGGAAGATCTTGGAGGCAAGAAAGAGTCCAAGTCGGCGAATAATCTTTGGACAATGAATCTCCTCTCTCCGGAGATTATGGGTGTCACGATCCCACGTGACTTTCGCTTCCGGATCTGCAATATTCGGGAAAGAGTGACCCATTAGTACACATAGAGCGGTTCGATGACCGACGGAGTGCAAGGTCATCGGCTGACCAGAGGTCAGGGGCCTTCCCGCTCACTCTTGAGGGAAGGGCGAGAGAATGGTACCATGAGACTCCACGGGGAAGTATCTTGAGTTTTGAGCAGGATGTGCGGGGAGTTCGCGGAACAATTTCGGTAGCGGTGACCCCGAGGATGACATGATGGGTAGTCGGAGGTGAGGCGGAAAGAAGGGAGTCCCTCAGGAGTTTATCAAAAGATACCATAGATCGGTCATAGATCTCGGTGAGTTCGACCATCCCGAGCTCTAAGGGGATTAAAGAGGGTGTTCGGATGGGGAGACCATGGTATAACCTGCGGAGTCCTTCGATCTGTTCGTGATTCGGACGCGTATGAACAAATAAAGCTGGACATGGTAATTGAAGAAGAAAGGTGCCATGGCGAGGGTGAACAAGTCAGCTGGAGCAAGGCGGAAGGAGAAGGGAGTCTGCCAGGGGCACGGGCTCCAAGGCGACGAGGGACCAAGGCAGCCACTGCCTGACCCGTGTCGGAGAGTTCCCCACGCGGATGGTTCCCCAACCACCCGCGAGGTCTCAGGTAGGGATCACGAGAGAATCTGGCGTCATGATGGCCTTACATCCCATGACCAGCTACTAGAGTAGACTGAAGTGAGCCATGCAGGGGTGATCGTTCATCGCCACCCCAGCAGAAGCTTCCGAGGGATAGGGCGGTCAAGTAGTGGAGCAGAGCCACCACTACAGACGAGTACACGAAGTTGAAGGTATCTCTTGAAGAGATACTTCAGTGGGCGAGGCGTGGACTGCTGAGCCCTCCAACGCCGATGACCACGCCCGAGCCAGGCGGAGAGCGAGGCGGTTCTACCGTTTCCATGGAGACCGTAGTCACACCACATCACGGTGCTAGTGATTTGAAAAACCGGTGAAGATTTAGTTAGAAATCGATACCTGGATGAGTTTGTAGAAGGAGGGCACTCGGTAGTTGAACAACAGGCTGAGGAAGGTGACCAGGCCTATGAAATAGATACGGAACCACCATCCACGAGAGTAATTTCAGGTGGTCCAACGATGGCCGGAAGTTCTAACAGGGCCCGGAAAAATTATTGCAGATATGCCGCTGCCGGCCGAGAAGTCCTGTTCACTGCTCCTGCGGCCAAGAAGGCCAAGGTTCGGCAGGTGCCAATCATGTGGACAGATGAAGATGAAGAGGGGGTGCTGTACCCCCACGAAGATGCCCTGGTGGTTAAAGCCAATGTAGCGAATAAGGAAGTTGACCGAATATTGGTTGATTCGGGGAGCTCGGTAGATATTCTTTTTAAATCCACACTCGAGGATTTAGGAATAGCAGGCGCGAGCCTCGAGCATACGAGCACTTCCTTGAAGGGGTTCGGGGGAGGAAAGCTAATACCTCTAGGAATCATCAAGTTGGCGGTAACCATGGGCTCAAAACCTTTCGAGAAGAACATGATGCTGGATTTCGTGGTGGTAGATGAAACCAGCCCATACCAGGCGATTCTTGGGAGGCCATTTATGAGGATCAGCCAATGCGTGGTGTCCACCCATTACCTAGCCCTAAAGTATCGAGTAAATGGGGCTATAGGGGTCGTGAAAGGCAGCCGAAGGGTGGCGAGGCTGCTATCTTTGTAGCCATGAAAGAAACAATGCGGATCACCTCGCTGAGATCACGAGGCGAATCGAGGAGCGGAGGGAAGAGCCGGTGAGAAGCTAGAGGAGCTCGAGGTGAAAGCAGATGACCCAGGAAGAAAGTCCGAGATCGGCTCGAGTCTTAGCGAGCCGTTGAAGGAAAAGTTGGTGGAATGCTGCGAGCCCACGCAGATGTGTTCGCATGGACGCATGATGATATGCCAGGATCGACCCGAGGTGGCGTGTCACGGTGGCGGTCTGGAGAGATGCTAAGCCGGTGCAAGCGAAGAGGAGGTGCGTGAACCGGAGAGATACGAAGCCATCAGCTGCGAGGTTGAAAAGTGCTTGAAGCGGGATTCATACGGGAGGTGTCCTACCCGAATGGATCTCGAATGTGGTCTTCGGTGAAGAAAGCAAATGGGAAATGGAGAATGTGTGTTGATTTCACAGATTTGAACAAGGCACTGCTTAGAAAGATAGCTTTCCACTACCAAAGATAGACCAATTGGTGGACTCTACGGCGAGGACACGGGTTGCTTAACTTCATGGATGCATTCTCAAGATATAACCAAATTCCATGCACCAATCGGACGAGGAGTGTACTGACCTTCATTACCAATCGAAGTTTGTATTGCTACAGGTCATGCCTTTCGGCCTAAAGAATGCAGGGGCAACGTATCAGAGGCTAGTGAATAAGGTTTTCAAGCCATTGATCGGTCGGACTATGGAGGTATATGTAGATGACATGATCACCAAGTCTAGAGACGCGGAGGAGCATGTAAAGCATCTAGAGGAGACCTTAGCCCTCTAAGGAAGTACTGAGATGAAGTTAAACCCAGAAAATGTGCTTTTGGAGTGAGTTCGGGAAAATTCCTAGGCTTTATGGTGAGTCACGGGTGGATCGAGGCCAATCCGGAGAAGATCGAGGCGGTGGTAGAAATGAGGTCCCTCGTAATCTCGAGGAGATCTGAGTCGGCCAGCGAGCTGGCGTCCCTCAGCGGGTTCGTATCTCGAGCCAGCGATAAATCTGGAGTCTTCTTCCGGGAAATGAAGAAGGGCGGGAAGGCGAAATGGGCGCTTAGAATGCGAGGAGGCGTTCAGCGGTGAAAGAGTATTTGCTAAAAGCTCAGATTCTTGTCAACACCTCGAGCAGGAGAAGTCTTGTTTACATGCTTGGCCGTATCCCGATGGGCAACGAGCTCGATTCGATAAGGGAGGAATCGAGTACGAGTATCACATGTATTACACGAGCGAGGCGTTCTTTGAGCGAAACTTCGGTATCGACCACGGAGAAGTGGGCTCTAGCCACAGTCACGGCGGCAAGGCGAGGCCTTATTTTCAAGCACATTCGGTGGTGGTGCTTGACTAACCTGACCCTCGGGCAAACTCTACACAAGCACGAGACCTTTGGAAGGTTGGTTAAATGGTCGGTGGAGTTGAGCGAGTTTGACGCTAATTACAGGCCAGAGCGACCATAAAAGCACAATCTTTGGTCGATTTAGTGGTCGAGTGCTGCAGCGAGGGAAAAGAGGCGGAGGCGAACCCTCGTCAAGCTCCCGAGCTTGACCAAAACATGGGTAGTCACGATAGATGGATCACTGTGGAAGTCGGGAGGCGGGAGGCGGGGTGGTGCTCGAAGGTCCGGAGGGGCGGAGATGCAATCTGTTGTGAGATTAGAGTCAGAAGTCACCAACAATCGGGCCGAATATGAAGGCTGTAATAGCGGGCTTGAAGCTCGCCTCGGTAGTAAGCGGAGGAAATAAAGCTTAGAACGGACTCACGGTTGGTAGCTAATCACATCGGCGAGGCTTTCGAGCAAGGGAGAAGATGGATGCCTACCTTGAAGGTAAGGCGGTAATGAAAATTTCCGAGTGTCGAGGTGGAGCAGATCCAGGGGAAGAATTTTCGAGCGAGATATGATAGCTCGCATGGTAGCCACCTCGGACCCCAAGTTTCCAAAATCTATCCTCTCGAAGTCAAAGCACTGCTCGAGTATCGAGCGGGAGGACGAGGTGATGAACTAACAACAAGCAACACACGGATGCGGTAGATCATCTCCTACCTCGAGGAAGGGCGGTGCCGGTGATAAGAAGCAGGCAAGGAAATTGAGGTGCAAAGCGGCCGGTACACTCTCATCGATGGGGTGTTATATAGGCGGAGTACACTCTCCCACTGCTGCGGTGTTTAGACCAAGAGGAGGCGATTACGTCCTCAAGAGATACACGAGAGTCCGTGGAAATCACTCCGGTTCGAGGTCCTTGGCTTTCAAGGCCTTGAGGCAAGGGTATTTTGGCCCGCATGCACCAAGATGCTCGGGAGAAGGCGAAGTTGCAAGAGCTGCGGAGCTTTGCTAACCACTGACTCGACCTCAGGAGAACCTTACGGCGATGAATTCGCCATGGCCATTTGCTCGGTGGGAATAGATTTGATTGGGCCCACTGCAGAAAGGGAGAGCGTCCATGACCCATGCCATAGTCACGATTGATTACTTCACCAAATGGGTCGAAGTGGGATCCTTGAGCGACGTCACGGAAGGTAAAACCACCGATTTCATTTGGAAGAATGTGATTTGCGGTATGGGATTCCTCGTACATTAATCACCAGATAATGGGAGGCGGTTTGATAATGGCAAGTTCGAGAGACTTACAGCCGAACACAGGGATAGAGTTGAAGTTTTGCTCCCCTCCACTCACGAGCCAATGGGCAAGTAGAGGCATGAATAAAACTATAAAGCGCCTCTTGGAGACAAGTAGGCGAGCAAAAGGGGCTTGGGTGGATGAGTGCACGGTGTCTTGTGGGCTCTGAGAACCACACACAAAGCGGCCACTGGAGAGACCCCATTCTCCTTGGCATTTGGACCACGAGCGATAGTTCCAGCTGAGATAGGGATGGGGACACCGAGCAGAGCACTTGACGAGGAGCAAAACAACGAGCGGATGTGCGAGGCTCGGACTTGCTTGGAAGAAAAAGAGAAAGGATAGCTGCCAAGATCTCGGAATATCAACAAAGAGTGGCTCGTTATTACAATCGGAAGGTACACATTCGTCGGATTCAAGTGGGTGATTGGGTATTGAGGAAAGTCAACGAGCACTGAAAGACCCAAGACAAGGTGTACTTGGACCAAGCGGGAAGGTCCATATCGAGTCACTCAACTAGCGGGACCGGAGCATACTGGCTGGCTCATCCGGATGGACGAGAGGTCAAGAGGCCATGGAATGCGCAACTCACGAGGAAGTATTTTCAATAGGTTTTCTTGTATTGAAATGCTAGTGTGAATATTTCATCCCGAGATGGGATATGTAAAAGTACAAATGTATGTAAAAATAAGAACGAGCATTTATAATGCAAGTGCAAAATAAAGAATGGAAGAAGAAGAGCTCCTCGGCATGAAGTCCCAAAGCCTAACTCATTAGGCGGGACGGTTGCCAGCTTCGAGTTATTTGAAACAGGCGGGAGTATTATCGGAAGACCTCGAGTCGATTAGAAGACTCGAGCGGAAGAAGAGCTCCTCGGCGGAAGTCCCAAAGCCTAACTCATTAGGCGGGACGGTGCCATGCTTCGGGTTATTTGAAAACCGGAGGCGGAGTATTATCGGAAGACCTCGAGTCGATTAGAAGACTCAGCGGAAGAAGAGCTCCTCGGCCGGAAGTCCCAAGCCTAACTCATTAGGCGGGACGGTGCCAGCTTCGGGTTGTTGAAAACAGAGCGGGAGTATTATCGAAGACCTCGGGTCGATTAAAAGGCTCGGCGGAAGAAGACCTCCTCGGCGGAAGTCCCAAGCCTAACTCATTAGGCGGGACGGTGCCAAGCTCGGGTTATTTGAAAACCGAGGCGGGAGTGAATCGAAGCTCGAGTCGATTAAAAGGCTCGAGGAGAAGAAGACCTCCTCGGCCAAAGTCCCAAAGCCTAACTCATTAGGCGGGGACGGTCTCGAAGCTCGGGTTGTTGAAAACCAGGCGGGAGTGTCATCGAAGCTCGGGTCGATTAAAAGGCTCGAGGAAGAAGAGCTCCTATGCACGAAGTCCCAAAGCCTAACTCATTAGGCGGGACGATGCAAGCTTCGGGTCATTTGAAGACGAGGCGGGAGTAATATGAGAAGAAGCTCGGGTCAATTATAGGCTCGGCAGGAGTTCAAAGGAACCCCTTGTCCAAAAGTCCCTAGGCCTAAGCTCGAGGCGGGACGTTGTCTAGCAAGAGCCAAATCGCGAGGCTAAGCAAGAGTCAAATGAACTCGCAAAAATGACATAAGGCCTTTTTAGCCTAAGTCGAGCAAAACTCTACCATGCATTCATGAATGAAAATAAGATGTCCAATACTTAGAAAATTTTTACTCAGTGAAGCACATTCAAAGTTAACTCAGCGTAGAAGGCGAGGAATGTATGTACACTAGCAGTCAATAGAATTGTTGAAAACATGTATCTCTTTATTTCAAGTGAAAAGATTACATATGTAAAAAAAAAAAAAAAAAAAAAAAAGTGTCAAGTTATTCGGTATGACGGGGGAAGAAGCGACATCAGTGGCGGGAACATCGGCAGCGAGGACCATGACGGAGGAGGCGGGAGGAAGGACACGGTGAGCTCAGCGGGAGCTTAGCGGGAGCATCAGCGAGGAGGAGGTCACCGGCGGGAGGAGCCTTGGAAGAAGAGAGGCTGGCTCAGACCACGCCTTAGGGCTCGGATGAAGTAGTTCTGAGGTTGCTCATGTACTCGGCTACATATCCTTGACAGTGGACATGTCGACTCGGGTATGCCTTGCCAAAGCATACATAAAGTCGTCAGTTGGAGTACTTGAGTGTTGTACTCGATGTGAGCTGGACGCTTGAGTATCTGTTGCTCCTAAGGCAGCGAGCTTCTCCCTCCATGAGCTGCTCGTAACAAGACTTCCAGTATCCGGATCTTTCAGAGCATGCTTGACTCGCTCTTGACCTCGACCAACTCCCTTTCGAGCCCGGAGACCTTGAGTCGGCCACTCTCATTTTTCTACGCAAAATTTATATTTTCCTCCAGTGACTCGATTCTCCTCCATACCGCTCATTCAAAGCTGCTCAAGCTCACGAACCTTTGCTCGGAGTTCTTCACAGGAGACTCGGAGTAATCTCGTTGAGCACAGTCGCGAGATACCGATGCTTTCGAGAAAAGCCGTTGGAAGATCGCTGACGGCCTAGGGAAGCGAGGATTCATCATCGTGAGAACACAGTCGGTCGACTCTTCATTAAAAGCCTTACGGTAAGGCTCGGAGCAGCAGGTGACTACTGCTCCTGCACACTCTTGGTTTGGGGAGCAGTCCTGCTGTCTCCTCGAGGAGGACCTACTGCCTGCCGCTCACTGCCAGAAGTAGAAGAAGGAAGCGAGCTCGAGCGTTGTTGGAGGTGGGGCACCTCGCTCGGCTCGTGGTCTTTTAGAGTACCGCGAGCTTGATTGTCCCCAGCGCTGCATGCAGCAGCTTCGCGCATCACTGCGATCATTTCTTCACTTGGAACTAGATTGGACTCACAAAAGCTACGAGGTGTCAGCGACTCCACTCGCGAGCTTGCGTTTACGAAGCGGTCTGCACTGCGTGCTCGAAGCTGACGTGATTGAATAGAAGCACTCAGGAGGCTGCAAAAACAACGGAGCAAGACAATGAAAGCAGGGCGAGTAGAGGAACTAAAAATAAAATTCACAAGGCGGATAAATGACACGGAATGCAAATGCATGGGGCTGGAGGAACTCCTCGCTCTGACAGTCGGCGTGCCCAGCTCTCCTAGCGAAGAAGAATTTGCTCTTCCGGTTGCCACGGAGGTAGGGAGATCGATGATGGGCTTCACACCCTTCAGTGGAGGTAAGATAATACCAACGAGCATCCTTTGGGCTACACTTAAGTTGGTAGAGGTGTCGATTTCCCTACCAAGGGCTCATCCGGATCGCGGCGTTTCCACAAAGCGAAGAGCCGGAAAGGACTCTCCACCCATTCGGGTTCGGTTGCCCGAGGGCGGGCGAAACCAGACAAAACCCGGCCAAAATAAAGTTTGGAGGCGACTAACCCCATCTGAAGCACTCCGAATAGAAGGTTGTAAACCCGTGGGAGGCGGTGGGGATTTCACCCACTGGCAACCTCAGAATTACACTATCGGAGATGTGATGGGTTTCCCTAAGTCTATTCGACTCAGGTTGAGTGGTTTGACATTCTAAGTAGTCGATGGGGTATTCCCACGCTCGGACCTCTGGTGGTCCTTACCCTCCGATCGTGGTGGGTCTCGGTAGCGGGTAATCCCTCTGGGACTTGAATCCCTCACGGGGATTATACTCGAGGCTGTGCCTCAGCTATAAGAGGAAGAGTCCTCCGGTGACATCCTGCAGGGGTTCTTTGAGGGTCGACATTTTCAAGGGTATGGATTAACAAGATGCGGAGGAAGAAGCAGTGGTGAAATGGAAAATTGAGTGGTACACGGACCTGAGGAAGTGTGGATGGCCGGAGCGCCTTGACGGAAAGAAGAAGACCAGATAAGCGAGGGAGGCGGATGAATTTTGAATTCGAGATGAGAAGTAAGCAAATAGAGAGCGAGTGAAGAAGTCGGGGATTTTTAAAGAGGAAGGCAGCGTCCTTTCGAGTGGCGTGCGTTTGAGGGACACGACCTTTTGGGTCGCGTCCTTTCAATTTCAAATCTGTGGTGGGATCGACCCACGTGTCCGTCTTAAATGAGAAATGATTGAGTGGCGAGGCGGTTTGGGAAGCATGGGGAAGTGTAAAGGCAGCGGATTGACCCATCATTCTTGAGTTTCGGTCTTATCTCGCTTCGCTCAAAAGACTAGAAACTAGGGGCCTGGTGTTTGGGTAAAATATCGAGACGAGGCCCACAAAAGCCCTTCAGGTGTATGGGGTAAATGTCGGACAAACCCCTCGAAGCCCTTAGGCTCAAGCAAGGCCTAGGGGAACCTGGCTCGAGGTGAGTCCACTCGGGTCAAAGGCTGGTCAAGGTCGAGGCTCATTCCTAACTCGAGGGTCAGTCCCTCGGTCAAGGCTGGTCGAGGTCGAGAGCTCGTTTCACTGCTCGGGGTAGTCCCTCGGGTCAAAGGCGGTCAAGGTCGAGGAGCCAGTAGCGTGTTTCCTTCGCCTGCATTCAGAAACACAGGTTGGACAAGACCAGAGCCAGGGCGGCCGGCCGTTTCTCTCGGAATCATGGCACACCTTTTATGTCGACCGGGGTCCCAGCGTGGTGGAGTGGTGATCTTGTTCATGGGTGGCAGCACGTGCCTCAAGATGTCATCATTCACACTGCGCTTGCCGGGCATGATGGTCAGCCGCGTGAATCGGATTAAAGGAGCAGTAGCTCATCCACAGGAATATTCGCAAGCATGTTGTCGAGAGGGACCCGGATACCATTAAGCGTGGGAGTGGGCGACTGGAAAGGAAAGAAGCGGGAAAAGAAGAATATAAAAGGAAGCGAAGGAGAGCAGCGGAAGGGTTAGCATTTCCAATTCCACGGAAGGGTTGGATTTTTGAGAGAGAAAGAGAAGTTGGATTCTTTGCTAACTGACACGAGTTCTTCCTTTCCAAATTTCTCTCGTCGACTTTCTACAAAAAACACCATTTACATCAAAAAGGTCGAAATAATACCCTTTTATCTTTCAGGTCTCCTCACTAGGGAGATACCAAAAATGAAAAACCCGATTCTTGACTTGGCGTCGGAGGGTTTCGCAGAAAGCCTGTGACCCTGACCCGGTTTTACGTGAGTGCGGTCAGGAAATCGGTGTTACGAAGAAGGCAGAGGCCAGGACAAAGGAGGCAATCTGCTCGAGCTTATCGCGGCGGAAGGATCGAGTCTTGTTTAAAACCAGCGAGAAGGTTCGAGGCGTTCTGCTTCAGTTGTTTGGAGAATCTTGTTGGAAGGTT
>CM046811.1:32942477-33015453 GCA_025617385.1 Murraya koenigii
AGTATTTTAAACCTTTTACGTATTCTTTAAGTCAGTCTATCTATATGTATATGTTTAATAAGCATATATTCTTGTCTCTGCCTTTTTTTTCCAATTTTTGAAGATTGTTTTCAGATCTGAAACCAAACGGCCCTTCAGTTGCAAAAACATGTAATAATCTTTTTTTTTTTTTTTTTTATTTCTCCTAGCAAATTTGTTCCATTAAAAGAGAAGACACAATTCAGTAGCTTTTTCTTTTTCCTTTATAATTTACCAGCAACCAAATAATAATTCTAAAATCTATCCGTCATTTAGCCTTACATTAAAAACAAAAAAAAAAAAACATTTAAATTAAGCAACTAAGAAAACTTGCACACAAAAAGTACATATCAATTGGATTTAGCATTATTCAGGTACAATTTCTTGTTAAATAAACACCCCCACATACATAAAAAATATGAGGGCCATCAACTATTAGTAAATGCCTACACAACACCTTCATCCCACTCATGTTTGTTAGATAAGCATCCTCATACAAAAAATAAGAGGGTCACCCGTCATCTTGCAGGGCCACCCATGCCTCATCTGCTTATCAATAAACAGCCGATTTCTACAACTCCACTACTTGCTATACAAAATACCCAAAAAAGGGGTGGCGCTACAAAAAAAATTGCCAACCTTTTACCCCAACTTTGCTACAATGCTACAAAATGGTTTGGTAAACCCCAAAAAAAAAAAAAAAAACTACACAAGCAACTTATAACTTCCGCGCCTCTTGCATAGGAAGATGCTAATCCTGTTAAATGGAGAATGCACCAAATAGACAGCCAAAAGTAGGTGAGCATGATCCGAGTCATGCTGATATAGTAAGGCAAAAGACAGTTTTAATAAGTCCATCTTTACCACTACTGATATACATTCTTATTTCTTAATCTGATACAAAAAAGATACTATAAGACCAAGAAGAAATAACTGTACAAACATAATAAAAGTCATTGACAACAATAGAAAGACTATACATATACTTCATGACACAGTAGCCGCAATCAAAACCCTTTGGCTGTTGAGGTAGACCAGTTTGACGACAGATTTGGAATTTTATAAAACTAAATTGATTACCAAAAAGAACTCTAGCCTCTTGACATAGTAAAAAATCCAGTGAGGCAAGCTGCCAACATCAATAAAAAAATAAGTTAGGAAAAATTTAAAACATTGAAGTATGAATTATACACGAATGTAGTCAATCATTTTAAGAACACACAATTGCCAAAGACTAATTAATCATTTTCTCTCTTTGTCTCAGTGATTCCAATGAATCCCAAATAGTAGCAGTTTTATTGGAAATATCAACAAGAAATATGTACCAATGACCATCACAGTTTATGGGCACATAAATTTGCCATGGGAGAAAGTATTAAACATTCAATTGTATCAATAAATTAATAAATGAATAATGTTTTGTTATCGATGAGCTAAAATGAAAAGGAAATATAATAATAACATTAACAAAAACAAAAAAGATTCATGTTATGTGCCAACCTTTTTGACAGGTATCCAAACGACCCATGTACCGATCTCGAATACCAGCAGCTCATGCAAAGTTGAGGCTAGTCCAATCAGCTAGTGGAGCTTGCTTTAGATGAAAGGTGAAATAAGGGAAGAAAAAAAAAATGTTAGCTAACTATCTACACTACCTTATTTCAAAATCAACGTCTAAATGAGGAAAATATATAATTTTCTTACTTTTCTTTTCTTTTCTCTTTTTTTTTTTTCAAAATGTGCGTGTTTTATGTCAATTATTACTACTGTCAGCAAAGAATTTTAAGAAATTCTACTCCAAGAGAATATTACTATTGCACAGTATTTGATCTTCTGTCCTCTCTTCCTCTATACACACAAGTTAATTAGATGATTTCTGATTTGTTAAATATTGAACTTGAGGATATTAATTAGTGAATCTAAGGGATGAGGGCTGAAAACATTTACTTAGTAAAATAGCAGCAATATCAAGCATGATTGGAAAGCTATATATACATATACGTGTAGCTGCATATTCAGTCATGCCACAAATATGATTTATCCCACACAGGAATTGATGTATATATATTTCCAAGTACAAAACTGAATCTTAATTAAATTAATCACAAGAAATTGGAGCGGCCAGTGATCAAACCCCAAAAGTTTAGCATTCAAATGATGCTAGTCTGTCTGTCTATCAAGTAATTAATAAAACTTTGCTACTATGAATGAGCTCCTGATGCCAGAAACTGAGTGGGCTAGAAACTGAATAGGTTCAGTGGAAAGTTCTGCATTATGGAGGATATTGACCTTTAAAGGAGAGCTAAAAAAAAGGGATCCAAGGTGTGTATGAGGTTAAAACTCAGTTCCACCTTTTTCTTAATCTTTTACAAACATTTAAGAATAATTTTGAAGATATGTTACCACACAAAATAACACAAATTTTATATATTCCCTAATATTACAGTATGATTTAATTGTAGCTCTATCTGTTCAAAAAAAAATGACAAGCTCTAGAAATTATCGCTCAATTATCAATCCCTAAAAATCATCCCACATTTATTTGATGCAAATTGATAATTTTGTTGATTACAAACCACTTTCTTTTACCAGGGTGTTTGATTTCACACTCTTAAGTTCCCAGACACAACCTAATTTAGGTCTAAATTATGACCTCATTTTTTTTTAATTAAATTTCACATTTTAATTTTTCCTTTGTTTAGTAAGGTATTTGGAGAACACTACCCAGTATCCAGAGTATAATGTGGTTGTCAAGAAAATTAAGAATGGGAACAAGATAAAGTTTGCTCTGTATTGTAATCACATAGAGAACTGAACTAATGATTGAATTGAAGAGAATTTTTTAAGAACCAAACATACAGAATAATCTCCTGCCCCAACAAGCTCATCCAGGCAACCTAGGGATGCAAATAAGCAATCTAAACCGGCAAATGCAAAATTAAACTATTGAAACTGAAATTTCAATGACATTATAAGATTTTTAATCATATATTAAATTACAAAGAGTGCTCACTGAAACTATTTGGAAGGCAAAAGAGAGAGATACAGCAAGAGGGATGATTCAAAGCAATGAAGAATTGAAGCTAAGCGTGATGAACTGGGGTCGAGACTGACTGATTGAAGCTGAGCGCAAGAAATTGAGAGAGGAATTGAAGCGAGAGTGAGATATCAAGAAAGCATGAACAATAACAAAGAGAACTGGTGAGACACAAACACTGTTAATTGTTATTACCGGGAGAGAGAGAGGCATCACGATCCAATGGCTGTGGTTTTTAGATAAGATAATTGATGAATAATAACTAGTATAGCCGGTAGCCATGATGAATTGATGATCGGATGTACTTACTTCTATCTAACGGCTACTATATTTTTTAATAAAATATTAAATTCGGCTGTATCAGATACAGGGGTTGTATTATAAGCGAACCCTCAAATGTGAACTGTGGTTTCGGTATTTAGATCGGATTCAAAATCATTAGTTTGAAATTAGAAAACAACTAATTAAATTGTTGCAGCTTAATTAGTTCGCAATGTAAAAATAACTAATTCAACATTTAGTTTCGGAATTTACATATATTAATCCAAGCTGGCACAGTGATAACGACATAAGAATCCTTTGGGGCACAGTTATTGAAGACAATATGGTGGACGTGGAGTCCACATGGCTTGACAAGAAACCAGACATTGAAAATGTTGCAACATTATTACTTATTGTAGGCCCACTGGTAATTTTCAATCTAATCAACCTCTTTCGGCTTTTGAGTTGTTTGTTTACATTTTCTTGACCGTTTACTAGATCGTAGAATTTTTACATTGATCCCTTTCTCGCCGGCGAGCAAACGAATGAAACTGTTGATGCCGAAAAATAATTCCAACAGTTGAATTTATTTTTTAGAGACAACAGCATGAATTCATATTTAAATGTCAACCTGACTGTAATTTTCTACGCTAGTCAATTACAAAAAAATGGTTACTGTTTGAGTAATATCGGACAGGCCCCTCGAAACCCTTCCAGCTCGAATAAGAGACTCCGAGGACAGCCTAGCTCGAGCATCTCCCCAGGTCAAAGCTGGTCAATGTCGAGAGTTCGGCACTCCTTAGCCGACTCGAGGTCGTCCTCCGGTCAAAGCCGGTCAAGGTCGAGAGCTAAGCACTCCTTCGCCCGCCGAGGTCGCCCCGTGTCAAAGATGGTCAAGGTCGAGAACCGAGCACTCCTTCCCGCCGCAAAGAACGGATCCCCGAGCACACCTTTCCTACTCACCGAGATTACGCCCACGAGCATAGCCGGACAAGACCCGACCTGCTTTCTCGTAATCCCAAGACACCTTTTAATGGTCCGACTGTGGTCCCACATGGTGTGATGGTGATATCATTGCTTGGGTCGCAGTACATGCCTCCAAGGTGTCATAATTCCTAGCGCACTTGACCGACATGCTGATCTCGCCACGTGAATCGGGTTAAGGGACAACCGCTCATCCCTGGGAATATTCCGCCAATCCCTACCGCCGAGGGACTCGGATACCACTAACGTGGAGTGGACAACTTGAAATGGAAAGAGCGGGAAAATGGAGTATAAAAGGAAACGAAGGGAACGTTATAAGGGTTGGAAGAATTGAATCCACAAAGGGGTTGGCAACTTTGATTCACAAAAGGAGGTTGGAATTTAATTCATAAAGGATTGGAAAATCCATTCACGTGTTCTTCCTATTCTGCTTCTCTCACTTTTATTTTGTGGAAAACACATATCTATCCAAAAGGGGGCGAATAATACCCTTTCATCTTTCCGGCCTCCTCACTAAGGAGATACCAAAAGAACAACCCGACATCGACTTGAAGCGTCGGAGGGTTTCACGAACACGCCCAGCGACCCCGACCTGTTTCGTGAGTACAGGACCGGAGATCTCCGCTCAAGAAGACAGTGAACAGGACGAAGGAGGTAATCCCGCCCGAGATCGAGCTTATCTCGAGCGTAAGGATCGAGGCATCGCTTGAGCCGCGAGCGAAAGGTTCGCACAGCCCCGCCGAGCTCTTGGAGGCACTGCTTGAAGGTTCGAGCACTCGCTGAGGCACGCGGAAAATCGCATCAACATCTTTTGGCGCCTGCCTCGGGATCGGCACAAAAGCCCGATTTCCTAATACATTGAAGACACACAACACAACGATGAGGGAAACAATCAAGAGGAGTAAGTCCGTAAGAATCGAGAACTTTGAGAGAAGTGGCCAATGAGGCCTGTAATGCGGAGATCCAGGAAAGAATGGATCGGATGGAAGAACAAATGGAAACTCTGACCTCCCTGTTACAAGAATTCAGGGAGGGACAGAGAAAAGCATGTAATGATGTCCCGGAGTCCAGCCGAGGGAATGCTTATGTTCGGGAAAATGTGGGAGATGAAGCCCAAAGACCTAGGGCCCCAAATGTTGCAGTGAGAGAAGAAACAAACATGGAGGATAGGGGGTCTCGTCAACATTTGCAGGATACAGCCCCAACCTCTCGTGCGGAGGAGTTGGAGGGAGAGGTGCGCAGGTTGGCACAAGTTGTGGAAGATCTTCGGGGGAACGGAAAGAGTCCAAGCTAGCGGATAATGCAGGACAACGAATCTCCACTCTCTGCGGAGATCATGGGTGTCACGATCCCACGTGACTTCCACTTCCCGGATATGAAATTTTCGGGAAAAAGTGATCCATTAGTGCACATAGAGCGGTTCAACGACATGACAGGGATACAGTAGTCTCGCGACAGACAGAGGTGCAGTGGCCTTCCCGCTCACTCGAGGGAAGGGCGAGAGAATGGTACCGCAGACTCCCACGGGGAAGCACCTTGAGCTTTGAACAGATGTGCAGGGGGTTTGCAGAACAATTCCGGGGCGCAGTGACCCTTGAGGATGACATGATGGAGCTGTCAGAAGTGAGGCAGAAAGAAGGAGAGTCCTCCGGGAGTTTATCAAAAGATACCATAGATCGGTCCTAGATCTTGGTGCATTCAACCATCCCCAAGCTCTGAGAGAATTAAAAGATGGGATCCGGATGGGGAGACCATGGTATAACCTGCGGAGTCCTTCGATCCGTTCGTATTCGGATGCGTATGAGCAGGTGAAACTGGATATGGTAATCGAAGAGGAAAAAGCTGCAAAACTGAATAATTAGCAGGACCAGGAACATACCAGATAGCTCATCCAGATGGACGAGAGGTCAAGAGGCCGTGGAACGCACAACTCCTGAGGAAGTATTTCCAGTAAGTCTCCTTATATTGTAAAATGCTAATGTAAGATTTCGTCCCAAGATGGGATATGTAAAAGTATAAATGTATGTAAGAATAGGAAAGACATTCATAATGTAAGTTCAAGATGAAGAGCAAAAGTTTCAGAAGAACTCCTTGGCCAGAAGTCCCAAAGCCTAAGTTATTAGGCGGGACGGTGCCAAGCTCGGGTCAATTGAAGACCAGAGCAGGAGTAATATCAGAAGAAGCTCGGGTCAATTAAAAGGCCCGAGCAGAAGATCAAGAAGAGCTCCTTGGCCAAAAGTCCCAAAGCCTAAGTATTAGGCGTGACGGTGCCAAGCTCGGTCAATCGAAGACCGGAGCGGGAGTAATATCGTAAGAAGCTCGGGTCAATTAAAAGGCTCGAGCGAGTTCAAGAAGAACTCCTGGCCGAAGTCCCAAAGCCTAAGTTATTAGGCGGGATGGTGCCAAGCTCCGGTCAATTGAAGACCGAGCAGGAGTAATATCGAGAAGCTCCGGTCAATTAAAAGGCTCGAGTAGAAGTTCAAGAAGAACTCTCGCCGTAAGTCCCAAAGACGAAGTCATTAGGTCGGACTGTGCCAAGCTCGGGTCAATTGAAGACCAGAGCAGGAGTAATATAAGAAGAAGCTCCAGTCAATTAAAAGGCCCGAGCAGAAGATCAAGAAGAGCTCCTTGGCCAAAAGTCCCAAAGCCTAAGTCTTAGGACGGACGGCGCCATGCTTGGGTCAATTGCAGGCCCGAGCAGGAGAAACAGCAGAAGATGCCACGGTCAATCGCAAGCCCGAGCAAGAGTGACAGTAGAAGACGCCTCGGTCAATTGCAGGCCCGAGCAGAAGAAGCTCATGAAGAATACCAAGGCCAGAGGTCCCAAAGCCTAAGCCTCAGGTGGGACAGAGCCAAGCACAGCCAACTATAGGCTCGAGTAAGAAGAACGTGGGGAAGCGTAAAAGGCCGCGGATTCGGCCCATCATTATCGAGTTTCCGGCCTTATCTCGCTTCACTCAAAAGACTAGAAACTCGGGGACTGTTGTTTGGGTAATGTCGGACAGGCCCTCGAAGCCCTTCCAACTGAGTAAGACACCCCGAGGATAGCTTAGCTCGAGCATCTCCCCGTGTCAAAGCCGGTCAAGGTCGAGAGTTCAGCACTCCTAGCCAGCCGAGGTCGCCCTCCGTGTCAAAGCCGGTCAAGGTCGAGAGCTAAGCACTCCTTCGCCCGCTCGAGGTCGCCCCGAGTCAAAGATGGTCAAGGTCGAGAACCGAGCACTCCTTCCTCGCCGCAAAGAACGGGTCCCCGAAAGCACACCTTTCCTCGCCGCTAAGATTACATCCACGAGCATAGCTGGACAAGACCCGACCGGCTTTCTCGTAATCCCAGCACACCTTTTAATGTCCGACTGTGGTCCCACATGGCGTGGTGGTGATATCATTGCTTGGTGGCCAGCACATGCCTCCAAGGTGTCATAATTCCTAGCGCACTTGCCCGACATGCTGATCCGCCACGTGAATCGGGTTAAGGGACAGCCGCCATCCCTAGGGAATATTCCGCCAATCCCTACTGTCGAGGGACTCGGATACTACTAACGTGGAGTGGACAGACTGGAAATGGAAAGAGCGAGAAAAATGGAGTATAAAAGGAAACGAAGGGGAACGTTACAAGGGTTGGAAGAATTGAATCCGCAAAAGGGGTTGGCAACTTTGATTCACAAAAGGAGGTTGGCATTTCTAATTCACAAAGGGTTGGAAAAATCCATTCACAGGTTCTTCCTATTCTGACTTCTCTCACTTTTATTTTCTGGAAAAAAACATATCTATCCAAAAAGGGGGGGCGAAATAATACCGCTTTCATCTTTCCGGTCTCCCTCACTAAGGGAGATACCAAAAGAACAACCCGACATCGACTTGAAGCGTCGGAGAGTTTTCGCTGAACACGCCCGACGACCACTCGACTTTCTCGTGAGTACAGGACCGGAGATCTCCGCTCAAGAAGACAGTGAACAGACGAAGGAGGTAATCCCGCCGAGATCGAGCTTATCTCGAGCGTAAGGATCGAGACATCTGTTTGAGCCGCGAGCGTAAGGTTCGCATAATCCCGCCGAAGCTCTTGGAAGCACTGTTTGAAGGTTCGAGGCACTGTTGAGGCACGCGGGAAAAACTGCATCAACAGTTACGACAAACAGGTGGAGATTCCGACATAAATTCTCCGATGCAAGTTAGATATATGTGTGAGAAGAAAATAACAGGGAAGAAGGATTACTGATCAGTTAAAACAAATCCAAAAAGGTAAAAAAAAACTTTTCTCACTTGTAGTTTTTTTGTTCATTTTTCTAACCCCTTCACTTAGTGTGACATTCAGTTGTAGGCGGTTATCACAATTTTAGCACACTTAACAGTAGCTACCAGAAGCAGTTACCACGATTAAAGTATAATCAAAGGTAGTTATCTGAAGTAGTTTTATGCGTTAGAGAATGTAATAGCTTATAACCCTCCTAAAAATTAGAACATGTAATCTTGTTCAGGTCATGCTTTTATCAGATAGCTAATATAGACTCTAGACTGTACTCATGAGATCGGCTCAACAATAATAGATTTCGAGTGCATTATGCTTGACTTTATTTCTTGGTGCTATTAGAAAATTCCAACCCGAACACCAATTCCCTAATTTTCAGTACTGGAAAGTCATTACTAGTGTTGAAAACCAATTATTAAAAAATAGAAAAAATTTTACAAACCTAACAGCAGTCTCATAGTTTTCAATGCCGAGAAGGTATGATCGGTGTTCAAAACTTAAATAATAATTTTAAGATGAAATGAAAATGTCGACTTCAACTGTGGACATTAACATTGTTGAAAATGCCTACCTCAATCGTAGACCTCAATCATGCTTATATGACTTCAGCCGTAGACCTCAATTATGTTTCAAATGACAACCTTGATCTCAATAAGATCGGAAGGTTTTATTCACATTGGACCTTAACAAGGCCTAAATGCAGACCTCGATCTCAATAAAAAAAATTGGAAGAATTTATTCACGTTGGATCTCGACAAGGCTTAAATGTCAAATTTAATCTTAAATAAGATCAGAGAGCACTACTCAAGTAGGATCTCAACAAGGCTAAATGTCGACCTCGATCTCAAATAAAATCGAAGAAAGTTATTCACATTGGACCTCAATAAGGCTTAAATGTCGACCTCGATCTCAAATAAGATTGGAGAACATTATTCACGTAGGACCTCAACAAGCTTAAATGTCAACCTCGATCTCAAATAAGATCAGAGAAAATTATTCAAATAGGACCTCAACAAGACCTAAACGTCGATCTTGATCTCACATAAGATTAGAGAGAATTATTGACGTAGAACCTCAACAAAGCCTAAATGTCAATCTCGATCTCACATAAGATCCTCAACAAGGCCTAAACGTCGATCTCGATCTCAAATAAAATCGGAGAGAGTTATTCACGCAGGCCCTCAACAAGACCTAAATGTCGATCTCGATCTCACATAAGATCGGAGATAATTATTCATGTAGGACCTCAATAAAGCCTAAACTTCTATCTCAATCTCAAATAAGATTGGAGAGAGTTATTCACGTAAGACCTCAACAAGGCTTAAAGTTGATCTCGATCTCACATAAGATTAGAGATAATCATTTAAATAGGACCTCAATAAGACCTAAACGTCGATCTCGACCTCACATAAGATTGCAGAGAAATAATTATTCATATAGAACCTCAACAAGGCCAAAATTATTCACGTAGGACCTTAACAAGGCATAAAATCGATCTCGATTTCACATAAGATCAGAGAGAATTATTCAAATAGGACCTCAATAAGGCCTAAACGTCAATCTCGGTCTCACATAAGATCAGAGAGAACTATTCATATAGGACCTCAATAAAGCCTAAACGTCGATTTCGATCTCACATAAGATCGGAGATAATTATTAACGTAGGACCTCAACAAGGCCTAAAGGTTGATCTCGATCTCACATAAGTTCGAAGAAATTATTCACGTAGTACCTCAACAAGGCCTAAGGTCGATCTCGATCTCACATAAGATTAGAGAGAATTATTCAGATAGGACCTCAATAAGGCCTAAATGTTGATCTCAATCTCACGAAATGTCAATCTCAATCTCACATAAGATCGGAGAGAGTTATTCACATAGGACCACAATAAGACCTAAACATCAATCTCAATCTCACATAAGATCAGAGAGAGTTATTTACTTATGACCTCAACAAGGCCTAAAGTCGATTTCGATCTCACATACGATCGAAGAAATTATTTACGTAGGACCTCAATAAGGCCTAAATTCGATCTCAATCTCACATAAGTTCGGCGGGAATTATTTAAATAGGACCTCAACAACGCCTAAACGTCTATCTCAATCTCACATAAGATCGGAGAGTTATTCACAGACGACCTCAACAAGGGCTAAATGTCGATCTCGATCTCACATAAGATCAAAGAGAGTTATTTACGTAGGACCTTAACAAGGCCTAAACGTTGATCTCAATCTCTTATAAAATCAAAGAGAATTATTCACGTAGGACCTTAATAAGGTCTAAACGTTGATCTCGATCTCACATAAGGTCAGATAGAATTATTCATGCAAGACCTCAATAAGGCCTAAACATCGATCTCGATCTCATATAAGATCGGAGAGAGTTATTCACGTAGGACCTCAACAAGGCCTAAACTTCGATCTCAATCTCATATAAGATCGGAGAGAGTTATTTACCTAGGACCTTAACAAAGCCTACAGTCGATCTTGATCTTACATACGATCGAAGAAATTATTCGCATAGGACTTCAACAAGGTCTAAAGTCAATCTTGATCTCACATAAGATCAGAGAGAGTTATTCACGTTGGACCTTAATAAGGTCTAAATGTCAATCTCGATCTCAAGTAAGATCAGATAAAATGAGTAGATAAGTTGGGAAGCATTAGAGTTGCACTTCTAAATAAGCTCATTGACATTGAAAATAATGAAGCTCACATGAATTGAACGTAAACTAAGTTGTATTGAGCAAGTAAGCAAGAAACAATATATATTAAAAAGAATACACAAATAAAGACATTAGTAATGAGGTCTGTTTACTTATAGTATTCTCTTAGATGCGCTGCATTCCATGCTTTATAGACAACCTTGCCATCCGGGTAGCACAACTTATATGCACTATTACTGAATGACTGAAGTAGTTTTGTACGGTTGAGAATGTAATGGCTTATAACCCTCTTAAAAATTAAGACACGTAGTCTTGCTCAGGTCATGCTTAAAAATCAGGTAGCCAGCATAGGCTCCAGACTGTACTCATGAGGTCGGCCCGATAACAATAGATTTCGAGTGTGTTATGGCTAACTGTATTTCTTGGTGCTATTAAAAAATTCTAACCCGAACAAAAACCATGGCAGAGCTCTTACTCTCTGCTTTCCTCATAGTGCTGTTTAATAGATTGGCTTCCCGTGATTTGTTTTACTTTGTCCGTCAACTTTAAGGCAGTGTATCTTCAGAGCTCAAGAAGTGGGAAAGAAAATTGAAGATGATTCAGGCTGTGCTCAGAGATGTAGAGGAGAAGCATCTGACAGACGAAACTGTAAAGATGTGGCTGGAAGATCTCCAAGACTTGGCTTATGATACTGAGGACATTCTTGACGAGTTCGCTACACTAGCTTTAGAGCTCAAGTTGATGGCAGAAGATCCCGATCAGCCTGGCACTAGGGTAAAGTTCAGACCATCGTACCTGCAGCTTGTTTCAGTTGTTTCATTCCAATTAGCACTATTAAGTTCAATTCCAATTTGCGGTTCAAGATTAAAGATATCACAAGCTGCTTGGAAGAACTCTGTAAACAAAGAATTGAACTTGGATTGCAATTGAATCCCGAATCTGAAGGGACTTCATCAACTACAGCTGCTCAGCGAAGAATACCGAGTTCAAGTGTGCCGATTGAAACTGTTATTTATGGAAGAGATGATAATTAAGCTAAAATTCTTGAAATGTTCTTAAGTGACGAGCCAAGTGTTGCTAACTTCTGTGGTTGGGAAAACAACCCTTGCTCGGGAGGTTTACAATGATAGGGCCGTTGAATATTTCAAATTCGACATAAAAACTTGGGTTTGTGTCTCCGACGACTTTGATGCGCTGAGCATTTTAAGGGCAATTCTGGAGTCAATCACCTCTGTTCCATGTGGTCTAACGGCTTTAAATGAAGTGTAGGTTGAATTGAAGAAGGCAATGAATGGAAAAAAGTTCTTGCTAGCCCTGGATGATGTTTGGAACGAAAATTACAACTCGTGGGTGACCTTGAAAGCTCCCTTCATCGCCTGTGCACCCAATAGTAAGATAATTGTTACCACAACAATTCACATGCTGCATCAACAATGGGACCAATTCAGCATTATAATCTAAATACTCTATCAAATGAAGATTTTTGGTCAGTATTCATAATGCACGCATTCGATGATAGGGATATTAATGCACATCCAATTTCAGAATTACTTTGTAAGAAAGTTGTTGCCAAGTGCAAAAGGTTGCCTTTAGCTGCAACGACTCTTGATGGTCTTTTACGCTGCAAGAGACAAGATAAATGGGATGAATTATTGAACAGCAAGATATTGGCTGATTCAACTCAACAATGTGACACTCACCCTATGTTAAGATTGAGTTATTATTATCTTCCTTTTTATTTAAAAAGATGCTTTGCTTACTGTGCAATTTTTCCCAAAGATTATGAATTCACATTGAGGGATGTGGTTTTACTGTGGATGGCTGAAGATATTATTCAACAATTAAAAAAGGATAAGGAATTGGAAGATTGGGGCAGCGAGTGTTTTCATGATCTCGTGTCAAGGTCAATTTTTCAACCATCAAGTCGTGACAGCTCTAAATTTTTGATGCATGACCTTGTCCATGATCTTGCTCAACTGGTTTCAGGAGAAACCATTTTAAAGTTAGAGGAGGCCAATAAGCCATCAAGAAGATTCGAAAGTCTTCACCATTCTTCTTACTCTCGTGGTATTTGTGATGGTAAAAATAAGTTTGAGCTCCTTTATGAAGAGGAACATCTCAGAACATTCTTGCCCATAAACACGAGAGATAGCACTAGTTTTATAACTGCTGCTGTTCCATATGATTTGCTACCAAAGTTAAAAAAGTTGAGGGTGCTATCTCTGTAGCAATATAAGCTCACTGAGTTACCTAATTCATTTGTAGATTTGAGGCTTTTACGGTGCCTCAACCTTGCTGGCACTAGTATCAAAAGCTTACCCGAGTCAACAAGCTCACTGTTGAACTTGGAAGTTTTGATATTAAAATATTGTTCTCGTTCGATCAAGTTGCCTGCCAAAATGAGAAAATTGATTAAGTTACGTCATCTTGACATACAAGGTGCAAAATTACTTAAAGAGAGGCCTTGGGAAATAAAGGAGTTGAAGAATCTTAAGACATTGTCTAATTTTATTGTTGTTGTTGTTTTTAAGTTAAAAGAAAGAAGACAGAATTTGCATTAATAATGTAGAAAGTGTTAGCAAATAGAACTTGAAAAACATCTCACACTGCTGCAGAATCGTTACAATTTTAAAGAGGCATAGTAACAGCCCACTAAAGCCTACTAAAAATATGGTCCTTAAGTTATGCTTAAAATTATGCCATGACCTGAATAAACAAAATAATTGAAAACAAAATAATAGGAAAAAGGTTGAAATATTCAACCCTACATCAGCAGTTCTAAACATATCTTCTAACACTCCTTGTTTTAGGAGCTGCAAATACCAAGTTTTTTTCTAAGGAGTTCAAACTTGCTAACCGGCAATGGCTTGGTTAAAATATCCCCAACTTGATCTTCTATTTTGCAGTAGACAAGAATAACAGCTCCATCTTTTTGTACTTCCCTTGAGAAAAATAATTTAATATTAAAATGCTTAGTTTTCCAATGAAACACAGGATTTTGAGATACTGGAATAGCAGCTTGGTTGTCAACAAAAATCTTTGTATTTTCCTTCTGCTCCAGGTTAAGATCAATTAAAATCTTCCTCAGCAACAAAGCTTGATTAACAACAGCTGTTGTAGCAAAAAATTTTGCTTCAGTAGTGGATTGAGCTACAATTTCTTGTTTCTTCGAGCTCTAGGAGAAAACACCAGAGCCAAGAGTGAAACAGTGACTCGAAGTACTCTTCATATCATCAACAGAACCACCTCAATCGCTATTTGAAAAACCAACTAGCTTGAACTCTTTGCTCCTTGTAAACTTAATGCCAAAATCACATGTGCCTTCCACATATCTAAGCACCCTCTTTGCAACCTTAAGATGCCATTCACTTGCACAGTGCATAAACCGAGATAAAATGCTTACAGCATTCAAAATGTCTGGCCTAATTGCTGTGAGATAAATTAAGCAACCAATCATGCTTCTGAAATATACCTGGTCAATTTTCTCTGTTCTATCTTCTTTGTTGAGCTTCTCCTTTGAGTTCATAGGAGTGCTCATTTCTTTGCATTCTTTGAGTTTAAACTTCTTCAGAATCTCCTTAGCATATTTCTTCTAACAGATGAAGACTTCATATTCACTCCGTTTAATTTCCATTCCAAGAAAGAAAGTCATCAAACTGAGATCTGTCAACTCAAAGAGCTCCATCATCTCTTGCTTAAAATTCTCCACAATACTCATCTTATTTCCTGTCACAAGCAGATCATCAACATATAATTAGATAATAAGTATATCAGATCATCAACATATAATTAGATAATAAGTATATCAGCTCCATTGTGTTTGACATACAATGTTGATTCAGATAAAATTTTAGCAAATCTCAAGTTCTGTAAGTGTTCATCAATCATATTGTACCAAGCTCTAGGAGCTTGCTTCAAACCGTAAAGTGTCTTTTTAAGAATATAAAATTTGTCTTCTTCTCTTGCCTTTACATACCCTTCTAGTTGCTCTACATATATCTCCTCCTGCAGAAAACCATTCAAAAATGCTGACTTGACATCTAACTAGTACACTTTCCAATAATTTTGTACTTCTATAGCAAGTAAAAGCCTGGTGATATCAAGTCTAGCTACTGGTGCAAAGGTATCTGATTAATTCATGCCGGGCTTTTGAGCATATCCTTTGACCACAAGCCTAGCTTTATGCTTGTTGATTGAACCATCAGCATTAAACATAGTTCTGTACACCCACTTGACTCTGATTACCTTTCTATTTTGAGGTTGATTAACTAATTTATATGTCTTATTTTTTTTCAATTTTGAACAGCTCATCATTCATTGCACAAATCCAATTCTAATTTGTCTTGACTCTTTCATAATTTGTAGGCTTATATATAGAAACATTGCATCTTTGATAAACATCAGACAGTGATCTTGTGCACCGAATAGGTATGTCATCGACTATATCATCTTCCCATTCTTCAATACTTTGAACTGTTGTAGGAGACTTGAGTTTGGACTCTTTTGAGCTTGGATCTATCTTTTTACATCATCCCATTTCCAGTCTTCATCTTCCATAAAGTGCACATCTCTACTTATGATAATTTTTCCAATTTGTGGCTATAGCTAATAAAGATGCTTGGAAGTGCTCTTTTATATAGTTAATCCCTTTTGATCTGTAGAACATGAGTGAAACACAAACAATTAAATGTTTTAAGGAAATTCAGAGATGGTTTATAACCATGCTAAACCTCAAATGGTGTTTTATCTTTCCATGACCCTTATGGAAAGTCTATTTTGTAAAAAGATAGCCGTGTTTGCTACTTCAGTCCAAAGTTGCTTTGGCAAGTTTTTCTCATACAACATACATCTTGTCATCTCCAATATAAATCTGTTCTGTCTCTCACTGACTCCATTTTTTTGTGGAGTGTGTTGATGCGATTTTTCGCGTGTCTTCAAACAGATTCTGAACCTTACGCTCACGACTATCTACGATGACTCGAAATCCTCTCGCTCACGATTAGCTCGAGCTCGAGCGGGACTGTTTCCTTCGTCCTATTCCACTGTCTTTTCGAGAACGGATATCTTTCGGACCTGTACTCACAGAAAACAGGGTCAGGGGTTGCCGGGCATGTTCCGTCGAAACCCTCCGACGCTCAAGTCGATGTCGAGTTGTTCTTTTGGTATCTCCCTTAGTCGAAGAGGCCAGGAAGGTGAAAGGAATATTTTTGCCCTCCTTTTGAATAAAAATGGTTTTTCGGATAATCCGGGTAAGGAAATCGAGTAGGAAGAACACAGTATATCTTTCTTTTTAAATCCCTTGCGAATCAATTTTTTCAACCAACATAGCGTACTCGTTTATTTCCTTTTATACTCTATTTTTCCCGCTCTTTCTCTCAAGAGCATCCATTCTCGCATGAGTGGTGTCCGGGTCCCTCGGCGGTAGGGATTGGCGTCATCTTCCACAGGGATGCTTGGCTGTCTTCTTAACCCGGTTCACGTGGCGGATCACCATGTCGGGCATGTGCGCTAGGAATGATGACACAGTAGGGGCATGTGCTCGGCCGTCGGCAATAGTACCACTACCATACCATGTGGGGCCACGATCGGACATATAAAGATGTGCGGGGTTCGGAGAAAGCGGGTCGGGCTGCCTAGGTCGGGTCTTACGCTCCATCCGGTCAATGACTAAGATGGTCCGGTTGTGCTCGAGGATTTGACTTCGCGGCGAGAAAAGGAGAGCTCGGGTCTCGATCGACCTCTAAATTCCTCGACCTTGACCAGCTTTGGTCGAACACGATGACCTCGAGCGGGTTAGAGAGCTCGGAGCTCGAGCGACTCTAAATCCCGACCTCGACCGGCTTTGACATTTGATGAGATCATCCTTGTGCTAGTGGTCGGGACTTACGCTCGATCTAGACTATCTTCGAGGTATTTTATTCGAGTTGGAAGGGCCTCGAGGAGACCTGCCGATATTACCCAAACACCGGTCCCCAGTTTCTAGTCTTTTGAGTGAAGCGAGATAAGGCTGAAACTCATTAATGATGGATCTGAATTCGCGGCCTTTACGCTTCCCACGTTTCCCGGTTGTCTCCCACTCGATCACTTCGCATTTAAGGCGGGACACGTGGTTTGATCCAACCGTGTATTTAAAATTCGAAGGGACGTTACGAAAGGTCGTGTCCCTCGAAACGCACGCCGCTGATCAAAGAGACAGCGTCCTCCTCTTTAAAACCTCCAACTTCTTCATTGTTCCCTCTGTTTGCTTACTTTCGTTCAAATTCAAAAATTAATTACGCTCTCCGTCATTTACTCATCTCCTTCTTTACGCGGGGTGATTTAGGCCAACTACACTTCCTTTCTAGTTCGGTGCAAGCCACTCTTCCATTTCTTGCCTGCTACTGTTTCTTCCCTTCTTGAACCCAGTTAGTTTATACCCTTAGGAAAAAGAAAAATGTGAAATCCCAGCAGGCCTGTAGGATGTTCTTGGGAGGATTCAGTCCTTTTCTAGTGAGGCCTGACCCATTAGTATAATCCCGTGAGGGATTCTAGTCGAGAGAGGAATTACCGCGACGAGACCCAGTAGCGTCGAGGGCAAGGGCCGGTCAAGGTGCGAGCATGGGGAATACCCATTGACCACATGAGATGTGAAACCACCCGCTCGGACTTAGATAGGCTTAGCGGACTTACCACGTACCGAAAATATGGATTTAAGGTTCTTTGGCGGGGTGAGATCCCAGTAGTCCCCAAGGATATATAACCTTCCACTTGGAGTGCTTTAAATGGGGGTCGAGTCGCCTCTCGACCTTACTTTGCCCGAGTTTTGTCAGTTTATGTCGGCCCGGGACAATTGAACCCGAATGGGTGGAGGGTCCTTCCGGACTCTTTGTGTTGTGGAAGAGCTGTGATCTGGGTGAGCCCTCGGTAGGGAAATCGGACACCTTTACCGGTTGAAGTGCGGCCGAAGGATCTTGGTTGGTATTACCTACCTCTAGCCTGAATGTTAAAAAGCCCATCACCGATCTCCCGACCTCCGGTGGCAACTGGAAGAGCAAATTCTTCTTCGTTGGGGAGAGTGAGGGCAAGTGCACTTGCAGTGAGAGGGTCCCTCCAGATCCATGGCACTTTTGCACTCTAGGTCGTTTATCAGTCTTGTGGATTTTACTTTTAGTTTTCTTGCTCGCGTTTGTTCTCATTATTTTTCTTTGGTTGTTTTTGCGGTCTCCTAGGGTGCCTCTTATTCAATTGGGGACCAAGTTCGAGCACGTGTGCGGACCGCTCTTACAAACGCGAGCTCGTGCGGGAGGCTGCGACACCCAAAAATTTTTGAGTCCGGTTTAGTGCCAAGTGAAGATATGAGCGGCGGGATGCGTGAGATGTTACATCGGTGGCGTGGGGACGACCAGAAGGTGCGAGCACTTCGAAGAGGCCACGGCGAGGCGGGTGCTCGCCTCCATCCACTCGAGCGACCTCTTACGCTTCAGCAGGCCAGAGCGAGTAGAGGAAGGTCCTCACGCGAGACGACCGAGGACCGTTGCTCCAGCTCGCCCTCGAGCCAGACAATGTGCGGGAGCAAAGTCAGCTGCCGCGTCGAGCACTTGCTCGAGGACTACGGCGAAGAGTTGGGCGGTAGATTCTTGGATGAGCTGGAATCCTTTAATTACGATGAGTGCATTCGGTGCTTTCCAGTGACTCTCCTCTCGAGCTTTAGCGGCTGCGACCATTCTCGGGGCTTGACTTCGGAACTCCAGGAAGAACTTAAGCAAGGTTCGGAGCTTGGAGCGGATTATGGGCAGGTGAAGGAGGAAAATCAAAAGCTTCAGACAAGAACTTCGAGTTTGTGGAGAGGACGAGTGGGCGACTCCAAGGCCTCTCGAGCTGGAGGAGGCGGCTGACACCGAGATGAATTGGGTGATGCTCGAAAGGATCCGGACACTCGAAATCTTACTCTGAGCATCTCGTAGGGAGCCGCTTCGTCTTGAGGGCAAATTGGCGCTTTAAAGGTCCGACTTGCCACGAGTACAACAATGAGGCGGACTCAGCTATGATCGCCTCATGTATGCTTTTGGTAAGGCATACCCGAGGCCGACATGTCTAAGGTTGAAGGGTATGTAGCTGAATACATGAGCACTCATGAAGCTACTCCGTCCAGAGCCCCAATTGTTGTCGGAGGCTCGCTCCCTCTCCTGCCGATGCCCCTCCTGCTGGCGCCCTGGCGATGTCCCTCCTACTGCTCTTCCTGGCGATCTTGGCCTTCCTCCCTGCTCCTGGCGAGCGTCCCTCCTGCTGCATAATTTGGTTTTCCCTCACTGCTGATGCTTAGCCTTCCTCCTGCTGCTGCTGACGGCGTCCCTCCTGCTGCGTAATTTGCTTTTTATTTTTTACATTTCACGTACTTGTAATCATTCAATAAATAAAAATGCGTTTGAGCAACAATCATATATGCAAGCTTATGTTTCACACTTATGAGATTATCTTCGTGTGCTTGGTTAAGAGGAATTATTTATAAGTGTTGGGCTCTTCTTTACATTTTCTACCCAGTATAATGTTATTTAACTCGTGCATGTTCGGAGTTTTGCTTTGACTTGAGTTGAAAGCCTTATGTTTATCGCGTGAGCTCATTCTACTTGGCTCGACATTTTGCTCATGGTGCCGTGACCACTTATTTGGTGAGCTCGTATACCTCGAACCCGTTCATTGCTCGGGTTTGAACTATATAACCTCCACGATATTTTTCTTGCTCGCGACTTACAATTAGCTCCTGCTTAGACACAGTCACGCCTGAGGCTTAGGCTTTAGGACTTTTGACCTTAGCATTTTTCATATTCTTCCTCTGCAGGTAATTAGCCTTGCAGGGCACTAGTCCGCCTGGGACTTAGGCTTTGGGACTTCGGTCATGGAGTTCTTCTTGAACTCCTTACGCTTGGACACTGCAATTTGACCCGAGCATCTTACTGCAGAGCCTACGATTAACCCAAGCCTTACATTGGGGCTGTAATTGACCCAAGCTTCTTCTTGTGTTACTCACGATCGGGCTGCAATTGACCCGAGCTTGGCACGTCACTGCCTAAGACTTAGGCTTTGGGACTTTGGCCGAGGAGTTCTCTTGAACATCTGCTCGGGCTGCAATTGACCTAAGCTTGGCACAGTCCACTCTAAGACTTAGGCTTTGGGACTTTGGCGAGGAGATCTTCTTGAACTTCGCTCGGGCTGCAATTGACCTGAGCTTCTTCTTGTGTTACTCTTGCTCGAGCACTGCAATTGACCCGAGCTTGGCACGATTACGCCTAAGACTTAGGTTTTGGGACTTTTGGCCGATGAGCTCTTCTTGAACTTACGCTCGGGCTGCAATTGACTCAAGCTTCTTTTTGTGTTACTCCTGCTCGGGGCTGCAATTGACCCGAGCTTGGCACGTCACGCCTAAGACTTAGGCTTTGGGACTTTGGCCAGGAGCTCTTCTTGAACTTTTGCTCGGGCTGCAATTGACCTGAGCTTCTTACGGTGTTACTCCTGCTCGGGCCTCCGATTGACCTAAGCTTGGCACAGTCCGCCTAAGACTTAGGCTTTGGGACTTTGGCCAGGAGATCTTCTTGAACTTACGCTCGGGCTGCTATTGACTGAGCTTCTACGGTGTTACTCACTGCTCGGGCTGCAATTGACCTGAGCTTGCGCAGTCCGCTCTAAGACTTAGGCTTTGGGACTTTGGCCGAGGAGCTTCTTGAACTTACGCTCGGACTGCGATTGACCCAAGCTTCTTACGGTGTTACTCCTGCTCGGGCTGCAATTGACCCGAGCTTGGCACGTCCGCCTAAGACTTAGGCTTTGGGACTTTGGCGAGGAGATCTTCTTGAGCTTCTGCTCGGGCTGCGATTGACGCAAGCTTGGCACAGTCACTCTGAGACTTAGGCTTTGGGACTTTTGGCCGAGGAGTTCTTCTTGAACTACGCTCGAGCTGCAATTGACCCGAGCTTGGCACGTCCTGCACTAAGACTTAGGCTTTGGGACTTTGGCGAGGAGATCTTCTTGAGCTTACGCTCGGGCTGCAATTGACCCAAGCTTCTTCTTATACTTGGTCTTTATTTTGAACTTACATTATGAATGCTTTTCTTATTCTCGTATACATTTATACTTTTACACATCCCATTTTGGGTGGGAATCTTACATTAACACTTCGCGATACAAGGAGACTTCTTGGAAATATTTCATGCCGGGGTTGTGCGTTCCACGGCCTCTTGACCTCTCGTCCGATCTGGATGAGCTAGCCGATACGCTCCTAGTCACCTGCTAGCTGAGTGACTCGATAAGGACCTTCCCGGTTTGGCCCTAGTACACCTTGTCTCGGGTCGCCCGTGCTCTGGTTGACTTTCCTCGATGCCAATCACCCACTGGAACCGGTGAATGTGTACATTTCGGTTGTAATAATGAGCCACTCTCGTTGATATTACGCGATCTTAGCGGCGACCACTTTCTCTCTTCTCTTCCAGTGAATCCGGACTTGCACACATCTGCTCGTTGTTTTGCTCCTCATTGAAGTGTTACGTCGATGTGTCCCCATTCCTATTTCGGTGAGGAACTACTTGCTCGTGCCCAACGCCAAGGAGAATGGGGTCTCTCCGATGGCCGTTTTGTGAGTGGTTACGTAAGCCCACGAGACACCGAGCAGTTGGTCCACCGAGCTCCCTTTTGCTCTCCGGTCTTGTCTTGGGAGGCGTTTTATGGTTTTATTCTTGTCCATTTGCTGCGGGTGTGAGGAGAACAAAATTTCAACTCTATCCCAGGTTTGGCGAGAATCTACGAATTTGCCGTTGTCAAGCTGTCTCCCGTTATGCGTGACCAATGCATGAGGAATCCCGTACCTTCGAATCACATTCTTCCGAATGAAGTCGGTGGTTTTACCTTAGTGATCTTTGCTCGAGGCTCCAGCTTCGACCCGTTTGGTGAAATAATCAATTGCGACTATGGCATGGGTGGCGGATGCTTTCCCGCTCGGCGGTGGCCGATCAAATCAATTCCCGATTGAGCAAGCAGCCATGGCAAGTTCATCATCTGTGAGGTTCTCGGAGGTGAGTTAGGCGGTTGGCAAAGCTTTGGCAACTCTTGCGACTTCTTGTCTTCTCACGAGCATCTTGATGCATGCGGGGCCAAAAGTATCCTTGCCTCGAGGCCTTGAAAGCCAAGGACCTCGCGCGGAGTGATTTCTACAGATTCCCTCGTGTATCTCTCGGAGGACATAATCGGCCTCCTCTTGGTCTAAGCATCGAGCGAGGGAGAGTGTACCCCGTCTATATAAGACCCCGTCGATGAGAGTGTACCTGGCAGCTTTGCACTCGACTTTCTTGCTACTTTTTATCGGTCGACATTGTCCCTTTCTTGAGGTAAGAAACAATCGGCTCCATCCAGGTATTGCTCGTCGATAAGCTCATCACCTCGTCCTCACTGCTCGATACTCGAGCGGTCTTCATTCGAAGGGATAGACTTTGGTAATTTGGGATCCGATCTGGTGCCATAGCGAGCTATCATATCGACTCAAAATTCTTCTCCCTGGATTTGCTCCACCTCGATAGCTCGGAAACTCCCATTAGTTGCTTTACCTTGGGAGTAGACCTCCATTTTATCCCTTCGCTGAAAGCTCTCGTCGAGGTGGTTTGTTACCGGTTGTGAGTGCATTTGAGCTTTACCTCCTCTGCTTTTACTACTGAGGCGAGCTTGATCCTGCTATTACTGACCGTACTCGGTCCGATTGTTGGTGACTTGAACTACTAATTTCACGACGTATTGCATCTCGGCCCTTCGGGACTTAGGAGCACAACTCACGCTCCTGCTCGCTTGATCTCCACGGGATCCATCTACTGTGACTATCCAGGTGTTGGTCGAGGCCTGGGAACCTGATGGGGGCTCGCTCTCCGTCTCCTCATCCCCTGCCGTGCACTCGACCACGAAATCAGCTAAAGATTGTGCTTTTATGGCTGCTCGAGGTTGGTAATTAATGTCGAACTCGCTTTCGGCTCCATGACCATTTTACCGGTCTTCGAAGTCTCGAGGCTTGTACAAAGTTTGCCTGAGGGGTTGGTTTGTTAGAACCACTACTGAATGTGCCTAAAAATAAGGTCTCGACTTTCGAGTTGCTTGTGACCGGGGCAGTGCCTACTCTCCATTGGTGGATCTTGGGTCTGCCTCTAGCAAAGCTACTGCTCGTGTAATAAGCAGGTCTTGTACCACTAACTCCTCCACTTACGGAGTCGAGCTCGTTGCCCGTTGGGACCACGACCAAGTATAGAAATAGTACCTCTCTTGCTCGAGGTGTCGACGATAGCGGATCTTTCAGTGAGATATTCTTTCGATTGCTTTGGAGCAGCCTCGCGTTCAGGCATCCACTTTGTCTTCCTGCCTTCTTCATTTCACGGAAGAAGACTCGGCATTTATCCAGTGGCTCGAGATACTAACTCTGTTGAGGGATGCCGGTTCTTTGGTCGGACTTTGTATCTCCTTGAGGTTCTGAGGGACCTCATTTCCACCACTGCTCTTATCTTCTCGGATTGGCCTCGATCCCTCGTGACTCGCCATGAAGCCTAAGAATTTTCTCGAACTCACTCCAAAGCACATTTCTCGGGTTTAGCTTCATCAGGTACTTTCTTAAGAGTCGCGAAGGTCTCCTCTAGATGCCTTACATGCTCCTCAGCGTCTTTAGACTTGGTGATCATGTCATCCACATATACCTCCATAGTCCAGACCGATCAATGGCTTGAAGACCTTGTTCACTAGCCTACGATACGTTGCCCTGCATTCTTTAGGCCGAAGGCATGACCTTGTAGCGATCTGACCCACGATTAGTGATGAAGGTCTGTGCACTCCTCGTCTGATCGGTGTATGGGAATTTGGTTATATCACGAGAATACATCCATGAAACTAAGCGGCCGTGCCCGCAGTTGAATCCACCGGTTGAGTCTATCTTTGGTAGTGGAAAGCTATCTTTTAGGCGAGGCCTTGTTCACATCTGTGAAGTCGACACACATTCTCCATTTCCAACTTTCCTTCTTCACTGACACGCATTCGAGATCCATTCGGGGTAGGAGACCTCCGTATGAATCCAGCTTTCAGCGACTTTTCCACCTCGCGATTGATGGCTTCGTATCTCTCCGGTTGACGCATCTCCTTTACGCCTCTAGCTTAGCATCTCTTCGTATTGCCGACTGTGACACGCCACATCGGGTCGAACCGAGGCATATCCTCGTGCTTCCACGCGAACACATCTGTGTGTGCTCGCGAGACACTCCACCAATTTTTCCTTCGACGGCTCGCTAAGGCCGAGCCGATTCGGATTCTTCTACCGAGGTCGTCTACTCTCACCTCGAGCCTCTTCCAACTTCTCGGTAGGCTCTTGCCTTCCATTCCTTGATTCCCCGTGAGTCCAATGAGGTTATCTGCATGGTTTCTTTGGCCGCTCTGACATAGCGACTCCTCGCCACCCTCAGGCTGCCTTTCACGACCCTACAGTCCCGTTTACTCGATACTTTAGGGCTAAGTAATAGGTGGATAGCGCGTTGGGTGATCCTCATAAGCGACCTCCACTAGAATCGCTCTGGTATGGGTGGCTTTATCTACCACCACGAAATCCGACATCATGTTCTTCTCGAAGGCTTCGAGCCCATGATTCTTGCTAGACATGATGATTCCCGGAGGATTTAGCTTTCTTCCCGAATCCTTTCAAGGAAGTGCTCGTCGGCTCGAGGCTCACGCTGTTATTCCTAAATCCTCGAGCGTGGATTTGAAGAGAATATCCACCGAGCTCTCCGAGTCAACCGATATTCGATCAACTTCCTTGTTTGCTACATTGGCTTTTACCACGGGGCATCCTCGTGAGGTTCTGACATCCCTCCTCGTCTTCATCCAGTCCACATAGTTGGCACTGTCGAGACCTTGGCCTTCTTGGCAGCGAGGCGATGAAGCAGGACTTCTCGGCCGGCGATGGCATATCTGCGATAGTTTTTACGAGCCCTATTTGAACTTCCACGTCATCGTGGGCCCTCTTGAGATTACCCTCGTGGACGGTGGTTCCATGTCTATTTCGTAAGCCGGCCATCTTCCTCGGACTGCTGCTTTCGACCACCGGGTGCCCCTGCAACAAACTCGTCCAATCACAGATTCTAACCGAATCCTCCACTTGGTTTTCAAATCACGGCACTATGATGTGGAGTGGCCGTGGTCACCATGGAAGCAGCAGAACCGCCCTTGTTCAGCTTGCCGGTGGCTTGGCCATCGACGTTGGAGGGCTCGGCGATCCTCGCTCCTCGACCACTGAAGTATCTCTTGAGAGATACCTTGACCTCGTGTATTACTAGTAGCGGGGCTCTGCTCCACCACTTGTATCGCCCTATCCCTTGGAAAACTCCTCGGTGGGGGTGGCAATGGGCGATCTGCTCTGTTTTAGTTCATCTCGAGTGTTCTTGGCGGCTGATTGCGGGATGTGTGGCCATCATACGCTTGTACTCTCTGTGATCCGGCCGGAGACCTGCGAGATGGCGGGGGACCATCCAGCGGTGGGGAGCTCTACGGTAAGGGTTGTATGGGGCAACCTGGTCCACTTGCTGCTTTTGAAGCTTGTGTCCTCAGGCGGGACCCCTTTCTCCTTCCTCCTTGCTCCGTTGACCTGCTCACTTCTCGAACTTGCGACCTTCTCCTCTTGATTATCATATCCGGTTTACTTGCTCATATGCATCAGAAGGATTCAGTAGGTTATACCATGGTCTCCCATCAGGATCTCATCCTTGATCCTCTTAGAGCTTGGGGATGATTAAGCGCCAAGATCTAGGACCGACCTATGTTATCTTTTGAAAAACTCCAGAAGGGACTCTCCTCCCTACCTAACTTCGGCTGACTCCGTCATGTCATCCTCGGGGTCACTGCGCCCGAAATTGCTCCATGAACTCCCTACACATCTGTTCGAAGCTCGAGATGCTTCCCGTGTGAGCCTGCGGTACCATTCTCTTGCCGCTTCCCTCAGAGTGAGCGGGAAGGCCACGCCTCTGTCTGCTGTGGCAGACTCTTGCACCCTGTCATGTCGTTGAACCGCTTTATATGTACCGAGTAGATCACTTTTCCCAAAAATTTCAGATCCGGGAAGCGGAAGTCACGTGGGATCGTGACACCCGTGATCTCCACGGAGGTGGAGATTCGTTATCGAGCATTATTCTCCAACTTGGGCTTTTTCGTTTCCGGAGGTCCTCCACGACTTGTGCCAATCTGCGCACCTCCTCCTCCAACTCCTCACTTGCGAGAGGTTGGGTCGTATCCTGCAAATCTTGGCGAGACCCTCTTTCCTCCATATTCGTTTCCTCCCTCATCTGCGGCATTTGGTGCCCTAAGTCTTTGGGCTTCATCTCCCACATTTTCCCAAGCGGGAGGCGTTCCCATGCTGGACTCGGGACATCATTACATGCTTTTCTCTATCCATCTCGAGTTCTTACAGTAGGGAGGTCGAGTCTCCATCTATTTTTCCATCAGATCCATTCTTTCCTGAATCTCCTATTGCAGGTCTCGTTGGCCACTTCTCTCGAGGTTACTGGATTCTTACGGACTTACTCCTCTTTGGTTGTTTCCCTCATCGTTGCGTTGTGTATCTTGAGCGTATTAGGAAATCGGGCCTTTTGTGCCGATCCCAGCGAGCGGCGCCAAAGATGTTGATGCTGATTTTCCCACGTGTCTTGAAGCGAGTACTACGAACCTTACGCTCGCGACTATCTACGATACTCGAAATCCTGCGCTCGCGATTAGCTCGAGCTCGAGCAAGGCTGTTTCCTTCGTCCTATTCCACTTGTCTTTTCGAGCGGAGATCTCTGGACACTGTACTCACGAGAAAGCGGTCGGGGGTTGCGGGCATGTTCGTGAAAACCCTCCGACGCTCAAGTCGATGTCGGGTTGTTCTTTTCGTATCTCTCTTAGTCGGAGAGGCCGGAAGGTGAAAGGGATATTTTTTGCCCTCCCTTTTGAATAAAAAATGGTTTTTTCAGATAATCCAGGTAAGGGAAATCAGAGTAGGAAGAACCTGTATATCTTTCTTTTTAAATCCCTTGCGAATCAATTTTTTCAACCACAGTAACGTACTCGTTTATTTCCTTTTATACTCCATTTTCCCGCTCTTTCTCTCCAAGAGCATCCATTCCGCATGAGTGGTGTCCGGGTTCCTCGGCGGTAGAGATTAGCGTCATCTTCCTTGGAGATGCGCGGCTATCTTCTTAACACGGTTCACGTGGCGGATCACCATGTCGGGCATGTGCGCTAGGAATGATGACACGTGGGGGCATGTGCTTGGCCGTCGGCAATAGTACCATCACCATACCATGTGGGGCCACGATCGGACATCTAAAGGTGTGCGAGATTCGAGGAAAGCGGGTCGTCTTGCCTCAGGTCGGGTCTTACGCCCGTCCGGTCAATGACTAAAATGGTCCGATTGTGCTTGGGGATTTCACTTCCACGAGCGAAAAGGAGAGCTCGGGTCTCGATCGACCTCCGAATTCCTCGACCTCCGACTTTGGTGAACACGATGACCTCGAGCGAGTTCAGAGCTCGGAGCTCGAACGGCTCTAAATCCCTAACCTCGACCAGCTTTGGCGTTTGATGAGATCATCCTTGTGCCGGTGGTCGGGACTTACGCTCGATCTAGACTATCCTCGAGGTATTTTATTCGAGTTGGAAGGGCCTCGAGGAGACCTGCCCGATATTACCCAAGCGAGTGTATGGAGTAGTTAGCGATCTTTGGATGCTAGCCTCATCGTAAAAATGATTGAATGGTTCGAGGTGTACTCTTTGCCATTATCTCGATCTAAGAGTGAATTCCGCATCCACTCTCATTCTCAAATCTAACTTTAAAGTTCTAGAAAATTTATGCCACCTCGACTTGTGCTTCAAAAGAAAATCTAACACATACTGAGTGAAATCATCAATGAATGCAACATAATAAAAATTACTATTTAGAGAAGGTGTTCTTTGTAGGCCCATAATGCTAGTATGAACCAAATGCAGCTTCTTTATTGCTCTCCATATTGCCTTTGGAAATGGTCTCCTGCTTTCTTTTCCAAATTAACATGCTTTGCAGTTTGGAATATGATCATCAAATTCTGGAAGATCATTTGCCATCTCCTTAGATTTCATAAACATCAGCCCCTAATGATGATAATGCCCAAGCCTCTTGTGCCACAGCTCAGTGATATTTTCCCTCCTCCAATGGATTTAGAGCAAAAATTTTCCCTTTCATGTTTACTCTGAAAATATCTCTGCCATCTGCATCTTTAATCAAGCAACTTTTTTCTTCGAACACAACTTTATAACCCTTTTTAATTAATTGTCCAACACTTAACAAGTTTTGATCAATTTTAGGAACATACAACACATCATAAATAAACTTTGTACTTGAACAGGTTGAGATTGCAACTGTCCCTTTTCCCTTTACAGCTATATAATTGCCATTTCTAACCCGAACCTTTGACGAGTTTTTGTTGTTTAGTTCTTTGAATAGATTCTTGTTAGGTGTCATGTGATTAGTACAGCCATTGTCAATAAGCCAACTCTCACTTAATTCGAAGCCAGAAAAACACGTAGCAACAAACAAGTGATCCTCCTCCTCTTGATTAACAGCTTTTTCTTATTCACCGTGTTGTTGATTTTTGTTTTTACAAATAACAACTTTATGCCCCATCTGGTTACATCTTGTGCACTTAGCATAAGGCCATCCTCCTTAAGGTGGATAAGATTTCTTCTGATATTTTGTCTTTCATTTTGTATTAGTAGATGCTGTACTTGTTCTATTTCCTTCAAACTTCTTCTTCTTTTTTTTTTTTTTGTATTTGGCTGTATTTTGATGCTTGCCTGCTAAAGCTCCTTCAGTTGTTGTATCCTCTCTCATCAATCTTCTTTATTTTGGTGCTTGCAATGCATTTTGCAATTCTACCAAGGAAATTTTTGTCATATCCTTGGTATTCTCCAAGGTAGTGATGGTTGCTTCATAACGTTCAAGTACTGTAATAAGAATTTTTCAACAATTCTCGAGTTAGTGAATTCAGTTCCAAGAAGCCTTACCTTGTTTACAATACTAAGAAGCCTATCAGAGTAATCTTTGATCGTCTCAGAGTCCTTCATTCTTTGAAGTTCAAACTCCCTGATCAAATTTAGTACTTGCATACCCTTCACTTTTTCATCTCCTTTATATTCATTACTGAAATAATCCCATATCTCTTTTGCTGAAGTCAAAACATGATACGAGTGAAGATAGCGGATAAGACTACTGCAAACAAGTAGGCTTTTGCCTTTAATTTTTTTGTCTTCTTTTCTTTATGTGTTTTTATTTGTGCTATAGTGGGATTGTGCGGAAGTGCTGGAATTTCATAATCTTCTTCCACTGCTTCCCAAAGATCCAAAGCTTCCAAATATGTCTCCATACGTATTGCCCAATGCTAGTAATTGCTTCCATCGAACACCGGTGGAGCAATTGAGGAGAGACTAGCTTCGGCTTCAGCTTCCATGATTTGTCAAATTCAATCACAGATCCCTTAAGAAGAGTGCTCTGATACCCGATGTTGTTTTTAAGTTAAAAGAAAGAAGACAGAATTTGCAGTAATAATATAGAAAGTGTTAGCAAATAGAACTTGAAAAACATTTCACTCTGCTGCAAAATGGTTACAATTTTAAAGAGGCATAGTAACAACCCACTAAAGCCTACTAAAAACATGGGCCTTAAATTATACCCAAAATTATGCCATGATCTGAACAAACAAAATAATAAGAAAAAAGGTTGAAACATTCAACCTCACATCAGCAGTCCTAAACATATCTTCTAACAATTGTGGGCAAGGGTGGCTCTATATCTGGTTTGAAAGATTTGAAGGACTTAAAATTTCTTCGCGGAGAACTTCATATCTCAAGATTAGAGAATGTGCATGATTCACATGATGCAAGAGAGGCCACGTTATGCCAGAAGCAGAATCTAAAAACATTGTCGTTGGAATGGGGGTCTCAATTTGACATCTTACGAGATGAATCTGCAGAAGAAAATGTGTTTGACATGCTGCAACCTCAAAAAGATTTAAAAGAACTCACAATCAAGGATTATGGTGGTGTAAGATTTCCATCTTGGATCGCCAATCCATCATTCTCTATTATAGATGTCCTTAAATTAGAATATTGTGAACATTGTACATCCTTGCCAACGCACTGGTTGTTGAGTTCTCTTAAACACCTTGTTGTTGAAGGATTGAAGAAACTGAAAAGCATAGGTGTTGAGTTTTATGAAGAGAGTTGCTCAAATCCTTTTCAATCACTGGTCACTCTGCCTTGAGGATTTGCCAGAATGGGGGTATTGGGACACCCAATTCGATAAAAATGGTACAGTTTTAGGATTCTCTAGCCTTCGTGAACTTTCTATTATAGAATGTCCCAAATTCTCTGGAAATTGCCGGAGCATCTGCCTTCGTTGGAGAAACTTGTTGTTAGTAAATGTGGGGATTTGGTAGCATCATTCTCAAGTTTTCCCAAGCTCTACAAATTAGAAATTGATGGATGCAAAGGACTTGTGTGCAACACTTTTTCAGTTGATGCTAAGTCGGTTAATTGCATGACTATATCAAATAGTTCACTACAAATATATGGATGCAAAGGGATGGTATATAATGATTGTCCAGCTCAAGAGTCTTAAGTCACCACCAAAATCTGTGACTGTTATTTCAAATATTTTGGGGTTTGGGAAATTTTTAAAGCAAGGAATTCAGCAAGTAAAGGCTTTGTGCGTCGGCGATTCTCAACAGATCTACGAATGGAGGGGCTGGTCGCATCTATCTTAGAAGCCAGAACAAGATCTAAATGTCATCACCTTGCCTGAAGAGGTATCAATTGAAGAAAGTTGCATAAGTCTTGTTTCATTTCCAGAGATCAATTTTTTTCTCAATAATCTGCAGCACCTTAAAATTGGAAACGCCAGAGCTATAAAATCCTTGCCTGAGGGAGTTGTAGCCAACGATTCACAAATGAAAAGCTTGTGTGTCAGCAATTGCGGTTCTCTAACATTTATTGCAAGACGGAAGCTACCTCCAACTCTTAAAAGCTTGAGATAGAGAATTGTAAGAACTTGCAGCATTTGGTTGACGGTGAAGAGGATGCTTCTTCCCCTTCTTCTTCATCAGCTGCTTTATCATTGCCGTTGAAACACCTCAGTATAAGGAATTGCCCAGAGCTGACCAGTTTATCATCGGGAAACCAGTTATTTGAGGGGCTTGAAGAACTCTATATGTGTGATTGTCGAGAGCTGGAGTCAATACCCGATAGCCTGCACAATTTACAGAGCATTTGATAGAGGGGTGTCCAAGTCTTGTTTCCTTGGCAGAAAGAGGGCTTCCGAATACCATTTCAAGAGTTTTCATTATCGATTGCAAGAAGCTCGAAGGCCTAACCAATGTCCAAGTATTGTATCGTTTCCACAAGAAGGTATACCCACCAATCTAACAACACTTGTAATTGGAGGAAATGTGAAAATGTTGTTTAAGGAGTCATCCAGCGGGGTTGCACAGGCTTACCTCTCTTACATATCTCGGGGTTAAAGGATGTGATGATGAAGCGCAGTGTTTTCTAGACGAGGAGATGCGAATGTCCCTTTGGAAGTGTTCAAAATTAAAAAGCTTATCTTCAATGAGTTTTCAAAGCCTCACCTCTCTTGAATCTCTGTCGATGTATCAATGCCCAAATTTGACATCATTTCCAGAGGTGGGCCTTCCATCTTCACTTGTGAAATTATACATCTCTGAATGTCCAAACCTGAAAAAGAGTGCAAAAGGGATAAGGAAAAGAGTGGTCCAAGCTTGCCAACATCCCTTGCGTTTACATAGATGACAAATTCATATTCGATCCAGATTCAGATTAAAAGGGTAGATATTATCATTATCACTACATTGCATTCCTTATCATCGTCTATAACAAAGGTCAGTTGATTTGTACCATCCACTATTATAATAATCTCTTTTTATTCTGCACTTTTATTATTAATCCTGTGCCCCTATTTAAATTGAACATGCTTCTTTCTCACTTGCTGTTTTATATCTAAAGGTTATTTGGATAGACGAGCGGCCAAGTCTTTTAATTTACTTCACTGTGCTTACAATTTTGAATTTTATCTCAAAATGTAATATCGTCGAGAGAATATAGTCCATTTAATTTGTTCAAATCCTAGACTACTGCTGTTTAAATTCCATTAAAAAAAATTTATAGTTTTAGATTACTATACAGACAAAGAGACATTTTATTTGGTTTAATTGTATATATGCTCAGCTTAGCAATATGTTTATATATTTATTATGTGCTTTTATGGATTTCCTTGTGTATGTTTGTTTTCAGATGATGATTCTATTGTGTTTGCTCAATCTACTCTTATTATATATATATATATATATATGCTTTGTTCGTGTCTTCTCGGTCTGATATATTCTCCAAAAACATATGCGAGGCAGTCCAATTAAGTAATAACAATGGGGTGATCACTAAACTTTTTATTCAGTTTAATTTCTTCATCTTGATCATCAAACCAAGAAGACCTTTGGTTTTGTTACTTTTAAGAAAAAAAATACAGTAACATTCCGTAGAAACCTTTAGTAATCATATTTCGTAGGTTCGCAGATTAATTAAGATAAATATTCGAATAGTTTCTATATTTCAGGTTAAATATCATTTTATTTGCAAAGCAATTTGGTGGTATTTCTCTTATTTCAACTTATAATTTCCTTTCTTGTTATGAAGTCTTTTGTACGATTTCTGTTTGTTATGTTTTGTGCAATAGTGAAATTATTAATCAAATTTTGATAAAATTCAATTTTGATGATCGTTCTAAGGGGAGGCATAAGGATCAAGGTGACACTAATTCATCTGTTGAAGTAATTGGAGGACATCTGAACTATTTTATTTTGTGTTGTATTTTCTTGTCTCCTTCCGCTCATTATTTGTCAAAAAGCGGGAAATAGTTGTTATTTTCTTTCTTAATTTTTTTGAGGAGGAGATGGTTTATGGTTATTCTTCTCCCTTTTTTTTTTTTGGAGGGAGATATTAATTAGGTGGAGATGGGTGGAGATGATTTTCATCTATATATATTTAGACTTTTATTGATGTTAGTTAATCGTACAAGAACTTAAGTTAACATATCAAAAATGCTAAATATAATCCGATATGAGTAGTAAATGGATATTAAGGATTCAATTAATAATCATAGTATTCATGAATTCGTCTGATATTTATTTACATTTTTTAGGTATTAAAGGATCCTGCTAAGTTATAGTTGAAGTAATTTATAGTCATTAGGAAATCACCTCACCTCTTGGCACATCCAATTACTTAAATTTAGTTGGACTAGAAGGGCAAATTAAACGAGGATTTAATACTGAATTGAGTTTTTGCTTGAGTACTGAATCAATAGTTATTAAGTAAGAGAAATCAATACTAAAAGCACAAAATAAATCTTAACTATTGATTCTTTGCTTAACAAAAAATAAACTATCCCTGCAAATTAACCAAAAGAGAGAGTGAATGTTATTACTATGAGAGATTTAAGGTTCTCTCACTTTTTACGTCAAACTCAAAACACTAGAAAGTTATGTCTAATGGATCAGGCAGTTTCATCCCTAAAAGACGAAAGCAATATTTTGCTTACTCTCTCGAGCCTTCTGAAACTCCGAAAAAAATCTCCGATCAAACCGGCGGATAGGGAGAACTTCCTCTCTCTGCGCTGGGTACCCATTTTCTTTTCTTTCGTTTCATGAATTTTTGTTCCACCCTCTATGTTGGCTTGTCTTATGTGTTGGTGCTATGTTGGTCCTTGAGGTCTGATACCTACAAGGGTCATATTGGCAAATATAAGAAGGTAGGCCATTTTCTGCAGTTGATTTGTTACAGTTCTGGTTGGAATAGTTAAATCAAGTGGGGATGCTCTTTAATAGAATGTCTAGTGCATTATTTTCTTCCTGTTTGTCAGTGTGAAAAGTAAATAGTTTGTTCAACTTTTTATTGTAACAGATTATCTATAGATTGATCTTCAAATCTGTTATGGACTAATTGTTTTATTTTTAGGTTGTTATTGGAATGAAATTATATTTGCTTTGCCAAGAAAAAAAAATGTCTAATGGGCTTAGGCAATACAAAGAATATGAAGTATGAACTAAAGAGAAAAAATTTGGAAACTAAACAAAGCAGCGGACCAATTGACAAAATAGAACCACTTATAATTGTATCCACATGTCACTTTGCTGTCCAAAACAACAGTAAGAAAAACAAACAAACAAACAAAACAAAAAATGTTATCCTCCTCTTCTCTATTGAGTGTTAATATTCACACTAACCCATATGCTCACCAATCAATCAGTTAGAGACAAATTAAAGAATTGGCATTATTCTGAAAGTATATGCCTTTTTTTTTTTTTCCAACAACAATAATCCAAGACATGCCTTTTGTAATTGAGTATCTAAAATAAGCAAACATAGCATTATTCCTTCATTTATTTTGTCATATGTGCTTCTCATATTTTTTTCTTCCAGATTTTTTGAATTTGCTCAATCAAAAATGTCAGAAGATGATCATAAATTGACATCTAATCATTTCTGTTTCTTTTCATTTTTAGAATTTGAATAACTAAAAAAAGTTCCGTTAATTTCTTCACGTTAAGTGACTTAAGAACACACCAAAAGATTTCTTTTCTAAGTAGGTGCGTAGCAGGTCATTTTTTTATGAGTACATGCGTAGTAGCATCAATATGATTGCCTATGAAGATATTTTCTTTTTTTTTTCTTTTTTTAATTTTCATTCTGTCAGGTGCTTTATCGATTTGTTGATTAAATAACAAGAATATATCAAATATACCAAAAAAAAAAAAGAAAGAAAGGAAGGAAGTTACAAAAATAAAAAGAATGGAATTTTCAAAATAGATGACCTAAATTGATGAATGAATTTGATTTCTAGGCTAATTAAGGTACAAGAATCGGACATTTCAACTACCCATAAAACAAATCTTCTGAAGCTGAATCAGGGAAAATTAATTAACTGAATTTAAGATAAAGTTTAATTGACAAACTTAATTCTGCTAATTAACTACTAGTAGTAGAATATATCACAATTCCATTCTTGAAAACATGCTTAAAAATAACATATAATCAGAGCAGCTTTTACGGGCTCCTCATTTTGGAGACATATATATATACACACTACAAATAACTGGGTGGAAGGGTTGGCAAAGTCTAAATTAATTTTTTATTTCCCATCTGTCCCAAGAGTCAAACTCAAGTGGTCAGTTAAATTTTTAATTTTTTTATGTGCAGAAATAATTAACGAATTATATATGTATACGGCCGGGCCAATCTACGGTACTGTTTCTACTATAAAGTATGCTATTTTAGCAGGTTGTTCATGTGGATTGTGTCAAAATTTTCATTAAATATTTTAGCCCATGCATATAATTTATTTTTTTAAAAGAAAAAAGAAAGAAATGTAGGATCAACACATATAATCATATATAAACGGTTTTATTTCGTTGTATATTTATTTTTAACGCGTTGTATCATTATAACATCTACAAAGATGAGGAACTTCTTAATTTGTCGTTACTGTTGGATATGTTGCTTAATTAATTAATTAATTAATTAATTTTTTTTTATAAAATTAATTAGGGACATTTTCATTTTGCACCCGCTAATTTTTGGTTTCCTCCCACGACGTTTGAGGTCCTTCTGCTTTGATAGAATGTATGTGTAGATCTCCACCAAACACCACCCCTATCGTTAATATAAAGTTTATTAGCTTGTTAATTAACTGAATTAAATGGCCAAAATGCCCTTGCACCAATAAAACAATTACTATGACACAACTCTTGATTAGTTCGTACCGCCATCGAATCCTCAAACATCAAAAATCACGATGGCCGGAAATGCGAAGCCGAAGAAGCTCACTGCAAAACAGACAGAGATGAAGGTGGACGACGCAACCACCGCGAACATAGGGGGCGGCAAGGCGGGTCTGGCCAACCGAATCAGCCAAGAAAAGGGCGGGCACGCAAATATATGCAGATGCATCACGCGCTCGTCATCCGAAATTACCCTTTGATGAGGCTAGAATAGTTAATCTTATGATGACGATGGCTTTGTGCTGTTTAGAGATATCTTCTTGTTGCCGTTGGTGGGTTTTTTTTTTTTTTGCTTTTTGAGTAGCAGCAACAAATTTCTTTAATGCTTTCCTTAATAGTTGTAAGGGTAATTTGAGTTTGTGGGTTTTGAGCTCGTCAAAACATTCGGGTCGATCGTGGGGGAATCGGGTCGGTGTGATTGGGTTGATTTATGCGGGATGGAGAGTGGAGTTGTGGCGGTTACGGATCAGGATGATGTCTGGAGTAGCGTGGCGGCGAGGTGGCCACTGGAGCGGTGTGTCGAGCGGCAAAACAGGCTATAAAAAGATAGGTGCCAAAAGTTTCAATTTTGATACGCATAGAATTGATGAAACAATGCACCTTTTTTTATCGAAATTTTGGAATCAAAATTTATCGTAGTGAAAAGGCTCCAAACAATGCATCCTTTCATTTTTTTAACCAAAAAAAATCATTTGCCAACCCAATTTTTTTCTTATTTTTTGAATAAAAATAAAGTAAGTTAGAGGTTTACAATAATTTAATAATAGTCTAAATATTAAAAAGTCTAAATAATAATCTAAATAATTTAATAATAGTCTAAATATGAGAAGAGTCCCATCATGCACGTACAAGATCATCATATCAGCAACTTATTATTATTATTATTATTATTATTAAGAACGCAAATACAACTTTGTAAAATATAAACATCCAAATTTGGGCCTCCTTGTGGAACTTATTTGAATATCCGGAAAAGCAAATATATACACACACACAATAATATTCTTTTGTTATAAAATTATTTTATATTAATTTTCTTTTACATAAACAATTGAATTGGAAAAAAAAAAGTTAAATGTCTAAAAATTTAACCAATATAAAAGAAAAATATTAAATCTCTTAAACTAAATAATATAAATTAAATTGAACTGAACTTGGGAACCGAACTAAACTAAATTAAAATAATTCGATTCTTAAATTCGGTTAATAAATTCTTGAATCTATCGGACTTAATTCGGTTTAATTTTTTAGCAAAACGGAATTGGTTTATCCACCCCTAATTCGATGCGTACAAACACTATTTTTCTTTTTATCATTTAATTTTTATCTTGATGACTGCTTGGTAGAGTCCGCTCCGCACTGCCTGACAATAAAGCAGAACATCGATAACGTTGCTCTATTATTAATTATTGCAGGCCGGCCGGCTGTGTCCTATTCAGGCTAATCAATCCCTCCAGGATTTCGAAGTTTTGTTTCTCTTTTGCTTCACTCTGTCGCGTTTGATTCCTTTTCCTTCTTTCGTGAATTCTGATTTCTTTCTCGACGGTGAACGAACTAAACCATGGCAGAACTCTTACTTTCAGCTTTCCTTCCGGTTTTGTTTGACAGACTGGCTTCCTGTGATTTGTTCAACTTTCTCGGTCAACTTCAAGGTGGTGTATCTTCAGAGCTCAGAAAGTGGGAACTAAAATTGAAGATGATTCAGGCCGTGCTCAGCGACGCAGAGGAGAAGCAACTGACGGACGAGGCTGTGAAGATGTGGCTGGACAACCTCCAGGACTTGGCTTATGATGCTGAGGACATCCTGGACGAGCTTGCCACTCAAGCTTTGGAGCGCAAGTTGATGGCAGATGATCCTGATCAGCCTGGCTCTAGTAGTAAAGTTAAGAACACGGTCCCTGCAGCTTGTTTCGGTTGTTTCAGTCAAATTAGTACTATTAAGTTCAATTCCAGCATGCGTTCCAGGATTGAACAGATTTCTAACCGCTTGGAAGAACTCTGTAAACATAGAATTGAACTTGGATTGCAATTGACTCCTGGAGCTAGAGGTACTTCATCGAGTACTGCTGTACAGAGAAGACCACCCAGTTCAAGTGTGCCAACTGAGCATGCTGTGTACGGAAGAGACGACGACAAAGCTAAAATACTTGAAATGGTGCTAACCGATGAGCCAAGTGTTGCCAACTTTCGAGTAATCCCCATTGTCGGCATGGCTGGGGTCGGAAAAACAACACTTGCCCGGGAGGTTTACAATGACAGGGCCATTGAAGATTTCAAGTTTGACACAAAAGCTTGGGTTTGTGTCTCTGACGTCTTTGATGTTCTGAGCATTTCAAGAGCACTTCTGGAGTCAATCACCTGCAAGCCTTGTGATCTCAAGACTTTAAATGACGTGCAGATTGAATTAAAAAAGGCAGTGACTGGAAAGAAATTCTTGCTAGTCCTGGATGATGTTTGGAACGAGAATTACAACTCGTGGGCAACTTTGAAAGCTCCCTTCATCACTGGTGCACCCAATAGTAAGATCATTGTCACCACACGCAATTCACATGTTGCATCCACAATGGGACCGATTCAACACTTTAATCTAAAGGCTCTATCAAATGAAGATTGCTGGTCTGTATTCCTAATGCACGCATTTAATGATAGGGATATTGTTGAGCATCAAATTTCAGAACTATTTCGTGAGAAAGTTGTTGCAAAATGCGGAGGGTTGCCTTTAGCAGCAGCGACTCTTGCTGGCCTTTTACGCTCCAGGAGACAAGATGCATGGGATGAATTATTGAACAGCAATATATTGGCTGATTTACCTCACCAAAGCGACATTCACCCTGTGTTAAGATTGAGTTATCATTATCTTCCTTCTCATTTGAAGAGATGCTTTGCTTATTGTGCGATTTTTCCCAAGGATTATGAATTCACGGAGAGGGAAGTGGTTTTGTTGTGGATGGCTGAAGGTATTATTCAACAATCAATAAAGGATAAGGAGTTGGAAGATTGGGGCAGCGAGTGTTTTCATGATCTAGTGTCAAGGTCAATTTTTCAACCATCAAGTAGTGACAGCTCTAAATTTGTGATGCATGACCTTGTCCATGATCTTGCTCAACTGGTTTCTGGACAAATCATTTTCAACTTGGATGAGGCCAATAGGTCATCAAGAAGATTGGAGAGGGTTCGCCATTCTTCGTACTCTCGGGGTTGGTTAGAGGGTAAAGATAAGTTTGAGTTCCTTTATGAGGTGAAAAATCTGCGAACATTCTTGCCTATTTACAAGAGAGGTGGTGCTGACTATAGGCATTTGAGATCTGCAGTTCCATATGATTTGCTGCCACAGTTAAAAAAGTTGAGGGTGCTATCTTTGCAATATTACTATGTCACTGAGTTACCTAAATCAATTGCTGATTTGAGACTTTTAAGGTGCCTCAACCTTGCAGGCACTGCTATAGAAAGTTTACCCGAGTCAACAAGTTCACTGTTGAATTTAGAAATTTTGATATTAAAAGACTGTTCAAGTCTAAGAAAGTTGCCAACCGAAATGAGAAAATTGATTAATTTACATCATCTTGACATAGAAGGTGCAAATTTACTTACAAAGATGCCTTGGGAAATGAATGAGTTGAAGAATCTCAGGAAGTTGTCTAATTTTATTGTAGGAGATTTTGGTTCTAGGTTGGAAGATTTGAAGAATTTAAAGTTTCTTCGTGGAGAACTTTGTATCTCAGGATTACATAATGTGCATGATTCACAGGATGCAAGAGAAGCCATGTTATACGAGAAGCAGAATCTAAAAGCATTGTCGTTGCAATGGGGTCCTCAATATTTAAAAGATTTAAATAAGCGGATGAGTCCATTCTCATTGCTATTCAGCTCTCAAATTGACATCTCAAGCGCTGAAGAAGTAGAAGAAAATGTGCTTGACATGCTGCAACCTCACAAAGATATAAAGGAGCTGACAATCACTTGTTATGGTGGTGTTAGATTTCCATCCTGGGTCGCTAACCCATCATTCTCCATGATGGAGGTGGTTAACTTTGAAAATTGTAAAAATTGCACTTCTTTGCCAGCGCTTGGGTTGTTGAGTTCACTTAAGCACCTTGTTTTTAAGGGGTTAAAGAAATTGAAAGGCATGGGTGCTGAGTTTTATGGAGTGAGTTGCTCAAATCCTTTTCAATCACTGGTGACTCTTTGCTTTGAGAATTTGCGGGAATGGGAGTATTGGAACACCAAATTCGATAAAAATGGTGTTGTTACAGGATTCCCTAGCCTCTGTGAACTTTCCATTGTAAAATGTCCCAAATTCTGTGGAAAATTGCCAGAGCATCTGCCTTCACTGGAGAAGCTTGTGGTTAGTAAATGTGGAGAGTTGGTAGTTTCATTCTCAACTTTTCCGAAGCTCTGCAAATTAGAAGTTGAGGAATGCAAAGGACTTGTGTGCGGCAGTCCAATTAACTTAAAGTTGATTGAGTCAATAACTATATCAAATAACTCTTTACAAATAAATGGATGCAAAGGGATGACATTTAATGATTGTCCAGCTGCTGAGTCTAAATCACTACCAATCCCTGTAACTGTTATTTCAAATCTTTTGGAGTTTGGAAAATTTTTAAAGCAAGGATTTCAGCAAGTAGAGGCTTTGTGGATTGGCGATTCTCAACAGATCAAGTCATGGGGCTGGGGGGACTGTCCACAACAACAATTTCAGAGGACAGAACAAGGCCTACATGTTATCACCTTCCCTGAAGAGGTATCTATTGAAGAAAGTTGCGAAAGTCTTGTTTTATTTCCAGAGATCAAAATTTTTCACAATAACCTGCGCTCTCTTAAAATTGGAAAGGCCAGAGCTTTGAAATCCTTGGCTATGATGGGCAACAGTTCACAACTGGAAAGCTTAGTTATCAGCAATTGTGATTCTCTAACATTCGTTGCAAGTCGCAAGCTACCTTCATCTCTTAAAAAGCTTGAGATAGAGAATTGTAAGAACTTGCAGCATTTAGTCGATGGTGAAGAGGATTCTTTTATTTCTTCATCATCCTCTTCATCAGTGGCGTTGAAACACCTCAGTATAAAGCTTTGCCCTGAGCTCATCAGTTTATCATCAGGAATCCAGCTACTTGAGGCGCTTGAAGAACTCCAATTAAGTGGATGTCAAAAGCTGGAGTCAATACCCGATGGCCTGAACAATTTAAAGAGCATTTGTATAGACGGGTGTCCAAGTGTTGTCTCCCTTGGAGAAAGAGGGCTTCCCGAAAGCATTTCAACAGTTGAAATACGCAGATGTGAGAAGCTTGAAGCCCTGCCCAATGACATGCACAAACTCCACTCTCTTCAAGATTTAGACATAAGGGAATGTCCAAGTATTGTATCGTTTCCAGAAGAAGGTTTTCCCACCAATCTAACATCACTTGCTATTGGAGGAGACATGAAAATGTTGTATAAGGGACTCATTCAATGGGGGTTGCACAGGCTTACCTCTCTTAGATGGCTCTTGATTGAACGATGTGATGAAACAGTGTGTTTTCCAGACAAGATGATGGGGATGATATTGCCCACCTCTCTAGTTCACTTGATCATTGTGGAATTCCAAAATTGAAAAACCTTTCTTCTTCTTCGATGGGTATTCAAAGCCTCACCTCTCTTGAACATTTGTCGATACAAGATTGCCCAAATCTGACCTCACTTCCAAAGGTTGGTCGCCTGCCACCCTCACTTTTGAACTTATCCGTATTCAATTGTCCAAAGCTAAGAAGAGAGTACAAAAGGGACGAAGGAGAAGAGTGGTCCAAGATTGCCAACATCCCCATGGTTTTCATAGACGATACAGATTCAGCGGAGTAGAGACTTCTTTATAACAACAAAACAAGGTCAGTAGATTCCTATAATCCACTTCAACATTCTCTTTTCATTCTCCATGTTGTTTAATTAATCCTCTGCATGCCTTAGTTAAATTCAATTTAAAATGCTTCTTTGTCACTTTCTATTTCATTTGCACATATCATCCAATGTACGGTGGTAGTTTGTAAAAGGTAATTATATAGTGCTACCCTTACGCTTTTCTGTGCTCAAAATTATAGATTTTACATATTCTTTTTGTTTTTTAAATTTATTGTGTTAATTACTTTTAAGAAATTTTGTAGCTTAGTCAAATTAATATTGTTTGTAATTGCAGATTGATATGACCGGTCCGGCAGGGGACTCCTCGCTTCTCACTCCCGTTGTGCGGAAGCGTGGGTTGAGCAAATTACCAATTGATGGTAATCGTGACTTCAGAGAAATTTAAATGTGGTGTAAATAATTACAAAGAAAATTGACACAATAATTTACGTGGTTCGGCAGTAAAGCCTACATCCACGAGCAAAGACTCGAAGATAATTTTACTAACAAATGAGAATTTACAAATTGGGAAAACTCACAAAACCCAATAGCCTCAATACACCCAAATAAATTCTCCTAAGCACTCAAGTGGAAGCTCTCTCAACTCTCTCAATTGCTTCACTTGCAATTGCTTCTCAATTTTGGGATGCCTTAACAAATGAAGAACATTAGCTATTTATAGGAATGCATGGTAGCATTATTTCACCAAACCTTTAAAATTGTCAAAGTTTGGTTGGTGATTACCTAATTTTTAGCCAAACTTTGAACAATTTACCTTTGAATAATTTTGGCCAAACTTTGAACATGTGCTTTGCCAAACTTTAAACACTTTGGCTTTGGCTTTGAATTTGAATTTTTCAACAATTCTCCACCTCGGTGAAGATTTACCCAATCCGAGCCGACTCACCAACAAACCATCATTCTCAAAGTGGCTGCATCTTTGTGAACTTCCTCGTATAAAATGATCCTCCAATCTCTACCCTTCTCAATCGCTTTTAAACTTTCGGGATATTGATCAAGTTTAGACAATGTTCAAACTTGATCGTTGTCACCACCTTGGTCAACATATCTCGTGGATTCTCTGCAATCTTGATTTTCTCAAGAAGAATCTTCCCTCATCAATAATTTCCCACACAAAGTGAAATCGACGTCAATATACTTCATGACGCAGCATGATAAACTTGATTCTTTGCTAAGTGAATAGCACTTTGACCGTCACAATACAAGTTAACATGCTCCTAGATCAATCCCAAGTTTCCAAGCAAGCCTTAGTAACCAAACGACTTCTTTAATAGCCTCCGTAATTGCCATATACTCGCCTCTATGGTTGACAAGTACAATCGTAGATCGTAGTGTAGACTTCCAACAAATTGGCCCTTTCATAAACCGATCAAATCGCTTGTACTCATCGCCTCGGAGATTGTTTCAATCCATAAAGCGAATTTGTCGGCTTGTAAACCCAATTTTCTTTTCCAAAGAACTCTAAATCCATCCGGTCGAGTCATGTAGATTTCCTCTTCCAAATCACCATGCAAGAATGCAGCTTTCACATCAAGTTGAACTAGCTCCGGATCATATCATGCAACAATGGCTAGCAAAATCCGAATAGACGAATGTTTCACAACCGGAGAAAATACCTCATTGTTGTCTATTCCTTCTCTCTCGAAGCGTAACCCTTCGCTACCAATCTAGCCTTGTATCGAATTTTATCCTTTCGAGGAAATCCATCCTTTTGCATATACCCATTTGCACCCAATTGCCTTTTATGTCTTTAGCAAGTGTAACTAACTTCCAAGTTCCATTTTTTTAAGAGATCGCATTTCTTCATCCATTGCTTGCTTCCACCGTGACATTTTCGTGGCTACTTATCGCTTCTCCGTAAGTGGAAGGAACATCACCATCTACAATTGAAGTGCATAGGCCACTATATCAACAAAGCGAGCAGTGTCTACGAATCTCTCTCGCTGCCTTCTATATGCAATTGAATCTTGTTGCTCTAAAGGTTCTTGAGTCGAACCTCTTCTTCATCTTCGGTTGATTGAGAATCATCCGCCTCTTCAACACTAACTGGATCATCTTTAACCTTTTCAAGCTCCACCGCTGCAAGTACTACTCGGTGTTGTCATCCTTTTGTGAATCCTTTTGTTTTAACATGGCTAATTCATCAAAAGTCACATCTCTCACTGAAAATGATCTTCTTTGTATTTGGACACCATAAACCAGTATCCTTTTACTCCACCATTTATACCCATGAACAATGTTTTCTTCGCCTTGGTCTAACTTAGATTCCTTTACATGATAATAAGCAGTGGAACCAAAGACATGTAAAGTATCATAATCGATGAAGCGGTTTACCAATCCACATTTCCATGGGTGTTTTGCCCTCAATTGCAACTCGATGGCAAACGATTAATTAGATGGCACGATATACAATGACCTCAACTTCAAAATTCCTTGCCCAATCCAAAGATTGGACAACATACACCGAACTTTCTCCAAGATAGTTCTGGCTCATGCGCTCGCCACCCCATTCTCGCTGCGGTGTACCTCGAACAGTGAAGTGTCGCACAATGCCCTCATCTCGGCATACTTCTAAAATGGATCATTCTTGTACTCACCACCATTATCTCGAGCTAAGTCTTTTAACCTTTCGACCATCCGAGTTTCCACCATCTTCTTCCATTTCGTAAATATACTCAAAACTTCATTTTTGTTCTTCATCAATACACCCATACTTTTCTTGAATAATCATCAACAAAAGTAACAAAATAGTGCATACCTCCCAAAGAAGCTACTCCGGTAGTCCCCACACATCACCGTGAACATAGTCCGTAATCCCTTTGTATTGTGAATTATCGAGCCAAACTTTACTCTTGTTTGCTTGCCCGTAACGCAATGTTCACAAAATTCTAATTTGCAAGAATTTGCACCTTTCAATAAGCCTTGCTTAACCAAAGTCTCGCAAAGCTTTTTCACCGCAGATGTCCCAAACGCATATGCCACAACTTGTTGCCTCTCGAATCAGCATCCTTTCTCAAACTCGCTGATGCCGATCCAATAACTCGCACTCCTTGGAAATAGTACAGTTATTCCTTCTGTGCCTCTTCATCATCGCTCAGCACCACCTACTACCTTCAAGAACCCATCTCTCATAGTGATTGTAAGCCCTTTGGATTCTAGGACTCCTAATGAGATGAGATTTTTCTTTAAGCTTGGTACATAGCTGAACTTCATCAAGACATGGATCGAGCCATCGTGATTCTTCAATTGGATCGAACCTATTCCCATGGTTTTACAAGCATTGTCATTGCCCATAAAACAACTCCACCATCTAGCTCCTCGAAACTAGAAAACCAAACTTTATTAGGACACATATGATAAGTACAACCCGAATCCAAAATCCACTCATCCGATTGACATGTCAATGTCATGCCAACCGCACTAAATTCGACTCTCATCATGCTCGGCTACACATGCATCGAAATAGCCTTGCCCTTTGTAACTTAGGACAATTCTTTTCCAATGCCCTTCTCGCGACAAAAGCACATTCATCTTTGCGTGCCTACCTTTAAACTTGCCCCTTTTCCGTGTTCATGGCTATGGAACGACCTCATTGTCAATACTTCGCAATCGTATCTCCGTGATCCTTTTATCTTTCTTTCTCGGTCTCAAAGATTATACAAAGGCACTACATACAAAGATCAAATGTGACACTCGTCCTTCCCATGAAGCAAAGTGGTGGTGAGATGGTCATATTCATCGTGAAGTGAATTCAACAAAGAATAATGCCTTATCTTCATCTTCAAATTTCTCATCCAAATTTAGCAAACCGCTAATATTTTATTGAATGAGTTCACGTGGTCATTCATCGACATACCAGTGCATGCGTGAATCGATAGAGTTTCTTTTTCATATAAAGCCTGCTTTCAAGGCTTTTCTTCATATATTTTTCTTCCAGATGTCTTCCACAAATTCTTTCGTCGATGTCTCCCTCATGACAGTAGTACTTGATCTTTAGCCGTACATAGGCTGAATAGTACCACATGCCTGCTCTATTAATTTTGTCCACCCTTGTCATCCATCTTTTCGTGCTTTTCTTCTAGAGCGAGATCCAACTCTTACCGACATAAGACATCCAACACCTCACATTGCCACATACCAAAATTATTTGTACCATCAAATTTCTCCACTTCAAACTTTGCATTAGTCACAGTAGTCCTCGCGACGAAGACGACGACGACGCTCCGCCATCCTCTCAACCTCAAATAATCGTGCCTTCAACAACTATTCACACTTGAAAAACAGTCTCTATGATGTTTATTTCGTGTGAATAAATGCACCGTGAAAGTTCCTGTGAGAACGGAGGGTCACAATGGTCCCACTTAAAACCCGCACTCTTGGACTCTTATCGCCTTGTTGATGTAACTTTCCTGACATGCAAAAATACACACTACTTACAATAGATCGCTCTCCAAGTACAAATAGTCGTATCCAAGACTCAGATCTCGTGAATAGTATTGGATACCCCAAGTACGAACCTTCTGACTCGATACCAATTGTTGCATGGAAGCGTAGGTTGAGCAAATTACCAATCGATGGTAATCGTGACTTCTAAAGAAATTTAAATGCGGTGTAAACAATTACAAAGAAAATTGACACAATAATTTACGTGGTTCTACAGAAAGCTCTACATCCACGAGCAAAGACTCGAAGATAATTTTACTAACAAATGAAAATTTACAAATTGGGAAAACTCACAAAACCCAATAGCCCAATACACCCAAATAAATTCTCCTAAGACTCAAGTGGAAGCTCTCTCAACTCTCTCAATTGCTTCACTTGCAATTGCTTCTCAATTTTGGGATGCCTTAACAAATGAAGAACATTAGCTATTTATAGGAATGCATGGTAGCACTATTTCACCAAACCTTTAAAATTGTCAAAGTTTGGTTGGTGATTACCTAATTTTTAGCCAAACTTTGAACAATTTATCTTTGAATAATTTTGGCCAAACTTTGAACATGTGCTTTGCCAAACTTCGAACACTTTGGCTTTGGCTTTGAATTTGAATTTTTCAACAACTCCTCACTACAGAAGTTATGACTTATCCGCCAACCCGGACCCACCCGTTGGCAGATATGTTTGTAAGTAGCTCATGCAATAAAGAACTAAACCCTAATCTACCTTAATTTGAATTAAAATATAATTAATAATTATTTATATAATAAAATCAAGTAATTCCCATAAATTTGGAAAGTGATAGCATATAAACAGAATTTAATTAAGATTAAGAAGATCAAAATAATGCTACCAAACCAGCATGCATAAATGTACCATTATTGCTTTGAATTGCAATATGAAAAATGGGAAAAAAAAAACACCAATTTAACAAAATTTGATGGCATTTTGTGGAGGGAAAAGGGAGAAGAATAAGGGCAGCTTTGGCATTTGAGACCATCAAAGCTATGCTGACAAAGCTGAAACTGTTAATTTGTGAAAGGAGTTTGAGGATAGCAATTCAAGTGCTTCTGATTGAGACAAATCCGGTGGGAATATATACTGATTCAGAATTTGGTAAAGCCAATGCCTCAAAATGATGCATAGCAACAGATACTGATGTTTGTTGCTTGTCTTCCAACAGCTCAGTGGTAAGAGAAAAGGAGAAGATTCTTATGCAATGAAGATGTTCGTGGCAAAGGGACATTGCAGAAGCATCTAAAGAGAGAGTTAACAAATCGAGGCAAACTGGTAGGTGCACTTCTTCTGAGCCTCGTTCTTCACCACACAAATCCTGTGAGCACTTGAAATTGATGTTGATGCATAGCATTCACTTACTGTGATTCAAGATTGCAATTTTCAAGCATTGTAATGGTTTCTTGACCTAAAGCTTTAAACTAATAGGACTATATTTGGAATTAAGTTGTTATACCTTTGGTAATAAAAAAAAATTGTAATTATAAGACAAAATTAATAACATGTAGTAAATATAATTTTTAAATAATAATTTTGATAAAATTATTAAAAACACAATAGATTTTTCATCATACAAAATCGTATTAACATAACTTCTAAATTATAGCGAGATAGTGTTTATCAAAAATTTTAAGTAGTGTAATTTATTCGAGATTGTTCTAACTTTTGAGAACTTTGCTTCTTGTACAGCACAAAGGGCCGTTTTGCACTAATTCAATCAGCAAAAATAACATGGCAAATCACACCATCAAGCTGGACTTAGAGAGTACTCAATCAATTACCCATTTCTTCAACCGTGAATGTTATGATGGTGACTAGCGGAGGAAACAGGGGATGTCCCCGGAAAATCTTGAGAAGAAATGCAAACAATGATACACAACACTTGCTGAGATAAAATGAGAATTTTAGCACTATGATCTGGTTCTGCATTCGTCTAACCAGATTAGACGGTGGGTAAAATGACACCATGGGATTGATGAGCTCACTAATGTCATCAACTTTGAAATGCTGCGATGCTATGATGGCAGCTTTCACTGCTTAAAAACAATAACTGTTGTAATTGCTAATTCTTCTTGTATTTTTAATTTTTGCTAGTGATTCATTCTTTGAATCTTTCCAAGCAAGAAAATTTACTTGAAACAAGTTCAAGAAACAAGTCCCATTTATGTTAGTCAATCGCACAAGAAACAAGTTCGCGTGTCAGAAACACTTAAAATAATCCGATATAAACAGTAATAACCATGTCATTCGTTAACTTGTGTCATGATCATACAAATTTTTGTGGTGTCGGAGTTAAAAATCAAGCTAAACTACCGTTAATATAATTCACTGCACCAAGCCCATCCTATTACTTAAATTTGACTGTAAATGAAAAGTTTGATTTAGGATCCCACTCTCCTTTCAGGTCAAACAATAAAAATTTGTCTATTGGGTTTGACAAAACAAAGAATATGAAGCGCACATTAAGAGATAAGAATTTGGAAACGACACGAAGGAGGGGACCAATTGACAAACAGAAACCACTTGTAATTCTGTCTACATGTCACTTTGCTGTCCAAAACAGTTGTCAAAACACAAAAGCAAAACAATGTTGAAAAAAATTCTCCTCTTCGAAATTGGGTGTTAAAAACCTAAAATTAATTCACACCAACCCTCATTCTCACCAATCAGTCACAGACAGAGACACAAATTAAAGAATTGGTTTATTCTGAGAGCAGATGCTTTTTTTCAACAATAATATTCCAAAGCATATGCTTTTTTCCCCCACACTTATCTAGGCTTCTCATATTTTCTTTCTTCTAGATTTTTCAGTTTGCTCTATCACAATTGTTTTGAGCAGATGATCGTAACCTTTTGTGTTTTTTTTTTTTTTTTTTTGCAGCTTTGAATTTGTTTGTTGATTGTCATCTAATCATTTTCTTTTTCATTTTGGAATTTGAATGGTTATATGGTTAGATGACCATCAACAAACATATTCATGGTATTGCATGCATTGTTTTTTGCTTTTGCTTCATGGGTAAGCTCCTTCTAATCTTAGTTTCGTCCTTTCTTCTATAGTGTTTTTTTTTTAAATAAAATAAAAATAAAAAATCCAATCCCTATGAATTAACAGTCTTCAAATTGTATTGCTTTTGTCTTGTTTTATTTGTTTTTTTTTTATTCAATGGTAGTGTAATCAAATATTCCGTTTTTATAGATTCTCTGTGTACATGTACGTATACAGTTGTTTTCGCACTTGTAAACCCCCATGATGCTCATTAACAGCAAAATATTTCTACTGAGTGTTGACAATGATTAATTAATTAATTTCTAAATTCATCTTTTATTAATAATAATTGCTATTGATTCACAGAATCTTTATAAGAAGCAAAAATTTACATAAAGCAATTTTCTTTTTCATTAACGCAAGTGATTTTTATTCACTGGACGACTAGACCTTTAAATATTTATAGCAATATTTTGATTTCTTTTTCTTTTTTAAATATCTTGCATATTTTTTAAAAGGAAAACCAGGCTAATAATTTTATGCGCAAAGAAATATTATTGAAAGACCAAATTTATTCAATTTTCTATGCCATAAAAATGTTAATTATTTTCTCTATCTTAACTGGTTTAAAAAGACCAAAAGATATATATTTTATGAATGGGAACGAACCCTAAACCCTCAAGTTTAAGTTTGCTTAAATGGTTACACTTATTATTTTTTACTATTATATTCTTTAATTATTTATAAATTAAATAACTGAATTTCATATAAATTACAAAAAAAAAAAAAGAGAGTAAAATCTTCATGTTGTTTGACTAAACTAATCGAAACTCCCATGGTATTTTAAAAACCCCTTAGAGAGTTAATTTTTTTGTTAATCTTACTATTTTAATCGAAACTAATTGACAAATTAGTGGAAATCAATCCAAGTCGAATCCATACGTTGGAGATTGAGTGCAGCTATGATCAATCCATATTCAGTGCAGGATTGTGGGGAATAAAAATTTGAAATTCCGTCCAATCCAACAAAAAAAAGTAATATAAAAATAACTTTACTACAAATTAAATTCAAAATTGAATTAAATTTTAAAAAAATTAATTGTTTAAATAAAGATAGAATAATATATTAAAAATTTTAAAAATATAACACACACCAAAAAAGAAGAATATATAAAGTTTTTAGAGCAATATATGAAAAATAAAACTTGAGAGGTTAGATAATGTATGAAAATGTTCACCTCCAAATTGCATTTCGTTTATGAACGTGAACGAAAAATACATAATTGAAATAAATAACAAAAGAATATTCAATTTCTTGGAAATAATTAATAAATACTAATTTATTAAATGCTAAAAAGCTTCATTAAATATTTAAAAAATATAAATAACAATATAGAGTGAAATAATAATAAATAAATTGAATTAAAGTTTAGTTGTTAAATTTATCTGTCGCAATATGTTGAATCTCATCTATTGATTCGTCAAAGATTATCGGATGTGAACTTGCCAAATTTTGTGTGTAGATTAATTCATCCATTATCTTTGTAAATAGTGAGCACCAATGTAAATAAAGAACGTGACCATCGATAAAAATGTTTAGCTTAGGATTTGTCAAACCGTTTAGGAAGTTATATTAGTATAATTAATTATCTGATTAATTTATATTATTATTAGATAAGATAGAATATGGTGTTAATATAATAATTGAACATAACTATTTATTTATAAGTAGTAATCGCAAAATTCCAAATATGTTTAACTAAAAAATATATTTTAAATTTTTTTTTAAATTGGTGGATTTTTGTGGATATACAAAAGTAAATCCATATTAATCAAGTGACTACAGATTTTCAAATTTTCAATCAAATTAACTAATCCACGAATTATATTTTTACAGATAGAATTTTAATAGATCAGACGCATCGAGCAGACCATTGTTTTCATATTCATAACATAACTATTTTTTGAAGTTTCCTTCTATCAGTTGACAAATTACTAATATTTTCATATTCATAACATAACACATTCTCATGTTCTATTTTACAACCAAACATAACATCGTATGCCTATTTTTACCTGTTCATTGAAACTGGTCCACTACAATCAAATAATTATGCTCATGGACAGAAATTAATAGCCAATCATGAATATTCATCATCAACACATATCTCATGTTGTCGTAAGCCAGTCACTGACAACTAATTGGTTACGAAATTGCGAGTATATATCACCTCAAAATATACCTCTTAACCCACGGACTTTGCAACAATATCTCTACTCACTTCACTCCATCACGCCTTAAATGGTTGTATTCTGACCTAAAGGACTGCAGCTGACCACAACTACTAGCGTAATGGTGTAATTTATTCATCAAACAAATCCCTAGTTTTTCTTATAATAACTTTAATCTGCTTTGTACCCACTCACTCTCTAAGTGAATTCTTTGTTTTTTTGTATCAAAACCCAACTTAATAAGATTGAATATTTCATTACAACTTTATGAAAACAATATAAAGAAATAATGTCCACAAGCCTCGCCCACGGGCCAAGAAAGATGAACTTTACCTTTTTTTTCTTTCATTTTATTGGTACTATACCTTCAGTTGGTGACCAATTTTTCAATTGTTAAATTTCAGCCGTTAAATACTTTTCTTCACAATCCAAAGGCTTATACTAAAAGACAAACGACTGGGGTACTAAACCTATGATGCAAAATAGTTTACCCAAAAGACTAGGTTATTTTAGCTAGACCTTTAATATTTGTAACAAATATTTAGAATTTTTTAATTTTTTTGAATATCATGCATATTTTTTAAAAAATAATTTTATAGGCAAAGAAATATTATTTAAAGGCCAAATTTATTCAATTTTCTATACCATATAACTGTACCTTAATTTATCTATGTTTACTGATTTAAAAAGACCAAAGTATTTTTTTTTTTTTTAATGGGAACATACCACCTGGAGCCGGACTCTCAAGTTTGGTTAAATGGCCACTTTTACCTTTTTTTATTATTGTATTCTTTAAATTAAGGCTCTTTATTTTGATGGCGTGTATGATACATGTGCAAATCAAATAGCTGAATTTAAGATAAATTTGGGGAAAAAAAGTGAAACACCCTTTTGTTCAAAACCTATGTTTTAAAACACCTCTAAATCTCACTGAATGTTAAAATATTTTGTTGATCTTACTATTTTTTTTTATGGTTATTTGATATTGAGAATATTGATGTCTTTAGCTATTTAATTAATTGAATAAATTTTAATCATAATTAATTGAAACAATTAAATTTAAAATTAGGAAAAAAGCAGAGGAATTGTCATGATTTTTTAATTAATTTTGAAAAATTTTGCATATTTTATTAAAAAATTAAATGAAACATTAATATATATACACTATTTTTATTGTTTCATATACCCTCAATTTATTATTCTCCAAAAATTAGTATATGTATATTTATTTTGCATATAAATTTTCAATTAATTTTGAAAAGTTTTGAAATTATTGAAAAAATTTGATCATTTCCTTAATTTTTCTAATAATTTTGCATTTAATTTTTAATTAATTATGATTAAAAATTATTTAATTAATTAAATAATTAAAGGTATTCATACTCCTAACATCAAACAGTTGACACTTAGAAGAGTTTGGATGTGCTTTAAAATATCACGAGAGTTTTTATTAATTTAATTAAACAACAAGGGGTTTTGCTTCTTTTCGTAATAAATTTAAATTGACAAACTTAATGATGCTAAATAACTACTATTAGTAGCACAGCATTTTTATTATTGAAAACATGCTTTAATAAAACAAATAATCAGGACCGGTATTCGGCTTCTTTTGGAGAAGTTTGGGTAAGAATACAATAAAATCTTGATAAATTAAAACATCAATCAAATAATAGGTTTTGTCAATATTCTCCACTTGGGAAAATATGCTATATTATAATTCAAGTAATTAAAAAAAATTCTTGATCCAAATGCTACCAAAATTCTGTCAAAATTTAGCTTAACTAGTATGTATTATGTATAATACATATACATTTTTTGCTTCTGTATGACTAGAAAACTAGATTATTTCAACATATTGTTCATGACAGATGCTGTGAAAAAGTATTATACAGTAAAATCTCTATAAATTAATAATGTTATGACCATATGAAATCTATTAATTTATTTTATCAACTAATAAATCATTGTATATTACAGGTCTAATTACTTAAAAATGAAATAATCCACTAAATACATATTAAATCAACCAAAAAAAATTTAAAACTTTTGTAATTTCATAGTTCAACCCCAGAACTTCTAGAAATAATAAGTAAATTTAGAAATAAGATCCAACTATATCTAAATTTCAAGAAAAAATGAAAAAAAAAAAGTAACAATAAACTTATATTTTATTTAAAAAATCATAACAAAATATATTTTTTAATTTTAGAAAATTATCATTTTATAATATAAACGGGATCATAGAGTTATTATAAAGGTAATATATATATATATATATATATATATTGGGACGAGCATTTGAAGTGGCTTTATTTCCTTGCATCATTTTAATATCTAGAAGTTGAGGCTCTTTTCATTGGTCAATAGTGTTGAATATATTGGTTAATTAATGAACTAATTGATGTAACAGTTTTTAACAAATAAAGTTCTTTTTTCATCTTCTATTTCTCTCTTATTCCCAAGTTTCTTGTGTAATTAATTACATTACATTGTGTGCATTTTAGCTCATCAATTTTTTCAATTAAAAAGAAAATCAATACAATTGCTAAAACAGTAACATCCAAATTGGGCCTCGATACAAAATTAATTAAAATCACTAGAAGAACTTCCTTTTTACTTTTAACTCCATGGTAATTTTGATGACTAATTTTATGAAAAGAAAAATTGCTGGCTAATAAGGTTGTCAATTTTATGGTTAGTAGATTATTTTTTCTCCGAGCTAATTACACAAAAAAATCTCTTGAATGAGGCACTTGGTCTTATTAAACTACTACCCATTCAATGATGGCTTGATGCGTCGCTGCAAAAACAAGAATAAACTGAACCATTTTAACATGTTTTTTTAATCACTAAAAAGAAGTTAATCAATTAAAGTAACTGTCCTTTGCCCCAATTATTTTTCAGATCCCAAAAAAATAAAAATTGGAAAACGACAGCCCACTGAACTTCTGAAGATTCCATTTACACGCTCTATTAAACGATAGGCTCCAAATTTGACATAATAATGCAAGCTCTTGCATCAAATTCAATTAAGCTAGCTGTACAATAATTTTGTTCACATATAATAGACTACCTTAGTAGCCTTTATTAATTACAAAAACTTTTGGAAATCAAAGAATTAATCAAAAACAACATTATCAAAATATATCAAATGTATATATATATATGTATATCCTAATTCTCAACTAACCTAAAGCAAAATCAAAACATGAAAAGAATACAGAATCTTATAACATTCATTTTTCAGTAATTATTAACCAAATTATTCAGCTTGCACCTGTTACACATGAGAACATTCGGTGACTACTGAACCTCACAAGTTGATTTGCCCTTGGAGGAGGAGAACCGCCACCGCCGCCAAAACCACCACCATTCGCCGATGAGTACCCGACGTAACAGTCTCCAACAGACTTATGCCGCCGGTGACCGTGGCTCTGCTCCATTTTCTCATCTGAATGTGTCGCATGCATAGAATTTTGATGACCAATATTACTATTGAAGTCTGCTGTGTTGTAACTTTGAGCTGCCCCCGACGAAAGACACTCGTATTGCCGGCGAGTTTTGTTCTTCTTGATTGCCTTGAACACCATTGGGATTAGTCCGTCCATGGAACTTAAATTTTTCTCTTTGATTAAGGTTTCATAAACAGAAGAATCTAAGTATTTGAATGAGAAGAGAAATGGAAGGAGGCTTGTGGGTTCATTGGATTTGGTAGTGTTATGAGAATGACATATACTTTCCACAGCTTTAAAGTCTTCGACACGTCTTGTTGTTTTATTGACTTTATTAGAGAAATAAATCAAAGTTCCACATTGAATACCTTAGGAATAATGACACATAAGTCCCTAATACTTCTCACTTCTATTATTTAGATCCTTACTATATATATAGAGAGAGAGAGTCATTCTCTCATGCAGCGTCCCTATTTTTCTTTTCTATACAAATATGTTGTTAAATCGAATTATTTAATACAGTTAATACAAACACACTATTAAATCGTACTGTTTAACAACGTATTTATATTAAAAAAATAAATATATATACATGAGAATGATTATATATATAAAAATATTTATTTAAACTAGGATTCTGAACTTTATTAAAGTCTCATAAAGTTATTAGGATATATGAGTTAATAATATAATCACATTATATTATTAAATCAAGTGACTTAATAATTTTCTCAGAATCAACAAAGTTCAAAATCCTAAACTGAAATATTTATATTTTTTTAATTTTAACATATTATTGTATGTTGAAGGGTTAGGATACAAAATCTTTCATACCTTATGAAAAATACATCAAAATTGGTTGACAACAAAGGTGTAATAGTAAAAGAACTCAAAATTAATATGATCGTAGGGACATCATTGTCATTATACATATCAATGCATTGCAGCTTCCGGAATCCTTTTTATTTTCAGAAACTGATGTGTAGCTTGTGCAAATTATTGGATAATTAAGACAATAGTGACATAGGGGCCCAAAAGTGACCACATTATTAGTTTGTACACGCAGAAGCAAACATTTTCCTAGCTAGAAGATCAACAAAGAATAAATTGATAAACAATAATTAACCAGTCATAATAAACTCCATTATTATTTTTAGCCTATAGCACATGGAACCTATCTGTAATCTACATCAGCATGCCACATACCAAACCTCCAATGCAAATATCTGCATAAACTGATATATAAATTTGAGGCTAGATAGTATTGTCGAACAGTTTAATAGTGTTAAATTCTAGCCTGAAAAGTATGACAATATTACTTAAATATAGTACAATATCTAATTTTTGTTAAATAATTGACATTGTGTAATTTCAAAATTATCACTTAAAATATACAGATGTGTACATATATATTGATTACAAAATATATAGTGCAGAAATGTTTAACACGCAAAAGATTGGAGACTATGAATTAGATTAGATTAAAGAAGCATATCTTCTATTTGTATTGACTAGGTCTTTGTTGGGTAAATGTCAACTCATTTGTCAGTTCAAAATATCATATCTATTCTTTTAATTAATACTCCTATGGGAAATATTGTTGGTTTCTTTCATTGTAAAGTCCAAGTTGAAACTTAATTGGTTTGAACAAGGAGAAATCAGGGAATTTCTGTTTCATTTCACTGAGGTTGAACGCAGCCATAAAATGACTTCTAAAATTTATCAACTAATATTTACTTGTGGAATAAAATTTCCCAAAGGAGTCATATCTAGTAGCCAACGTTTCCCTTTTGGTCACAAATTTCTTATTTCAGTTACCAATCTATTTACAATATTTAGCATATGAGATTGTACATGTAACAAATAGTTAATGTAACGAAAACAACCATTGTAATTAGTAGATGAACATCTAGTTTTTATTTTGAGGTATGACTGTAATACTCAAGTGTATTAAAACTAAACTAAAGTACTTAATTTCTTAATTCAAGCTTACTTAATCTATCAAGAATCATTCGACAAATGTACATTACTAGTCATGTGTAATCAAGATCTATTCTTTTATCACTATTCTTTATTAACTACCACTATCAAACGAAAGCTTTGATTGGACGAAAATCTCAATCCATTTTAAATTAGAGTTAGAAGCTTTTATGTTATATTTGAAACATTCAATATATTATATTCACTACCTTGTATTTTTTGCTCTGATGGAGCTCAAGAAGAAAATCTTAGCCCCACGAATTAAAATCTTTCACGTCAAACTTAAAATACGTAATAATAATACCACACCACTAGCCTTCATTATGTTCCTATGCTGTACTTAATTAAAAAATGAGCAACAAGAATTCAAGTTGCTTTGCATCTGAATTTAACTATATCAAAACATTTGTCTCTATTCGAGTAATAACAATCATAGCCGACTAAATTAGGTGCTTAATGCACCAACTATTTTCGATACAGTTCATTTTAAACGAAGCTGGCATTTTTCGGTAGAATATTTGATAAATTTCAATCAAGCGTGTGTCCTAACCTCTCTTGTTTTTAATCATGTTTGAAGGTTTTATACTAATAAAATGAGAAGCGTGACAAATTGATACTGACCTTCTATTCATTTGATGTGTAGCCAATGCATGAAAGTCTTCAAGAATATTTTACTATAAGCTATCCTTAGCTCACAATAGATAAAGAAATTGATATATTTGAAAATTCTTAGCTGCTGATATCAACCTTTAAAACATATCAACTTCAAAAATCCGCCGTTGTTTTGCAACAATACAATCGTATGTTTTCCTTTTTGCGGGAACGGGTTGAAAAACAAAAAATAAAATAAAATTGGGAAGAAAATCTTCTCCCACGTGTACATGAGCAGGCTTGAATGTGTGCGAAGGTAAGTGGCTTACCGCTCAAGCTACTAACCAGTGGTTTTGAGATACGAACGCTTGCATTTTATAAAATTCTAACAACCACACCAGATGTAAACTCTTCAGTACACGAATTTTTCTTTTTTCCCAATTGTTTCAACAGTAAAACTGCCTTCATATCATATTCTGCTTGGAATTTGTCAAAACAAGGAGGGAAAATATCAGGGTTATATGAGAAAGTTATCTGTTACTTGTAGTGTCAATCTAAGATACAAAAGTGACATGGCAACAACTCAAATCAAGATATTGTCAATGAAACTCAATTGCCAAGTCAAGATCGCATACATTTGATTAGGTGCAGATGTCCCAGCATCCACTGGGCAAGCATCATCATTGGCCTATCACTGTGACAGCATTGAATCTAAGAGATGTATATATCAGCGCTCTTTGTTCAATATTTTAACATAGTTTGTACTGGTACTTAATCCTGGATTATAATCTCATCTAAACAGAAGTTCAACACCATAAGTTATGACTCACAAATGTGATCGCACACTATCATGTGTTTATCCAAAGTACTCCCAAATAATTCTTCGAAGAAACACTTTTTGGCTTCTTATACTAATCACTATGAAAGGAACATGTTAGACAGCCTGAACTATTTAACAACAGAATTTATGGTACAAAAATACTTCCAAGCATACTTCAGAGTTTGATCTCTCATAAGTTTGATTCTTTCATAAGTTTGATCTCTCATTTCCATTTTCTACGAATTCCATCATAGTTTAAGCTATGCTAAGTAACTGCCGTTTCTGGCCCAACTCTATGTTCTGCTGTTCTGCTACATCTTCTTCAAAGCGTAGTTTCATGGTCTATGTCCCATATCGAAGAACTTCTCAAAGGTCTATACCATGTTTCAACAATATGTCCGAGTCCTTGGACACCAGCATAACTCTAGATGATTATGTAAGCTCAATATGGAAGCCATGTCAAGTACCCTAAAATCTGTCACTAGCAATTCTGTTCTTTCAAGATTACCAGAACATATACTCAAAGAAGAAAGCATATTGTTTTACCACTTACATTGATCCCTTTCTCTAAACTCTCTCATTGCCTTAGTTATCTCCATGACTACCACTCCATTCAAATTGTAGTCAAAATGCAGAATTTTCCAGTCCCATTTTCATATTCCCTTGGTGTCTGTGATAAGTCAAAATCCAGAACAGTCATAATATGTGAACATCTAAAATTGTCATGAATGGAGATGCAGACAAAATAAATAAATAGCAGTAGGGAGCTATCGGAAAATTAGACTCTTTTTATTCTTGAGTCTTTCGAATCTGGCATTTCTGGAAAACAAAGACGTTGTATCATTTCCTTCCCAAAAAAAAGCACCAAAATTTGGTGCTTATTAATAGCCAAGTCACTCTTATCAATGATATTAGTCAAAATGTTATAGTTATAAATGTTTGCCCCCTGTCTCTTCCAGATACCAGCAAAGTTTGTCCAGCAATTCCAAATCATCAGTGAAAGCTTTCCAATATTTTCAAGTGCAACGCTAAAGAAATTTCAGAAAGTATTCACAATGTATGAAAAAGAAAACATCATAAATGAATTTAGCCGACAAAAGAGCAATTGAAAATACAACTAATGGAACAAATAGAATACATTAGTGGCATTTAAGTAATGACTCAACATCACCACCAAGAATAACCACTTCAGGATTAAAGTTAGCTACAAGTGCTTTAATGTTTTGAATGAGTAAAGGCAAATGCAGAAGAAAAAAAAAATCATACTTGAAACAAGTGGTTCTTATAGCATAGAGTCCAATCTGAATCCCCTGAAGCTGCCAAGCCACCACCATCAGTGCTTATTGACTCTGCACACGAACATGTAAGTTGAGAAGGAACTCTTCCTTCACCTTTTTCTTTAACTCCAATTTTGGTATCTACATCTTCAGTTGACCCGAAATCATTTTTCAGAATCTCATAATTCTCCTCATCAGCATTGAGCTTAGGATTCTGACAGGATTTCAACAGGTCATTGTCACAACCACCAACATCTTCCTCTTCATCTGATAAGTATCTGCAACTATCAAACTCATCCATCTCAAAAATCCGACTCATCAGCCCTTCCCTCCACGATATCCTCATCTGGGATTGTGACACATACCCTAAAGTGGAAGTAGACATCCAAGAATCTCGGTCATCTAAAACTTTCTGATATTGGGAAAAATCAACAGAGTTGGAAGGTGACATCACACAATCAAACTGAAAACTCGAACTGGTCGGATCCCATATCGATTCATAACCCTTGGAAGACAGACTTGCCCTCTGAAGATATTCAGTGAGCGAATCACTTTCAAAATTAAATTGATGATTTTTACAAGCTTCTGATTTTAACCGTGACAAGCCTGCATGTCTATCTGGGCTTGAGTCAGATTGTGGGGTTTGAATAACATTTCCACTTCCCAATGTATCCATGGAGAATGGAGAATTTTCTGCATTAAAATCATAACGACCCTTCTTCTCATCTTCCAAATCAGCAGCCCTGCAATTAGGAGTACAGCTGGGCTGAAGATGAAATAACCAAATTTTTATGAAAAGTACCCGAAATTTCTTGAGATTCAGGAACACCACAAGGAGAACTCAAAGAATTACTCCTCTCTCTCCTCCTAGCAATAATAGATACCCTCCTATTACTGATATTATTACACAAATCCAAACTAAACTCATCTCCGGATAAACTTGAAGAGGGTGAATGAATCTGAAATTGACACGATCCATTTTCAGTATTTCCCTTTTGCTCCTCATCCTCCTCATTACAAGGAGACAAAAGCCAATGCATGCAAGCCTCAGCAGGTAAAGGCACAACAGAGACCCTTCTAGAGTTATCAACAACTCCAGCAATATTTTCTTTGTCATTCCCTTCACTTTTTTCAAAACTATCAACTTCACTTTTTTCAAAACTATCAACAGCCTTGGCAGAACCAAAGTCTAGCACATTGTTATCACCTACAGTCAATAACCCTCTAGGCCTACATTTCCTCTTGTCAGTAATCCCAGACACAACATGGCCAGCACCGTAACAAGCAGGCGTCCTACTTGTTGCCGTTACAGATGAGCCAGACTGTGCATGTATTTCTGGAGACACTGAGGCCTGAATAGGAGGTGTTTTATTTTTGCTACCACTGCCATTTGACAACTTCTCAACATCCACAACATCATCACCAACAATAACCTTTTTGTATGCTGCAATATCTAAGCCTGGCCCAGTTGCTATCTTACTCAAAGGAGTCAAATCGACAACATTACCATCACAAAACCTAGCCTCCGACCCAGAAGTCACTTTATTTACAGGACTGCCACTGGTATCCAAAACCGAAGAAATTTTACACTTTGATACATATCTCGAACTGGGATTCTTCCCAGATTGCCACCGGTACGAAAAGGTACTATCTTTCTTTACTTTGTCCCCTTTCCCCAAACTGGGTTTCTGTAAAATGCTGCGTTTCGATGGTTTTGACAGACTGGGAGCAGATTTTGGGGTGGTTTTAGCTAAAGTTTTGATTTTTATGGGCCGATCAATCAAAGGGGTTTTTGAATTCGAAGAAGAAGAGTGAGAAAGAAAGAACCTGAGACAACCCTTTGGAGCTTCAATGCTGCTGGTGCTGGTGCTGGTGCTGGTGCTGCAACTAGCGTTGCTGCTGCTGCTGTTATTGATAATGGTGGCGTTAAGATTTTGCAAAGGGTTTCTAGAGCATTGCTGCTGCTTCTTTGTTCTTTGTTCAATCTTTTTACAGCTATTTCTGTTTAGGGATTTTGTTGATTTTAAAGATGATGATGATGATTTTGAAGGTGGGTTCATTTCGTGATCGTGAAACAGTGAAAGGACAGTGCTGCAAAAAATGAGATCTATATTCGACAGTTGCTTGTAACGGGAAGTAATTTTGATTTGAAACTCGCTGGGAGAGGGGGAAAGGGTTGAATTGCTTGAACTTTGCCCTTGTTTTGGTCTTTAATTACTGATTTACCATTATACTTTTTCTGAATTTGGGAATTCTTGGGGCTCTATGTACTCTTTCTGGGCCTGAACCTACCAAAAATGAGTTTGTACTTGGGCCTTAGCTTTTGATTCCGAGGAAATCTCTCAAACTGATAGATTTAGCACATGTTCGTTAGGTGTCTCATCCCATGCCAAATCAAGCTTCATTAGCACATACTGTACTAAAAACTGAACTCTTGAAAAGTAGAAATTTAAACCAAACCCTTGTTGATTCCTGAACTGAACATCCCAAACAAAACAGGAATTCAGCTCAACATACCTCAGTACATTTGTTGATATAGTATTACCATCAATACCCAAACACACACCTGTTAGACTCAAAAGATTCATATTAAGCATAGGTAATGGTTATTGCTAGTGTGTTAACATTCAAATCAACAAAAATTGGAGCTTAAAAATCACACGAACCTACTACAAGTTCAACACCTCGAGGCAACTTAGCTCTTAGCATTTTGGTACAATCTTCAATTGTTATTTTCTTCATAGAACTGAAAGGTTTAACGATCATCTTTTCAAGTACAGTTGCATTTTCAAATACATAAAATGCAAGTTCAAAATCAATTTCACGCCCGTTAAACCCATGTAATTCCACCAGCTTGAGGTGTTGATGAGAGTGTCTAGAAATCTGATGCTGTTTTTTCCCTATTCTACGGCCATTATTCCACATCTGCAAAAACATATATATATATATGAAACACCATGTAACCACATTGTTCTTGTTAGAGATAACAGTTATGTAAAACTCCGAACGTTTGTCTACAATTAATAGTACAATACTGAAATTAGTTGTTTTCAAAAGTATATGGCACAAAACCATTTCGATATCCAATGAACCTTGCAAACTTCCTCTAGTTTTGGAAAGCATTAAACAAACTACTAGCTGACTAAAGCAAATAAGCATATTCCTCAGCGTAGAATAGGAAAAATGGAAATTTGCTTTATCAATAACAGAGTAAGACACGGAAGCATATGCTTTTGCTGAGATAAGATATAGAATATAATTAAAAACACAATCTGAAATATTTATTCTGCATCATCATTAGAGCTCAAAACCTCTGCTAGACATATATAGCTATACTAAACCAGTCCAGACTTGAATGGATTTCAATTGACTAGAGTTGCTCCAATATTAAAACTCTTATGGTAAGTTTTAAGTTTTTATAGTACATCTATTTTAATCATCAAGTTTCTGAAGTATCTGTTGAGAGAGCCTGAAAATACTCACCAAATAAAATCTTTGTTGAAGGGAAATATCTTTTAACAGATGTGATCTTCTTGTAAAATGTTAATTAACATCACAATATGAAACAATGTTGACACAATATCATGACAAATATAGTAGGCACCAAACATTCAAGTTTGAGGGTTACTTTTCACCATAAAGTTATTAACTGACAAAGAAAAAAGAATTACAGCTGTATTTGGACCAGTTGTACATGAGATCATCAAAAACTCAATGGGAAAATCCAAAATTATACAAAACATTACTAATGAGATTTACAATGCCCAACCACCCCATAAACCAGCCTATGTATCATCCCAAAAGCCCCTCAAAATATTATGAGAGTAAGGTTACTTACCAGATGGCTTCCACATACTTCGTACAGGAAACAGAAAAGTATGAGGATGCTCATACATTTATAATATCAACAAGCTTCAAAGAGTATAATAATAATCTCAAACTTTTCAACTTGTATGCAATCAACTAAAATATTTACCTGAAGCACAAGCTTTTCCAAAAAGGGACATGCCTTCATTATAAATGTCAAGCCAAGTAGTGTTTTTCGATTAGGTGTTGTAGAGCTAACGTTTAAGTTCATTAGTTTGGGAAATTCACACTGTGAGAATTGCAAAAATACCTGAAAAATATAACGAAATTAAGAAAACTGACTTAAAAAATGGGTAGAAACAAACATACCCACTAAACACTGACCTCATTACAGCAGTCCAACTCAAGGGTCTTCAATTGAGGTAAATAGCTTACAATCAAGCCAATAAAGTGCATTATTTGAACCATGGGCCTCACATGGAACATTACATCAACAAGTTGAGGAAGATTCCCAACATGCAAATTGATATCTAGTCCAATATATTTAAAAGATATGAGACTCGGGGCAGAAATTTCAATTTCTTTAATTGAGAAGCAAAACTGAATGTCAAGGTACTTCAATGGGATTGATGAACCAACAACCTTCAAGCTTAATAGATCTGAATTTCTGGTGACGCGTACGCTTTCCAAAAGTGGACAATTATGAATAAAAAACTCAATAACTTCTCTCGTGACATTCACAGCACAAAGGGTGAGGGATCTTAGAGACTTAATACCAGATAAACCACACCCACTTTGAAGATTCTTATAACACTCTTGTGGAATTTTATAATAATGCCCATATGTTCCTGGCGAAAAATCCAACTCAAAGTTCCGTACATTTTTTGCCATTGCTGTGTTAACCCAATTAGTAATATCATTTTTATGTTTAGCCTCGAGACGAAAATGTATCCGAAACTCATTGATACTTGGACCCTTGTGCAATTCCAAAACTTGATTAACCCAGCTAATATACTTACACTGCTCATAATCTGTTGGGAATTTCATGTCTTCTCTTTTTTCATCAAAGTCAAGAGAAGCAGTAAAAGTCCACAAATATTTCCATCTACTAGAAAGAACACTAGTCCTCGCGGCTTCCTTAAGTGTCAAGCAAGATATAATATAAATAAGAATATCATCTGGGAATCGACTAAACCAATCCTCCAAAATTTCCTTCTGTTTAATATAAAAAATTAATGAAACCCATTCAATCTCATTGTTAAAATGGGAAAAATGAAAAAAGAAAACGGTAACAATAACCCACGATGATATCATAAAATTTAGGGGGGAAAATACCTTCTCTTGAGCATCTTCAGAGATATAGCGTGCTTTCTTCGTCATAAACTCGGCATGCAAACGCTTCAACAGAATTTGATTTTGCTGTGAGCGTGGCCTTTCAATTGGCACGGTTCTGAGTAGTGCTACTTAACTTATAGACTGTAAATTATATTAATGACATCTATGTACATGAGTTTTAATTTTTTTCCAAATAAGGACATAATTTGTCTATTGTGTTAAATAAGTCAATAATTTGACTTCTTGTTTGAAATTGTTAACAGTATCACTTTAATATTCAAATTTGAATATGTAACCTTTTGTTTTAAAATTACATTAGAGATCACAATACAAATATTGATAAATACTATCCAATCTATAAATCGTAACTTGAAACTCATTCTAATGTGTTTTAAGACCTACGTTAGCATATCACATACAATTGATGTTAATCTCAAACTATTAGCCTCAAGAATAAGTAAAAAAGTACCTAACAAACGTAACTAAGGAGTTTTTAGCAAAGATTCTATAACCTAATCTAAAGATCTTTCAATCATTGCAATAACCAAAGCATTTCAATTGCCAAGGTCTCCAAGCATGTAGCATTGCCATGCAAAAAGCAATAGTGTGAAGTGAGAATCGATAATTGTAACACCGGCAAATTATTATTATTATTATTATTAAATATCTTATTAAGAAAGAAAATAAATTAGTTATTGGGTAAGGGTATTAAAAGGCTTGGCTTTATCAAAACTCTTTTTACCTTATTTTATTATTTTAAAAACCCTAAAGGCTAACAAAGAAACACAAATGATAGCAAACATTGGAATAAAGCTACGTTTTGAATAGGAAGAGAAGAAGATTTTGATTGTATCCATGTTTGCCATTAAAGAAGTTTTTGAGTTTTGATTTTATTTTGAGAACATGTAAGAATTTATAATCATTTGAACTTTTAGTTTTATTTGTGATTTTATTTGATTGATTGAATGATTTTGTGTGTATTATATTGATAAAATTGTGAAAGCATGATTATGTATTGATTTATGATGTTACTAAATGGAATTAGTGTTATTATGTTATCCTGAAATGAACAGTATAGATTGAATGTCATACAACTATTGTTTTGTTGAGTCTCATGCATTAAACTTTATAGATTATTAAACTAGATATCTTTATCTTTCTAACAATTTTTTTAATAACTCATTGTGTATTATTTGTAATAATTCATTGGTGCCAATGGCACCAATGAATCTTAATATGCTTTCTAAATGTGTTTACTGTAATTAGGAAAAGAAAACATATTATTTCAAATATTAGAGAATATTTTTTGAATTTTTTAAATGGTAAAGGTCTATTTCGATTAATATTGGACAATTTTGTTACTTTGGTGAAAGGTCAATATTTTGACTTGATTTTCATTTGTGTTTATTTTATGAATTTTTGCATGTAATGCTATGTATGTTCACAGTATCTCTGTAAATTTTCATGGCTTTTCGACATTTGTATAGGTCATTAAAAATCAACATGTATATGATATTCATGTTTATGTCTAGAATATGTACAAATATTGAATTAGTATAAGTGCCTATGAATTAAGGATGACTGAGATTATGTTTAAGATTGAAAATGATATTGATAAAGATATTTTTATGATGATTATAGGACATGGATGAGCTCGTTAGTTTGTTCTTTAGGTATTTGACAATTGATTGTTAAGAATTGAGGTAAATAAATTCATGCATAATGTTTGTTATAATTATATATGTAAATATCTATAAAAAGAATAATTTTGTTTGTGTGGATTGGCATTTTATGGTTTTGAAGTTATTTTACTATTATAATTTATTATAATAAGTTATTTTTATTTAAAAGCTTATTAAAGTGTTTTTCTTAAATTATTTTAAAAATAACTTTAAAACACTTATTTTTGATAAATGTTTCCTTAAAAATATTTGTAACACCTTACTAAAAGTGTTTCATCAAAATATTTCTAAATTATTGATATTGAAAGATTGAAAACTGTAATTAAGGTTTTAGCTCATTGTCTATAGTTACCATTACTAATTTAACCGAACAACTAGCTGTATTATGCGCACTTACAGGTGATTATTATGGGGTAAAGTATCCTAACTGAATTACTGGCTGGATCACCGAAAATACATGTGATACACTGAACTACTGACCAGGTCACCGAGAATAGGTGATACTATGTGACATGAGTAAATTGAACAAATGAAAAGTTTTACTGGTAAATGATTTCTTAAATGTTTATATTACTAAAATTGATTATTATATTTGAGGTTTTACCGTACATAGATATTAGAATATAAAATGATTATTGGTTTTTATTTTATAGTACTTCATAATGAATAATATGCGTTTTTTATCACTGATAGTAACCTTACACATAAGTTTGCTTATTGAATTGACAACTCACCCTTCGTCTCCAACATTTTACAGATTAATTTTAGAGATTATGGGCTTTTGGATTTAGAGAAGAGGATTTTTTACCTGAAAACTTTAACGTTATTTTGATTAATCATTTTTGCTACTTTAGTTATTATTTAGAGCTGAATTTAATTTTGGAGAATTATTGTTATATTTATCATTTTAGAGATTATGTTTTGATTATGAGCAAATATTGATTTTCTTTTATAGATAATAATAAGATTAATGTTATGAAGTTTCATTTTAAATTTCCCTTAGGTTTCTCGGGTAAATTTGGTTTGTTATAATAATGAAGAGAAAGAGAGAGAAATAGGGGAAAAGAAATCATTTTCACTCTGGAGTTTTAATGTAATAACTTATTTCATTGATACTTTTCAAACAATAGTTCATTTCATCTTTATTTTTCAAACAATAACCCTAAACATTTTCTGTAATTTTATAATGAGTTTATTGTATAATTCATTGAGGATAAAATATAATTTTTAATTAAATAAATGCAAAACATTTTAAAATAAAATCTCAAAAATAATTAAATAATATATGACTTTTTGCATAAATTTAAAATTTAAGAATAACTTAATGAAACAAAAACAACACTATAGAATGTGTATTCATTAATTTTTTTTTATTAAAGTCAACTAAATTTTAATAATAGTAATAATAATAATCTTCTAATCAGATATCACTATCCATTTTAATGTCAAGGATAAATTAAAAGATAAAAAAATATACTATAATGCATTATATTTTTATTATATAGTATTTTAAATATGTATTTTTATATATTTAGTGTGTGTATTTTTATGTAAATAAAAGAGTCTATATTTACTTTTGGTAAAATAACAGTACTGATTGATTATTTATTTATATATTTTGACCCCTATTAAAGTCGAGACAAGTTAAATGACAAAAAAAAACACATTCTAGTGTCTATGAAATCTTTTTTTTTGGTCCTAAATATATATTTTAAATATTATTTAGTTATTATTATTTATTCATTCATTAAATTATTTTAAAATTTTAAATTTATGCACAAAGCCTAGATGTAATTCAATTGTGTTTGAGAGTTCTATTTTAAAATAATTTGTATATCTTTAATTAAAAATTTTATCTTACCCTCAATTAATTAAATAGTAAACTATCGGTAAATTAGGAGAATGGTGTTTTAGGCTATTATTTAAAAAGTAATGGTAAAATAAGTTATTATTTAAATAATAAAATGATACAATTGTTGTAACAGATTCACTAACAAAATGAATTCTTCTAAATAATCCAAATAAGAATTTTGTAGTATATGTAATAATATTATATATAATTATTTATATAATTATTAATTTTAAATTAATATTATTCAAATTTAAATATTTCTTATTAGTTATATTAAATTACTTAAAATAATTAATTTTTATATATTAATTATTGTAATATAATAAAATAATATAATATTATATTATATTATATTATATTTTTATATATTATTTAAGTATTTATTGTTAATTATATTAACTTATTAAATATTAATCAATTTTCTATATTAATTATTATAATATAATTAAACAATATATCATTTAGTTATATTTTTAATATAATAAAAATTAAAATATAATATAATATTATTGAATAATAAATTATAAATTTATTAACTTATATTAAGAATTATACTTAAAAATAAAAAAATAAAAATTAATGCTATATAATATTATATTAAATTAAAAAATTATATTTATTTATAATAATTATAAAATATAAAATAAATAAATAATGTGGCCACTACCGCATTATAATGTGCCATAATACAGTTACTTGCCGCGACCAAACATCAGTTTACAATGCAACCCTATGTTTAGGAAAAGATATTTCAATCATTTCAATAACCAAACCATTTCAATTGCCAAGGTCTCCAAGCATGCAGCATTGCCATGCAAAAAGCAATAGTGAGAGAGAGAGAGAATTATAAAAATGTTTTCTCTAAGTTATTTTAATGGATAGTAGAGAAGTCATTCTCAAATAGTCAACCGAACGACAAACTCTCAACTTTGAAGAGGATTTCTCTCACTTGAATTCAGTCTGTTATACGTCTTAATTTAAAATTAGGAGCAACATTCAATCATAATAAAATAGAAATAGCTCTTAATTTCACATGGAATAACTATGCCATTTCCGAATACCAAAAATGCAATTTCAAGATCAATTTCATGCCCAAGAAACTCGTGTAATTCCACCACCTTGAGGTGTTGATGAGAGTGCCTAGGAATCTGAGGTATTTTTCTCCTTATTGTACAGACATCATTCCATGTCTGCAATGAAAGACCACTACATCATGTTTAACTGCATCGTTCTTGTTAGAGAAAACAGACAATTGAATTTGTAAAACTCCAAATTTGCCTACAATTAACAAAGAGAGTGACTCAGAACCAATAAATATACTAAGCAACACTGTCCTGCATGCACACTTCGCCTGGTTTTGCATGCAATATACAACCTAGCTGATTGTTAAAAATAAGCATATATGAAATATGATTATCATTTATGCCACATATGAAAAGATCGCCACACAAACAACCAATATGAAACAAAAAGTTGACCAGTCATTCTTGCCTTAGCTCCTAACAAAATGCTGTATCTACAGCTTACTTTCACCTTCAGGCTTCTTCTGCCCAATACTTTGGTGGTCCACTATATATTATTGACAGGGTAAAACATAAAACATATGCTTTAGCTGGAATAATATGGAATAAGATCAAAGACAACACAAGTGAAAATTTTCAGCCTCCATTACGAGAACAAAATCTGAAAAATTTATTTAGCAGCATCGTTAGACCTCAAAAATCTCTGCTAGACTCATAAAGCTATATTAAACCTGTCCATACTTGAATTGTACCCAAATTTACTACAGTTGCTCCAAGATTAATCTCTAAAAGTTGAAGTTTTCAACACCAGCATTATTAAATCTTCCAGTTTCTGCTGCCAGAGAGAGAACGAAAATAATTATCAAATGGAAGTGTAGGAATCTCATTTAAGGGCATTGACTTTTAACAGATGTGATCTACTTGTACAATGATACCCGTGGAATCTTAAACAATATTTAGACGATATCTTGACAAATATGGTCACCATACCAGACAATCAAGTACTCAAGTGCAAAATGATACGAGATTAAGGTTTCTTTACGCAAGACAAAGGAGTTGCAAGTGTTGTAGACCAGTAGTTGTCCACAGGATCATGCAAAACTAACTGAAAAAACCCAAAACTATAAAAATAAAATTCCATTGAGATTTAAAACGGATGCCAACCAAACCAACCTATTCAATGAGATTGAAGGAACCTGTATTATAATCTTCTTATTTAACGGCATTGACTTTGAACAAATGTGATCTTCTTGTATTATGCTAACCGACGTTGTAATTTTGAACAATATTTAGATGACACCATGAAAATATCGCCCCAATGCCAAGCATTCAACTGTTGAAGTAACTATTATCAGAATAAGGCTACTTACTAGCTGCATTTCAAATACTTAATAAAGGGGAAAGAACGGACTATGCACATACATTTGAAATATTCAGCAAGCTACAACAATAACTATCACATCTATCCCAAGCTTCTCAACCTATATAAGTGGCATGTAAAAATTTACCTTAATTACAAGCTTCTGCAGAAAAGGACATGCCTTCAATAGAAAAGTCAGGTCAAGCAGGCTTTCACAATTAGGTTCAGTTACTATAAGTTTCAAGTGGAATAGTTTGGGTAATTCCCAATGTCTGAAGTTCATGGGTACCTGAAAAATAGAACAAATAAGACAACTGAATTGAAAAGTTTCTAAAAACACGCATAACCACCACAGTACTAACCTCATTGGAGCACTCCATCTGTAGGGTCTTCAGTCGGGGAAAACAGCATACAATCGAGCCAATAAAATATCTTGTTTGAAAGAGAGGAGCCCCATTGATGACCACATCAACAATTTGGGGAACATTCCCAACATGGAGCTTGTTATCTTTTCCACTGTATCTAAAAGATATGAGACTCGAGGCAGAAATTTCAATTTCTTTCATTGAGTAGCAATCGTGAACGTCTGAAGAATCGGCCACATATAAGTGTTCCAACTGTGGACAATTGTGTATAAAAAACTCAAGAATTTCTCCGCTGACTTTCAGAGCAATAAGGCAGAGGGACCTTAGCGACTTAATACTAGACAAACCATGCCCTCCTTTAAGGAAGTTATACCACTCCAGCGGAAATACATAATTGTTAGTATAAGATTGTTTTGAACTTTCTTAGCTGTTGCTATGTAAATACAATTGGTGATGTCACTGCCGTGTGAATCATTGAGACTACATCGTATTCGGAGCTCATTTATATTTAAACCTTTATGCAAGTTCAAAACTTTATTCACCCAGCAAACGTACTCACTTTTCTGTTCCTTACTTAGGAATATTGCATCCTCTATTCCTCCATTAAAGTCGAGAGCAGTGGTAAAATTCCACAAGTATTTCTATCTACTTGAAAGGACACTAGTCCTTGCGGCTTCTTTAAGCGTTAAACGAGATATAATATTAACAAGAATATCATCTGGGAATTTACTGAACCCATCCTCCAAATTTTCCTTCTGTTTAATATCAAAATCCACAATTTTCGGTCAAACACATGAATTAAAAAAAAAAAAGTCAGCAACAGAATTAACAGTAACCCATGATAAAAATCTACAAAATAATGGAAAAATGATACCTTTTCTTGGGTATCTGCGAGGCTCAGCTAGGCTATTTTAGAGTATGTTTGGAATTGAAGTTGGGTAACTGTAGTTTTTAAGTTACAGCACTAAAGTGTTTGATAAATATTAGCTGCGGTAGCTTTTAAGTTATGTTAATTATGTTAATATAATTTTTCACTTGTATGATATAAAATTTATTATGTTTTTTATTATTTTATTAAAATTATTATTTAAAATTATATTTACTATATATTATTAACTTTTGTTTTATAATTACAGTTTTTTTTCTACAGTACCTCAATCCTAAACATACTCTTAGTTATTTACTCTGCGTGTAAAAGCTTTCGGTGGATTTTGACTCTTAACTGTAACCGTTGAACTTTTTAGTTAATTCGGACCATTCGGTTAAGAGGAGTTTGCTGATCACTACTGGTTCGGTTCAGTGATGTATTGCATTCAGATTGGGATAATAAATAGCTTCTTTATCTACTTAGGAAATAATTATAATTACCTAGATGTTCATAAAAATAATTTTTCATCTCTTCACAAATAATTTTTCATTCCTATAACTTCCATTATCAACTTATGACTAATGATATATTTACTTATTAATTATTTATTCATTTATATGGTTATGAGACTATAAAAAAAAGCGCTCATATATTTATAAGTATATACTTGAGATTGAATAAAATTCATCTCTAGATATTGTGTCTCTTATTTATTTTTTTCTTTCTTTTGTTATATTATTGTGCTTTTAATTGATTAATAATTTAATATATCCTTATTTTTATTTTAAGTTTTTATCAAATATTAACAAAGTTACCAACTACAATTTCATATTTGTGAAGGTTCCTAGCTACAATGAAATGACAGTAGTAGCCTTGTAACATTGAAATTTGAAAATAGTTAT
>CM046811.1:33015553-33116227 GCA_025617385.1 Murraya koenigii
ACATTGTATGTATAACTTCACTCATAACGCTCAAGGTCAAGGGAGTCAGGGACATATCGAAAGCTTGGTTGAATGATTTTCAAATATATATATATATATATATATTGTCTGAAAATTCATATTCAGGAGATAAATATTTAATTTGGACTTTATCCTCTCACTTACCTTTTGAAAATATAATAAAAATACTTCATAGTCAAGGGCATATTTGGTGCATTGCTCTTAATGGCAAAAAATTGAATAGATTATTAGGATGGATAGTAATGTTTTGGATTAAAGTGCATTAAATGTAAAATAGAATATCATATTTGTTGATTGTAATATGTATTTTTATATTTTATTTGTTATTAAGAACATACAAATCCTTACGGCAATTGACCATTGGTCCGATTCAATAATAGTAGAAAAATCTTGTTAGTCTAATCAAAAACTCATCTCTAACGAAACCCCCTTATTTAGATATAGTCCATAGTTAAAAATCCGAGTAGTTTTCCCTCTTAATAAAATATAAATTGATGTCATTTTAAAATGACACAAGCTATGAAAATATGAGTAGTTTTCCCTCTTAATAAAATATAAATTGATGTCGTTTTAAAATGACACAAACTATGAAAATATGAGTAGATTCCCTCTTAATAAAATATAAATTGATGTTGTTTTAAAATGACACGAGCTATGTTATTATTATATAAAATTCATAGACTTTAAGTAACTAATCATGTCAATTTCCGGAGTTTCATATAGAAGCTAAGGCTAGGTATCGTGTTAAACTGAATATCAATGAGTATCTACGAAAATATCCCGATGAGCAGTATTTAAAACTATAAAAAAAAATAAATAAATGCCTTTTATGCTTCATCACCACTAAAATTAAAGCAAAGAGGCATATTCTCGGCATAGAATGTAAAGAATCTGATTATGTCATGTGAAAATGTCGTCCATATAAACAACCACAATGGAGCAAAAAGTTGAGCAATGAGCATTCACTTTATATTTATTTTAGAGTAGTAACTTTTATCCAGTTTAAAATTTTATCTAAAATAATATGATATTTATTCACTGATAAGTGAGATAACCATACAGCATCATGTGCAACAATAATCGCCAACATTAATAATCACTAACACACCACGAAGCTGCATCTTGGATAGATATAATTCATCCTAAAAAGAGTAAGGAATAAAATCTCAAGCATTGAGTTAATTTGCAATATGGGAAATGCTATTAGTATATGGTTCTTTAACAAGTTAATGTCTAATAAGCTATTTCTTGTGTGCATATTATATAGTCTTTTAATGTAACAGCTTAAGTTTTAATAATGTCTTAGCTTGAGGAACTTAATGAGAATGGGTTATTTATTTAGATATGTTTCAGATTGTTTTTTCAGGTCTTGTTATAGTGTTTTTTTTATGATCTGTCTATATACTGTACTTTGGAAATCTTATCTGATTCTTGTATTGAATGAAATAAATGGTTAACATGAGAAACTGTTAAGTAGTGATTGGTGATACATTTATATCCTAAACTATATATGGAAGTAAATATTGGTGTAGAAGATAAGATTCATTGACTAGATTTTGTAGGTCTTAGTTGCATATATGCAAAATAATGAATGAATTTTCATGTCCATAAATTCATGCTTTTAAGAGTGTTGCAAAATTGATCCTTTTGACATATGTATACTCTTATACCCTTATAAAATCACCTGACAGTATTTTCACAAACACAAATCAGTTTAATATGATATATCGAAGAAATATTAACTTCAGATTTCTTCTCATCAACATGTTGCGTATAGATCCATAAGAAATATATATATATCTCACACATGTTTTCTTGGTATTGAAAATTTTTAATAATTTAAAAATAGGCATTAACATAGAGCTAGAGTCAATCTTTTCACCTTTCTTTAAACTATAATAAATATTTAAAGTTACAAAGATTAAAAATGTAATTATTCTATTTACATTGAAACATCTTTTTTTTTTCATTTTTTTAACATCTTCTGTTTTTAAAAATCATCTTTTTTTTTTTGGAACATCTTATGTTTTTAAGAATAACTTAACTATAGGAGAGTTCTTAAACTTACTTTCATTTTTAATTAAACTTTTGATATTTATGGATGTTATTTCCATTTTATCATTCAATTATACTTATTTATCATCAAAATCAATCAGGTAAAAAATTACAATTTTTTTTTCAAATCTTGCAACATTTTTAGCCTTATATTTTCATTTCAAAATAACTTATTTAATCTCATTACCCCAACAAAAACCCAGGTTGTTGTTGTTATTATTATTTTTTTACTATTACTATAAAATGGTATTAAGAAATTTAATTTATACAAACTAAAAAAATGGTATCCGAGTGAAATTTGAATATAATTTTTTGTTTTCATAATAGAATTCTATAAGGAAACTTGGAAAGGAAATTACTTAATTTTCATTTGGAGAATTTCACCCTTTAATGTTGCACTTCCAATATTGATTATAAAGTTAATTGAAAAAACTAAACTTTAATGTAACTTAATATATTAAATAAATAATTAATAACTCAATTATTGTAATTATACTTAAATTTATTGAAACCGACAAACATAAATGATTAAATGGAATGACTTGAGGCATCATACGGATTACGCGTTGTTTTTCATTATTTACGTAAAAGATGTGATGTCCATGTAAAAGAAGTAGAGATGACATGATGGCCTTATGGATTTTCGGAACGACAAGCGTGAAGTCTACAGTGCATCCTTTGGATGACAATTTTTTTTTTTTTTATCATTTTATTACCAAACGACATAAAATTCGCTTATTTTAAGATAAGACGACTTATCGTCCACCTTAATTTCTGGAACTGATAAGCGTATAATCTCTGCGCTTTCTCTTGATGACTCATCGTTTAGCTTTTATCATCTAACGACATGACATTTTCATTGTTAATACTGAGCGGACTCGTCGTCCTTTTACTTTGCTTGATAAACAACAAACTTAATTATGAACCTTGTAATTCAAAAATGGGTGTTTCAAACAACTTCGAACAGCCTCAAAAGTGACCGTAGTTTATCTAGAACAAGGTCTCTAATAGGGATTGTCAACAAGACAGTATTGAGCTTGTATTTGTGTTGTGTTGTGCCTAATTTTTTACTTAGGTCTGACTTGACATACGTATCGTATTTATACGTGTCATGCCTAAAAAAAAAAAAGACAAGTTTATATATATATATCATGTCAATTGTTAGCTTACTTTTTTTTAAGATTATATTCTTTTTTTTGTTCATGTGCCTTTAGTCTAATTCAATAGAATCAAAAATTCAAAACTCAAGTTCATATTCAATAATAATAAGCAAATAACATTAATAGAATGTAATACTAATTACTAAATTAGACCCTACAATATTATAATTCATGTTTAATACTTAACAATAACAACAATATCAATAATAAATTTTTTCTTAAGGGTTAACTTAATTGTTAAGTTAGACTTACATAGAGTCATAAATTATAATTCATAATAACGATAATACATACAGTTTATAAAATCATGATTATCAAATATTCATTTAATAAATTATAAACAATTACAATATATTTTTTTAAAACTAAGAATTAAATGAATTTAAAAAACTTACGCTAATAAAATATATTAAAAGATCTAATTTTAAGTTACTTGTAAAATTATAAAATTTAATTTTAATTTCATAAAAAAATAAAACGTATTTATTACAAGTTTTTTTATATAATATATTTTAACTCATCTCTAATCGTGCTAAGTACCTTATCAAAATATGTTTATGCCATACTATGCTGTACTAACACATGCTGCTCAGCTCATTGACCATCTCTAATCTCTAACATCTCTCCGCCTTCTGTTTGTGGTTTTCAACATGGATTCTTCACCTGAGTGTTTTACACATAATTGTCCACTTATTAGATAACTTTTAAACTCCACTAGATGACTCGTCGTTTATCATTTATCCTCAAAGGACATGCAATTTGAAACTTTAACCGACAGACGACTTATCGTTTGTTTGCTGGCCATTATGCAATGGTGGCGGCTGTGGCTATCAGCATCATGGAAATCGTTTTTGCTTTGTTTTTGTATTCATACCTCAGCATATGGACCATAAATGGCAAGATTGAATAAAAAAATGACTATTTTCAAAATATTGTTATGTCATTTCCCAACAAATTTGGTCCAATGATTTTTAAATATCTCTATTTTACTGATAATCCAAATTCAAATCCGGTAAAAGATCAAAGACTAAAAAATCAATTTAAAATGTATTTACGTCTTACTATTTTTTATTTTTAAATATATTTATGTTACATGATTTGTTTTAATAATTAATCGTTTTCAATGAGGTGGGTCTGTGGTTTGCTTCCTAATCCAGTGACTGATGAATAGATAAATTTTATGTGCACGGGACAGGTGGCAGCAGAACGAGCTTTAAATTTTATGATGATGTCATACGGTGCAATATGTTATTATTAATAATAGAATTAATTTACTTAATATTTATGAAAAATCACAGACAAGTTATTATTAATGGCACTACACGGCACACGCCACATTATTACTCTTTATTTTATTAAGTAAAACAGTAAGTGCCCCTGTGAATCATCGAATGGATATCGATTCCTGATTCATCGAATATACTATAACAGCTCCTTTCAAAAGTGAAAATTTCAAACGGGACCCAAGTTGATTTTTGAATATCCCAAACAAGCACAAAAACTGGGCGAGAACTGCAAGTGGAAGTACCTCTTTTATAGTCAACATCACAGCTTTAACTGCCAACGAATTGCCGTACAAAACTTTCTCATATCCTGTAACTGAAAGCAAGAGCATTTGATTCTGAATCCAAAAGAAAAGAAAGAAAGTAATGGCAACAGAACCAAAGAAGATCATCATTGACACTGACCCTGGTATTGGTAAGTCTTTTTCACTTCAGCTGTATCACCAAATTATTTGTTTTTAAGATCTGGGTATTTTTTATTTTCACAATGGAAGCTGTAGATTTGGATTTCATGTTGTTGCAGATGATGCCATGGCTATATTTCTGGCCTTGAGGTCACCTGAGGTGGAGGTGATTGGGCTTACTACAATTTATGGGAACGTTTATACAACTCTTGCCACCAAAAACGCCTTGCATTTGGTAACTAAGACAAGATTTTCACTCTTTGTTACCGTGGTTTTTGTTGATTTGTGAACGTTTGTGCGAATGGGTTGATTTGATATGGCTTAGATTTAGATATTTTCGATAGTTGTAATTGATTGAGGGGGTGCTGTGTTATGTAAATTAGTTGGAGATTGCAGGGAGGACTGATATCCCGGTGGCTGAAGGATCCCATGTCACCATCACCGTATGTACTCCCCTCTTCTTTGTTTTACAAATTTTCTTCTACTTACATGAGCTGATAATACCTGAAATTATAGGATGTTTCTTTCAATTATTTACTCAATGAATGAAGGTTAAGATATTTGTCTGATTTTCTAATGAATTATTTTTAAGGCAAAAATATTAGTCTATATGAATGTATAACAGAGAAGTTGGACTCATGTGGATGACATTATTATGCTTTACCTAACAACATTTTAGCTCAAGATCTTGCACACGAATCACGATTATTACTCAGGAAACTTAACTGATGTGTTGTTGGGTACTGAGGTTGTCAATGTATTGACTCATTTCTTTCATGTAAAGCAAAGTACAAAACTTCGCATTGCTTATTTTGTCCACGGTGCTGACGGACTTGGCAACCAAAATTTCCATCCACCAAAAGGAAAGCCAATTGAACAATCAGCAGCTGATTTTATTGTTGAGCAAGCAAATCTTTACCCTGGGAAAGTCACTGTGGTTGCATTGGGGCCACTAACAAATATTGCATTGGTCAGATTTTCATTCATTGGGCATGTGTTTTTGTTGCAAGTATCATTTATATTACTTCTTAACCAACCATCTGTTTATACAGGCTATTCAACAAGATCCTGCATTTGTAAAAAACATAGGACAAATAGTTATTCTTGGTGGTGCTTTTGCAGTAAATGGGAATGTTAACCCAGCTGCAGAGGCCAATGTAAGTTCCTCAAATCTAAGACTTCAGTTGCTAAGCATCTTGACAATTCAAGTTATAAACAGTTAATGACGCAATATGTTGCATGCTTCTACTGAGCTCAATATTTTTTCTGGCCTACTTAGTTGTGATTCGTCACAAATGATTGTATCATTGGTGTTTAACTTGCCCGAGGTTCATCAGTTTTTTATAATCAGTAAATTTCCATAGTACTATATGCAATTGTTCTCACTTTCTCTTTATATTTATCTTTCTAATCCCGTGATTGGAATTAGCAGATTTTTGGTGATCCAGATGCTGCAGATATTGTATTCACAAGTGGAGCAGATGTGGTGGCCGTGGGTATTAATGTTACCCATCAAGTTGTTATGACAGGTACTTGTCAGAAAATCTTGTGTCACTTGTTATTCATTTAAACGGACACAACATCAATGTGTAATTGTGTAACGTTTGATGTCATGCGCTAATTAATTTCCTGATGCTTTTACTAAAGTAGTATGAATTCTGTTGTGCAGGCTAAATACTTAACAATGTTGTATCTCCAACACTGTGGCAGCTTTTCTACTTATGTTACTTTTAGTTGCACTTGCACCCCACAAAGTTGTCTGAAATCTGATAACCTTGTATATTGTTGTTTATAAAAAAATTTCCTCGTCCTTTTTTTTCTTCTTCACTTTTCCTTTTCCTTATCAAACAATTATAAGTACTTATGATTACATTAATTACCTCCACATTCTTTCCTCTGCCTTTGGAGTTGCAAATTCTTCGTTGAAGCCTTTCCATTTCTGTAGAATTAATTCCAAACATTGAAAGCATGTCCATTTTCGTTCATTTAAGCAATTATCTGTGCATAAACTTGGACGAGCACAAACATTGAAAGCATATCCATTTTCATTCATTTAAGCAATTATCTGTGCATAAACTTGGATGAGCATAGTATGCATGACCATTTATTTGCTTATTTCATTTGAGTTTATTTTGATATTTTTTTTCTCACATTTTAGATGCTGATAGAGACAAGTTGGTGCTTTCAAATGGAAAATATGCCCAATATTTATGCAAAATCTTAGAGGTCTACTTCTCTTATCATCATGATGCATACAGTACAGCAGGTTTGTTCATTTGATGAAAGTGGGTTGATATATCCTTGAAACTCTGAGGAAAAACCGTACTCGTGCTAATAATAATTCAATTCTTAGTATAGGTGTTTACCTTCATGATCCAACAGCTCTTCTTGTAGCTGTTAATCCCTCGCTATTCACTTACATGGAGGGCATCGTTAGAGTCCAGACTAATGGCATCACAAGGGGACTCACATTACTATACAACAAACAAAAGAGGTAGGATTTTACTGCATTTCATATCAACAACTTTGATTATTGTGGATGGTTGATGTGATTTGTTGATACCAAATATATCGACTGAAGCCAATGGACTTGGCTGCTACAAAACCATAGTAGTGCTAACTTCATTCAAGAACTTAACAGATGAAGGAATAATGAATTTGATGAATTGCGTGTAAATGATGGGTTAAGGCTGAAATTAGCTGATAATTTATTTCACAAAATCAAGTACTTTTGTTTGTGTCTGGAAAATTATAAGTAACACGCGCCTCCTACATTACAAGTCCTGAACATATGCTTCTTTGAACTCTCTGTTGTTTGTCACAACATCTTCATCGAGCTCTCACTGACTCATCTGTTTAAACCAGGTTTGCTGAAATCACTGAATGGTCTGATAAACCTTCGGTTAAGGTTGCAGTTACGGTTGATGCTCCAGCTGTCATTAAATTACTCCTGGATCGGCTTATGAACTCGTAAATATATTCAACCTGAACAGTATGAAATTGTCCTTGATTCAGCAAGCTGCAATTGATAGTAATGAACCATTCTTGGCAATAAAATTGCTCTTGATTTCCAGTTCTGGACCATCTTATGCAAGAACATCCAAGCTAATGGTGGCATTGAGCTTGAAATGACATTTACAACTTCAGATTTATTTCACAATAAAGTCAAGTGCATATATCTTTTTTTTTTTTTCTTTTAAATGTAACGGTGATATTTTAATAATGTAACATATTCCATGATTGAAATCCCGTCTCGGTTCTATCACACCACAGTGAATTTGCATATTCCTTCATTTATATTATTTTTTTAACAATGTCAATCCCAAAATGTAAGTCCCTTTAATTTACATTACGCATGATAATTTTCTTACTTCTCGTATCCCCCTAAATTCAATGAAAAATGGCTCTTTGGCCTTTGCCATCAACAGTTCAACCGGAAAAACACTAACAGAACACACAAGGACCTATTTTAATAAACCGTACAAACTATACCTTTAAGAGAAATATATGAAAGTGCAAGGATATGTATGATAAAATCGCGTTAAAGGCATAAAGTACCGCAAGCAAATCAGAGCATGTGATTCTTCCGCGTCCGTCCTTCCCTTCTTCCTTTCTCACTGTGAAAGCCAACACAGAACACGAACAAAGAGAAGTAAAGAAAAATGAGTAATCTGGTTGAAGGAGTAATTTTGGACGAATCCGAGCTGCTGTCGGCCTCCGAACACCGGACTCAAACAAATGCAAACGACTCGTCGTTTCAGCTGCGGCCCGGAGCCTCCTACTTGCTTCGTAAGCTCCGCCACTCCAACATTCGATCGGTACTCTCTTCATCTGTTTGTTATTGTTTCTTGAATTTCTTGTATATTGTAATAATAATGAGTGGAATGTGAGCTTTTTCTTTGACTTTTTTTTTTTTTTATTTGCAGGGAATTTCTTATGGGCCGGGTCTTTCTCCTGATAAGGTACTTCTTGAATTATTATTATTTTTTTAAAATTTCAATTTCTTTTTGGTTGATGTGATTGGGCAGTGTATCAATTTCAGTTACCTCTATAAATGTTCCTTTAAATTGAAAGCTTTTTCTACAAAAAGCACGTGCTAAAGTGCATTTGTTGTGCGTCTCTTCTTGTTCAAGGTGAATGTGTTGAAGAGGATAGCAATGGAATACTCATGCGATTGCTTTCGTCTGCATGCGTCTATAGATGGTGATGCAAATGAGATTGCACGAGCATGGGGTGACGTTGGAGGAATTATTATGTATGTTGTTCAAAACAGCAAGGATTTCTTATGTAAACTTAGCAGCAATTGGCTTATTACTGTCGTTGGTAAGTACTGTGGGATCCATTTTTTATTACTAGCTTGCTTATGCTCATCAGTCTTTGTGGCCGGGAGATTTGGTTAGGGGCTGTATTTAACTACCTCTTTTGTCACAATAGCATTTCTATCCATCTTTCATCTAAGTTTCTTTCTATGCTAGATATGAGTGTCTCTATAGAATTGAATTAACACAAATTTTTGGGGTTATGTGCAAGTTATAGTTGCAGCCTGCATGTTGGGCCGCATTTTAGTTTGTGTAATAACATTTGGTAAAATTGGTTGCTGAAGTAGAGTCCACTTCCGTTTCAGATGCTGAAGGTGTTACTGCAAATCAGAATTCAAGCATGCTTTATATCAACAAGCTAGAAGAGTTACCTTTGACTATTTGCCACTTCAACAAAAAGGTTTCCTCAAGCAATTCATCTCTTATAGTACTGCTTTAGTTGTGCATTGTTATATTTGTTCTTTCAATAATTTTTGGGTTTAGTGAGATACCATTTGCCATCTTAGAAACTGAAAAATTGCTAAGTGCTGTGTTTTCTAGAGAAAATACTAATTTAAAGCGTGCTACTGAAATCATGGATCTATGATGTATAACAGAAATCATGGATCTATGATGTAAAACTGTTTTCAAACTTGTTCTGGAAATACAAGTTTAAAAGCAGTAAAAAGTAATGTGATTAATTTCTTGTAGATCACATAATCAAATGCTATAAATATATGTACATTCACTGTACACTAAGTGCAAAGTTTTTAAAATATTTTTAGAGTTTGAGTCCATGACTTGTTTTATATCTCTCATCTGAAGTAGGCAACCGGCAACAATGTTGTGGTGGTTGGTTATGTTATGAAGCCTTCGCGTGAAGAAGATTTTGCTAAGGTGAGCTATTTTCACTTAAGTGAGAGCATGCTGTATTGGAAAAGGCTTAAAAGAAACGTGGGATCTTTCATTTATTTATTCTTTACTCATGTTAAACAATACAAAAGATTCAACGTCTATCATGTGAAAGCTTATTTGGTCCTATCTTCTGTAGAGGGGTGCATTTCCCTTGTATCCTACTCCAAACGGGTTGATATTTCTGCCTCTCACATTTGAGATCCCTCTGTCATCTCAATTACAAAAAGTTGATGTGGTTCTACATAAAGCAACAGATGAAATCATATCCATTGAGTTGAGCAACTCTTCAGTATCCTCCAACAGAATTACTTACACAAGGGGCATGCAGGAATTACAAAAGTAACTTCTCAAAGTTCCATTTTCTGTATTTGAAAAATATATTTTCTTACCTTTTGGCGATCATTCTACATTTAGATGGCACTCCTGGTGGCTGGAAATTGTACTACCAGTCAGATATTCTTGTTTTACCTCTTGAATGATATCCTCCAGTTATCTACATTCCTGTATATGGAAAGATTGTGCTCAGAATTTTTTGGGATAAAATCTTGTGGTTCATGATTAATTGCTAGGGTGTTAAGACTTTGTTTGTGACGGTCAGTTTGCTTCAAAAATTTAGTGATATATCATCATAATTTATTTCTATTGAGTTGTCAAGTCAAAAGAATTTGTTGGGCCATTATGAATTCTCAAAAGTGTCTTGAGAGGTAAGAGTTTTTCCATGTTCTCAAGTAATCTTAAAAGCAAGTAACTAGACATCATTTATTATGAGTTCTTCTATCTATCTTTTCTGTAGTCACTTTTGAAAACACTCCGTCAACCATGTATACGTGAGGGAATGATAGATTAAATTTTCTTGCTTCCTACTTAGAAAGGAATGAACTCATGCAGTTTAAACAAATGGAGGTTTTTGCTCAAAACATAAATAAATAAATGAAGGATCATTGCCAAGTTCTGGAATTTAGGATGAAAATAATTAAAATATCTTTACTATCTTAAATGTTGGTAGTAATTGAATTGAGTGTATTGGCAACCAGCACTCTTACTATATTTTTCCTGTCTCATAATACATGTTTCAAGAATTTTTATCTAAAAGTCTTCTAATAATATGTTGTGTGAAAATTTTTTGGCACTCATTCTTAGATTAATGTAGTATTATTCACTGAGTTCTTTCATAACTAGTCTTGCCACTTTACAGATTTATGGAAGATCACTCTGATTTCCTAGCAATTGACCCACTCAGTAACATTTATCCTGTACTGGATCGGCTAAAGATCCAACTGATTCTACTTGGGCTGCAAGAACAAAAAGCAAAAGGACAACATGCAATAAGGGGCGCCCATTTTCTTAAGGTCTTTTCTACCAAAATGGCCTCTAAGTTGTACTTAATTATTGATCTCACGAATCCTTGAACTTTTTCTACAAGTAAGACACTGATATAAGGATGGATTCATTTTCCTTTTTGTTGTTTCAATTAATATTGCTGTGGTACATTTTATGAATGAAGGAATCTAGAATCAATATGAGGTGTACTAATACTGCTATATAGTATGTTCTGTTTTGAACACTGATATATAAGGTGGTGTTTGTGTTGCTTAGTGTAAAAGGGGCCTTTTGTGAGTGCTTTGTAGTAGAAGATTAGCATATGATTGTCCATGATTATACTTTTTAAGTAAAATTGGTTTTGAGGGAATATGATATTACACAGTAATTCAGAAAAATGCTTGGTCTTTTATTTCAGTTAATGTTCTGTATTTGTCAAGTAGTTTATTTTCTTTAGATGCTTTAAATATTAATATCTTTATTTATTTATTTATTGTAATCACAATTATACAGTTTATGGCTTGCTTTTGGGCTTATTAAATCTTCTGAGGTTTCATTTGTATCTCCTCCAATGGGTAACATCTAAATTTCAAATGTGCAGGTTAATGATTTTAACGATCCGGGCTTGCCACAAAGATTATCAGAAGCACAACTTTCTCTTCCCTGTATAGTGAAACCTCAAGTTGCATGTGGTGTGGCTGATTCTCACAGTATGGTAGGTATGGCTTTAATCTAATTCTTGGTTTTCCTTTCTCTCAAATCCAGTTAGTGTTATTTATTAAGTGTTGCCCCAATTACCTGTGCAATCATTGTGGCAGCTGAATGGCAGTTGAACTTTTTAACAATTTTTTATTTTAACACATTTCTGGTTAATTTGCACAAGCATTACGGGATGCTTATTGCTTATTACCTTTTCTTTCCATTTTAATAATAGCTTTATCTTGGTGTTTCAGGCAATTGTGTTTGGAACTGAAGATTTTAAAGATTTGAATGTTCCTCTTCCTGCTGTTGTTCAGGTGAGCATGAAGTTGATGGCATTTGCTTTGTTATATGTTAATTCATTTTGGCAACATAATTGGAATTGTTGCTCAGGCGAGGTTACATCTGCTTTCATATGTCATGATTTCCTCTTAGAACCACGTTTCCTTGTGGACGGTGCTTCACTAACTTGTCCATCTATTTGGCTCCTTTATAATCTTAAATGTTTAAGTGTTTGTGCATGATTGATTGCATGGGAGCTGAATGGAATGGAACTCATTGAATTCAAAGCTGGGGTTCTTTGATATTACAGGAATATGTCAACCATTCATCCACTCTGTTTAAGTTTTATGTATTGGGCGAAAATATTTTCCATGCAGTTAAGAAGTCTACTCCAAACTCAGGTGTTTTGATGAAATCATATGAAAGGAATGGACTTAGACCTATACTCTTTGACAGGTAGTGTCTATTCTCCAATTTCCTATTCCCTCTTCTTTTCATCCGTTTTCTTCAAAAATGGTTGTGATACCTCGTTGAAACTAATAATGTGTTGGTGTCTTTCTACAGCTTAAAATCTCTACCCATCGACACTGACAATCGAAACTCAGGAGATTCGATTTCCTGTAAGGTTGATCTTGATCTTGAGCTAGTCAAAGATGCCGCAAAGTGGCTTGCAAAAACACTTGATCTGACCATCTTTGGATTTGATGTTGTTGTGAGTATCCCATACAAGTTTCCTTAACTAGCATTTCTTGACCACCCTGCATTTTAAATTTTGAGTTAATTGCCTGAACATGTATATTAACACTTGTATCATCAATTTACAGATTCAAGAAGGCACTGGTGACCATGTCATTGTAGATGTAAACTACCTTCCATCCTTCAAGGAAGTAGATAAAGATATCGCCATACCTGCCTTTTGGGATGCCATTAAACAGAAGTTTGAAGCAAGAAAGATGCAACAAGCGACTATAGCTTCCTCGACTTGAGTCTCATCTGCAGCTTGTTGGTCATTTAAATTACTTGATGTAAATTTACTGCACTGAAGCTTGGTTTTGCTTCAAGTGCCTGTTGTATCATAGAGTTTGAGTTATGTGTTATGCACAGATTTTTATAAATTGGGAATCTCTCTCCATCTCCCTGAAATCTTTTTCTAAACTTATTTGAGGAAATAATATATTAATAATATTGAGAAACAACAATAGTGAAGGCAATTGGAGCATTTACAATGGGCTTTTGAAGGATTTGCTGAGGGCATGGGTCAGAATGGGCCACTTGAAGTTGAAGGTGGTGTTTTTGTGCGCGCGCGCGCGCTGTATTGCTTTAAGAATAAGAAAATAAACAATAAATAGCCTCTTAGTTTGTTTTGGACATATTTGGATGTGAAAATTGAATCTTCGGAGAAACAACAAACAGGCAAAAGGGAAAGTCATTTACAAAAGTTTGTATGAACTACATCAAAGGTGTTCATATTTGCAGTATGTCAACACATCCATTTCATACTAAAAAAATCAATAAATAAATAAACAAACAAGAGCCATGTCAAATGACAGATATATATTTGTTAATTAACATTTCACTATATTTTTTTCAATTAACGTTATTTTTTTTAGTTAACATTTCACTGCATGTTTTCTTCCTAAGAGAAAAAAATATTGAAGAGATTAATTGTCTTTTAGTTGAGATGATAAATTCTATTTTACGTTGAAAACAACAGTCTTAAGGCTTGAACTTCGCTTTAATGGATAAAGTAACATGAGTGCTGCACGTAGGCTAACTAATTGAAAAAGTTGAAAGTTTAAAATTTTAAAATTAGTAGTAAATAATTTTATGGTGTATTTATTAAAATAAATTATTTTGTCAATCTAATATTATTATTTTTGTGTTTACTTTACCTAAAAATCATGATAAATAATTTTAAATTACCACAATACCCTTAGTTAAAAATATATATTTTGTTATTATTTTTTCACTAAAAAAATAAATAAATAAACATTTTTAAAAAGAAATATATGCATGTTTATTACAATATTGAACTTGATACTATAATTTTTTTTAATTAAATTAGTTATTATTATTATTACTACTATCATATAAAGGAGTAAAAAAATTATTAATTTTTTTTAAAAGTTAAAATGCCAATTCAATCCACATTCTCATCCTCTATTTTCATTCCACCTCTCCCATTTGTGAATGTGATCCTCATTTCTATTTTACAAATTTGTGAGTCCCACTGAGAATCCATTCCCATGCCTTGTATGTTTTAGCAAGTAAACACCCTTGATTAAGAAACTAACTGAAGTCTATCTAGGTCAACACGCAACCGTGTTGAAGCTTCTTCTTCCTTAGTCATTAACGGCAGCCGTTAGTAAGGGTATCTGATGCTTGCTTGTAGTGTAAGTGAGCTGATTCATTCCTTATTTAATAAATGCTTCTTTCTTAGTTTAGTTAAATTCTTAAAATATTGCATCTGGGTTTGTTTTTGTTGTATTGAAGGCAGGTGATGGCAGCTGCTTTAGTTGGAGGAGCTTTCCTCGGAGCAGTATTTGGAGAGCTACTGGGAGCAGTTTCAGAGGCAAAAGACAAAGCAGTCGTGTTTAAGGATCTGTTGGAGCAACTGGAATCCACTATACGAAATTCAATTCCGATGATCGAAGAAATAGAGAAGCTGAACTACGTGTTGGATTTGCCAAATTTAAAGCACGAAACAGAAAATTTGATTGCGTTGATGAAGCAAGGGAAGCACCTGGTGCATAAAGGCTCAAACGTGAAGTGGAATTGGTTTAAGAGATATGATTATGCTAAGAAGATCAAGAAGATGGATAGATCAATCAGTGCCTTCTTTCAGACTAATCTTCCATTGCAGCATGCAAGAGACAGCAGGTTGATTATGGTTGATTTAAAAGAAGTGTGCACGATGGTGAAGAGATTAAGCGGTAATGAAAAGACCAATGGCTGCATGTCTAATCAGGTTGGAGCCTGCTGCTCGGTGCCTGATCCTCCGGTGATTACTCCAGGATTGGAGGTTCCATTAAAGGAGTTAAAGATGGAGCTGTTCAAGGACGGAAGGCAACTCATTGTGGTCTCAGCTCCTGGAGGATATGGCAAGACTACATTGGTCCAAAAACTTTGCAAAGATGATCAAGTTCTAGGTAATCCGAGGTCTTAATTCTGCCAATTGTTTGTTTAAGAATGGCACTGAATTTCTTCAAGGCTTTCACCACTACCTATCTCACTGTGACATTTGAACAGAAAAATTCAAGGACAACATTTTCTTTGTTACTGTTTCTAAAACGCCCAATGTGAAGGCCGTTGTACAGAAAGTACTCCGGCATAAGGGTTGCCCTGTGCCCGAGTTTCAAACAGATGAAGCTGCTATCAATGACTTGGAACGATTGTTGAAGCAAATGAGAACAGAGGCTATACTGTTGGTCCTGGATGATGTCTGGTCTGGGTCAGAATCCCTGCTTCAGAAGTTCAAGTTCCAGTTACCCGACTACAAGATTTTGGTGACCTCAAGGTCTGCATTCCCACAATTTGGTTCTGCGCTTTATTTGAAACCACTGAATGATGAAGCTGCGAGGACTCTTTTTCATCACTCAGGAAACCTACAAGATGGAAACCCGTACATTCCAGATGAAAATCTTGTCAATAAGGTGCTTTGCTTTTCCCCAGTTACATGCTATTATTCATTTTATTTTCTCCTACGTATATGAAATACGCACGTGCTTTTTCTTTACCTTCCAAATCTGGTCTTATCTGACTGCAGATATTGAGAGCCTGTAAGGGATGTCCTTTGGCCCTCAAAGTGGTCGGTGGATCACTCTGGGGGAAGCATGAAGCATTCTGGCAAAGAATGGTGAAGGAATGTTCTCGAGGTGAATCTGTTTTCAAATCCAAAAGTGATATACTTGATTGTCTCGAAAGCAGCTTGGATATCTTAAATAATGAGGTCAAGGAATGTTATATGGACCTGTGCTCCTTTCCCGAGGACCAAAGGATTCCTATCACTGCACTCATTGACATGTGGATGGAATTGTATGAAATGGTTGACGACATATTTGCCATTACCAATCTCCATGAACTATCCAACCAAAATCTGGTTAGTAGCCTGGTCACAAGGTATTCAGCTATAAACCAAGCAGTTGCTCTTGTCCTTGTATCCTTGGTTATGCGCAATTTAAACATGTGTGTTTTGCTACACGGATGACTTTCTTCATGTTGATGTGCGTGCAAATTGGAGTGTGAATTCTCCACTTTTTATACCTGAAATGGTATGAATCTTCCCTGAACAATCAATTTATGTCTATTCGCTAGGAAAACTGCCAGTGACCATGGCTGCTACAATGACCACTTTGTCGTGCAGCATGATCTTCTCCGAGAATTGACTATCTGTCGGAGCATGTCAGAGCCCATAAATCAGATAAAACGACTCATTGTAGAAATAAGCGGAAACAATTTTCCCAAATGGTGGATGGATCAAAAGCAGCAACCCAATAATGCCAGCCTCTTGTCAATCTCAACAGGTTGTTATCACTTTTTCTTTTTTCTCACGCATGACACTGCAACATGTATAGATATTTTTAAATTTATTTGAGGTCAAGAGTCAATCATCCTTGGTACCACATATAATTGCCATGATATGCAGATGAAACATTCTCATCAAATTGGCATGACCTACAAGGACCTGAGGTTAAGGTTGTGGTTCTAAACATTCGGGCAAAGAAGTACATCCTTCCAAATTTCCTGGAGAAGATGGATAAACTGAAGGTCATGATAGTTAAAAATTACGGATTCTTCCCTGCAGAATTAAGTAACTTCCGAGTTCTCGGTGCTTTATCCAATTTAAAGAAAATCAGATTGGAGCATGTTTCTCTTCCTAATTCCATGGCCACTGTACGAATGAAGCATCTGCAAAAAGTATCCTTGGTTATGTGCAATGTTGGTCAGGTTTCTCGGAATTCAACCTTTCGTTTTTCTGATTCATTTCCAAATCTCTTGGAGATCGACATTGATTACTGCAATGATCTCATAGAATTGCCGGATGGGTTATGTGACATTGTATCTATAGAGAAGCTCCGGATCACCAACTGCCATAAGCTTTCCGCACTACCTGAGGGGATTGGTAAGCTTGTGAACTTACAAATGCTAACGCTTGCTTCATGCACCGATCTGTCAGCGTTGCCAGACACTGTTGGAAACCTGTCCAGTTTAAACTTTCTGGATATATCCGAATGTCTGAACATCCAAAAATTTCCAGAACAGATTGGTGAGTTGTGTTGTTTAAAGACACTTTGCTTGAAAGGGTGCTCTATTTCGGAGGTGCCCTCATCAATTGTGAATCTTGAGAATTTACAAGTTGTGATATGTGATGAAGAGACAGCCCATCAATGGTCATACTTCCAGCTTGGACGTGCAAGGATTGAAGTTATTCAAGAAGATTTCAACTTAAATTGGCTTCACAATCCTCATCTTTGAGACAATTTTTCCTTCAGCGGCATTGCGATGAAATTATTACACTCTTTTAAGGTCTTTCCTTTTCTGTTACACAGTGAAGCGCATTGAGTTCGGACGGTGCAAACTTTTTTCTGTTTGTTAACTATGAGAAAAAATGATATTGAGACAAAAGGGTTATAGAGCGGTGACAAAAATAACTGTAAAATCTTGCAGTGTTAACGTATTTTTTCATTACGTTTTTAATTTAATGTAGTCCCAGATGATTTTAACTTGTCTTTTTCTTTTATTCCTTCAATCAACTATAACCACGGTTTTAACATTAATTCTGTCCCAACTCTGTAAAATTCTAATGGCTAATCCATCAGTACTCTAATTATGAAGTGTTTTGTGTCCTCAAAATCAAGAAGTGTTTTGTGTCCTCAAAATCAAGAAGACGAGGGTAAACAGCTGATCAGAATAGGGAAATTTATAAAAATAGCTTCAAAACTTTGGTGGTGATTTTTAGAATTAACCGCTCTAAAGTGACAGTATTTTGTGAGTTAAAAATTTGTCCTTTTTTTTTTTTGAAAAGTAAAAATTTGCCCTTTATTCATCTGTATTCTGTCCAATGGTAATAATCCCCACTCATAAATTATGATATTAATTTATACAATATACAGCACCGTACATAATAAATATGACAGAGTCAACCATTCAAAAAAATCCGTATTATAGAAAGAATGACAATAAAATTATAAGTATTTTATATAAATAAATGTGTATAAAATAATTAGTTGCACAATAAAGCAAATTGAGCTTGCTTTCTGGACGAATTTATTAATAATAATGTATTTAACGATTAACATTTTTAGATTTGATTTAGGTTTTGAACCCGAAACTAAAACCAACCCATTTGATTTGGTTCCTTTCTTTTTATTTTTTTTTGTAAATTTGAACCAACCTTTAAATTAAATCGACTTAAATTAATTTGGTTTAGACAAAATGTCCACCCGAGTACAAGAAGTGCTTCAAAATATTTCCCAAAAAAGCAGCCACGGTTATATTATTAATTCCTGGATTTCAAAAGGCCAAAAGGGCTTCATATAAGTAAATACACAATAATAAAAATAATCAGTTTTATTTTCTAAATATAAATCGAACATGCAAATCAAAATCATGAATTAATGGTCACCCATAAATCATGTTAAACAAATCATACGGTACAGTCGATTGTAGAGTAGCGGGACCGTACACTATAAATAGGTCTCGATCAACGACTTGTGAAAACTGAGAAATCCTCTCCAGTGACTGTGTGTGTCTCCTCCCTAAAGCCCTCTCGCAGGGCCGATTGCCCCCGCCCTCCCTTCTCTAAACCCTAGCGCTGAAATTAAAATAAAATTTGAGTTAAAAAATTTTGGTTTAATTAGAATAAAAAAATTAAAGCATATCGTAAAAAATGGCACAACCATCTCAAGTTGAAACCCTAGATTTATCATCGTCAAATGATCAGTCTCAATCGTCTCCATCGTCATCATCTACGGATCCGTCGCTGTCGAGAAATTCGTCGTTCAGTCGGCTCAACGCGAAGGCCCCTGAGTTCGTTCCGACTCGGAATTCACAATCGACTCAAGCAAAGACACAAGTGCAAGTACAAGTACAGCAGCCGCCGCCGCGAGTGGTGATGCCTCCTCCGCCGCCACCGGCGGCAGCCATGATCCACCCTCATCCGCCTTCTCCTCATCATGTTTATCCGCCGCATGGAACGGGAGCGTTTCATGTGATTCCGGTTCACCATCAGATGCATCATCAGCATCATGTTCCGGTTCAGAATTATCATCATCAGCAGCATCAACATCACAGGAATCACAATCATCATCATCGGCATCAGAATAATAATAATAATAATAATCACCATCAGAATAATCAGTATGAAGATCAGCAAGAGGGTGAGGTTCCGGTGGTCAAGGATAAGAAGGACAAGAAGGATCATCAACATGGTGGATTAAACGATGAATCTATTCAGAAAGTTTTGAATCAGGTATTCTTCTGTTCGGAAATTTAATGTTTAGCTGCGATATTGGTAATTATTGGTTTGTGTCAGCTATTTATCGAAGTGTTCGAGTATGTAGAGTTTGAATTGAGTGCTCGGTCACTAGCCGTTGTATCTTTTAACTTTTTAAGTGATTTAAGTTATATTAGTAAGAATTAATCTTTTGTCATGTTTGGGGTCAAGGCATTGTGTTTTTAATCCATGCCTGTTGTGAAATGCACTCATTAGCTGCCAAGTATAGGTTTTTGGGTAGTTGGCAAGTATTAGCTGCAAGGTAAAAGTGATTGTTTGCAAATACTTTTAACTGCTGTGCTATCAGTTACTAATATACCAGTAATAAGTTCAGGCTGGAGTATTTTTGGATTTGATCAAGGGGTTGTGTTTTTAATCCACGCCTGCTGTAACATGCACTCATTAGCTGCCAAGTGTAGGCTTTTGGGTAGTTGATAAGTATTAGTTGCAAAGTAAAAGTATGCGTTTGCAAATGCTTTAACTGCTGTGCTATCTGTTACTAATATACCCATAATAAGAATTTACCTTAGTTTTGGATTGTAAGTACTATCACAGTGAAGGTGAAACCTGCATGGCCATTAACAGCGGTTGACATCAGTCTTGGTGGGATGCCTTAAGATGCAAACAATCTTCGGTTTCTTTTCTTTTTAACTTTTTGGTGTCACATTGGCTTATTATTAGAGGACCCAATATTTTATGTCGATTCTGCAAGTAGTGGTTCTCCTTTGATATTTCTTTCTTACTTTCGTTTTTATTTTCCTGGCGTCACTTTCTGTGGATAACGTTTTGCTTACTGTATTTTGCTACAATAAATCAAATTGTAGGTGGAATATTATTTCAGTGATTTAAACTTGGCCACTACTGATCATCTTATAAGGTTCATCCTCAAGGATCCTGAAGGATATGGTAAGATCTCTGATACATTCATTAAGTTTTAAACAGTTTATTGTAGAGTGGTTCTGTCTATTTAGGCTCTAAATTTACTTAGTTTAGGCAAAGAAATATGTTCTTTCCTTTTCTATCTCTTTTCCTCGTCCCCCCCTCTTTCTCTCTCTCTTCCCTATTCTCTTAATGATCACTTGGTTCTATTGAGGTGATTTTCATAGAGAACCTGTGGATGGCTTTAGATGTTCTGTGGAAAGCATGTTAAGCACTGGAAATCTAAGTATTACAATTTGAACCTATAAAAAGCCATGGTGAAATGTAAATGATTATTTAAAAAAAAAAAAATGAAATCTTTAGTTTTACCAAGAGAAAATGTTGTCAGTAATCAAATAATATTTAGAATTCTATATACATCTGCACGAAATTGCCTTGTTACCACAAATTCGAAAAAGGTAAAAAATTTAAAAAACAAATTAGTAGGGGGTGTATATTTGGTATGTTTATATTATGAGATTAAATTCGTTGTTGGCTTTCTATAGGTATTCATACTTCAGATGGTTTTCACTTTATATGCATGAGTATTAATTGTATTTTTCTACTCGCTTGACCTATTGATTACATTGAAAGGTTGTCCTTTTCTATTAGTAGTTTCCATATTTATTCTAATTTGTTGTCTGCATTATTACTGTAGTGCCAATATCAACTGTGGCTTCTTTTAAGAAGATTAAAGCTATCATAAGCAGTCATTCCCATCTTGCTAGTGTTCTGCGGAAGTCTTCAAAACTTGTGAGTCGTTTATCATATGCTCTTGGTTTAACTACTACTTTGTTGCACATAATGTTTTCTATTTTCTGTACATATGTTCTGAACTTTCTCACACGATAACTAACAGTTTGTTAGTGAAGATGGAAAGAAAATAAAACGTCAGAATCCCTTGACCGAGTCAGATTTGGAAGAATTGCAAGTAGGTTTTTTTGTTTTTTTGCTGCTTTTTCCAATTATTATTATGTTGGGTGAGTTCTGTCAGTGCCTTGTTTATCCTGTTCTTTGCTCATCCAAGCTAGTTTGTGGAAAACTTGTGCTTCATCTTTGATTGTGTATATGTCTCCCTAGAGATTTGTGAGGTGCATGTTGTAGTCTTCCTAAATACTGATGGTTTTTTTTCCCTTCTTTTTCTCTTTTTGTGATCTGTAGTCTCGCATCGTTGTTGCTGAAAATTTACCCGAGGATCATTGCCACCAAAACCTTATGAAGATTTTCTCTGCTGTTGGGAGGTACTATGTTTATGTGTACTTAATTAAATACTGCTTTTTCTAGTTTTTCTGTAGCTGTGTATATCCTAATTCTGGATGCTTGATCTTGTTGGATTGTTCTGTGTCAGTGTGAAGACTATTCGTACATGTTTGCCTCAAACTTCTGGTGGAGGAGCTTCTTCAGGATCTAGATCAACAAAATCTGAGGGCATGCTTTTCAGTAACAAGGTATCACTACACTTCAAGTTACTTCTAATTTTGCTTTTCATTTACATCTACATCATTTGCATTGTTCATCTGTATTGTAATGATGATTGGAATGTTTGTCCCTGCTGTGCTTGATGGGGAATTGTAAGATAATATTGACTATGACTTGTAGGATTGTCTACAATGTGTACTTTCTGGTGCTTTGTGGTCCATACATATGGTGTATGATACATTTTCTGGGTACATTGACTGTGACTTGGATCAGCTTCTATATCTTTTTGAAACAAGGTAATGTGATCGTCTTGCTATGGAGGATGCTTTTGTCTAGAATTTCTTCGCGGACTCAATAAGGCTTAAAGGCCTGTGCACCAGTGCAGTGATCCATTGCCATGGGCTCAATGAGCTCTGAAAAAAGCTTGTCTATGCTATTAGATGTTACAGTTCTAATATCATTAAGTGCCCTTTATATGTGCTTGTTCCATTAATGTAATGCAATTTATGTAGTGAATAATTTTTGGATTTTCAGATTATTGATAGCTTTACTGATGAAAGTTCCTTGACATAATTTCAATGATTAACAAAAATGTGTGGGTATGTAGATATTGCCATCCAGTTGCTGAAATCTTTGTTTCATGTGTAGTTGCACGCATTTGTTGAATATGAATCTGTTGAGCTGGCTGAGAAAGCAGTAAGTCACTTACATTTTATGATAATGTTGTTTTTTATATTTTGGTTTTTGTCTTATGTTTGTCACTCAGACTAATGAAATATGCACCCCCTCCTTCCTGGCAGATTGCAGAGCTAAACGATGAGGGTAACTGGAGGAGTGGCCTCAGGGTCCGTTTAATGCTTAGACATGGGGTATATTCCGGAAGTTAACCCTTTCCTTTGAACTTAACTCTTTCCTTTGATCTTTGCATTTTTTGCTGACACAATCCCAGTGATAAGTAATGCTGGTTGATCTTTGAATTAAATCTGCATTGATCTAATGAAATGGCATATGATATATAAATATATTCATACACTGGATGAATGTATGTGTTAAATTTACCCTTACTAGATATAATTTTAGTGTACTTTGGTATTTTCAGGATTGAACTTACACTTTGATTGGCTTAGCAATAGACTGCTTTTGAGCTTGAAAACAGTAGTACTTATTTATTAATCTGTTGTCACATTAACATCGACATACCCATGCAACGTCTATTGACCATTGAGATGGTGCTGTTATGAAAATGCATTTTGCATGAGTGTGAGTCTTGATATGGAAGTGGAGCACTGCATTTTTCTTTCAATTATTGTAATTAAGCTGAAACTTGGTACATAAAGTTTATGGATTTTTAAACTTTAGGTTGGCTCATGGAGCTAGACTAATTGATTGGTCTCTTTATATAGTTGATTAAAAAGTATTGTTATCTCTCTTTATCCTTTTTACTTTAAGTTAAAAAGGAAGTTTTTGTGGAGCTAAATTTGTTGATTGATCGTTCTCTTTCTTTTCTTGCTTAGTCAAAACCTGCTCAAGTTAAAGGTAAAAAGGGGCATGAGGGGGAGTGGCAGTGTGAAGAAGAAGATGCCTCCACATCTGAGCAGCATTTGAATGAGAAGCAACCGGATGATTCTTCTCAACAAATTGATGCACAGTCACATGACCACACAGTAAGTTCCTGCATAGTTTCTCATGTTGTTGGGCTGCTTTCTGCATAATTGGCTGTTAATCAAAGTAATGTTCTTTCATAGTGTGTAATAATTAAGATTAAATCAGAAATATGAGAATTATTTTCATAAATGCATTATGCAGAAACATTCAATGCTTGTAACTATGCTGTTTAGAATTTAAGCTGAGTGGAGGAGAAAAGAAAGTGTGACTTGTTCAAACTTATGATTTTGATTTTGCCTTTTTGTGTCTGATTTTAAACTTCCTAGATAAATGTCCTTGTGCTTGTATTTGCTGCCAGGATTTGTGTATATCATGGTGTTAACTCTTAATTTATTACATTGCTTGGGCAGGGAGAGGAGCACAATAACGAGAAAGAGGGTGGACAGAGAAAAGGACGTAACAAGGGTCGTGGAAAAGGACGTGGGCGGAATGACCGCGGTCAATACCACAACAGCAGCCACCATAACAACAGTCATCACAACGGCCATCATAATAACTATCACAATAACCGGGGACATCACGTCGGTACGCCCCCATCAAATAATATGGTGAACAATGAGCAGCCGATGATAGGCAAGCAGCCGCCTGGCCCCCGAATGCCAGATGGAACACGAGGATTTGCAATGGGTCGAGGGAAACCAGTTGCTGTTAGTACTGCTTGAATTTTACTTCTGCAGATATACAGATATTCTTGTTACCAGCACTGCAAGTGTGTACTGTTGGGGAACCATGTCTATTCCATTTGTGTTGACGGTGGGGTTTTTCCAAAGGGTCTGTCCATTTGTCTAGAGTTTTGTGTTAGGGATAATTTTAGCCGTTTGGATTCAGTATTTCCGGTATGTATGATGAAGCTAAAACAAATGTTGCTCTGTTTTTTTCTGGTTAATGTTTTTGTTCCTGTTTTATTGATGTAGAAAACATGTAAAAAGAACCCTTATGGGAGTCCTAATTACTTACAGACAAATATAAGCTAATAAGACTTGAAAAGAAAAGAAAAGAAGAAAATGCGAAAGAAGTGTGTGTTAGAATCTTCTCTGTAAATTTATAATGCGTTTGATGATCAAGAGGGTGTTTGTACGTAGCTGTTTCACAATGTTCTGCATTAGCTAACGAATATCTTAAAAGAACGTTTTGTTATAATTAGTCGGGAAAAATATTTGCAATTGGCCTATTAGCTCAGCTGGTTAGAGAGTCGTGCTAATAACGCGAAGATCGCAGGTTCGAGACCTGTATGGGCCACAATATTTTTGTTCTTCCGAATTCCGGTTTGGTTTTGAAGTTTGAACTTTTGTTTTGTTCTTCGCCAATTGCCCAATTTCAGAATTTAAAAAATAGTAATATTAACAATTAAAAAACTGCCCCGAAAATTGTCACCATCTCCATACTTTTAAAAATAAATTTAAAAAAAAGTACAAAAAAACAAAATCACGCTCTAAATTCCCACCCTCCCCTTCTCTTCACAATATTTTGCCTTAAAATCTCCACCCAACAAAAATGGGTGAACCATCACCACCATCTCCTGCACTCCAAATCCCCAACCACATGGTCCCACCGCCGTTAAATCAACCGCCACCGCCTTCACCGCCGCTAATTCAACTGCCACCGCTTTCACCGCCGCCACCACAACCACAACAACAAAGAAAATCCTCACTCTTTTCGATCTCCAACAGGCCTGCTCTTAGAGTGACTTCAGAGTTTGACAGTGACAGCTCAATTTTCTTGCACAAGATATCATGCAAGTTCTTTGACAGTCTAGCAAAGCTCAAATTCTTCTTTCAGAACGACAACAAAGGCCAAATCTTTGAACCCCAGTTGGCTTTCACTTCCAAGCATCTCTCCCTTCACTATGATCTTGAAGAACAGAATGCTTTTGTTAAGTCCTCTTTTGATGTTGGTCCTAAGTTACATTTCAGAGCTGCCCATGATGTCAAGGTCTCCGCTTTCTCTTGTTTCTTCATAAATTTACTTGCTTTTCATTTATATTCAAGTTTTGACTTTTGAGAATTTTTTTTTTAAAATTGCATTTGCTTGTTTTTATTGTGTGCGCTATGAATTGGACTATGCTTTTGATGAGCTTCTGCTAATATTCAAACTAAGGTAAGTTGTATTGTCTTTTGGGGGCCTTATTGTGTATAATCAAGTTTCAAGATATGAATTTTGGTTTATTTTCATTTTCTAGTTTTTACCATCAATTTGTTTGTATTATGGGTTAAAAATTAGATATTTTGACTAAACTGTATTGAACTTTTACATTTCAAGCATGCTATTGAGAAACTTATGCATCTTTATATTACTAAGAGGTTGCCAGGTGTCAGACATTGCATGTCCAAATGGCCCTGTTAATGTTGTTAATGTTCAAAATTAAGATATAGTGACACTGGTGTGAAAATTGGAGTCTTTGCGTTTTCATTTTGCCATAAAATGGATATGGTTAGGTAACTGGAGAATTACGCGTATTTGAGTGCAATTATTCTCTGTTTAAGCTTTATATGTGCTTTTTCTGTCTCTCTAACATTTCATATACTTTTTAGGCCCAACAAGGAGAGGTTGCTGTCGTTGCAAACCTTGGCGATCCTGATTATGCTCTGGAATTATCGTCTCCAGTCCCATATGTTGGTTACGTAAGTTCTATCTTGGCAAATTACTTGTAAACATTCAGTTGTCTTTGATTTCAAGAAAAGTTGCTTTTAGAAGCCTTGGTCGTCTGAATATTTATAGCCTGACATCTTTGCTTTTTTATCTTGATTTTTTCCACCAAAATTTTTCCTACAGTTTCATCATTTCCAACAGCATCTTCAAGATGGTTGTTTCACAATGTTACTGCTTTCATTATATGCCTTACTGTTTCAGCATATATAAGTAAACAAATTAATCATCCTCTTTTATTACTTTAATTATCTTATTTTGATGTTGCAGCCCAAAGCAACTTTTAAATTCCCCCTTGGCGAAGTTTCTTTGGTGGAGAGAGAAGAGGAAGAAGTGAATAAAACATTGTCGATAAGTGGGATTGCCAAAGGTCAGATTTTGAATGGGATCTGCACAGCTCAATACCAGGAGGAAGATTTGAAACTAAGATACTGCTATAAGGTTCTTTGCTCTTCGCACTGTATTTTTTCCAATGTCTATTAGTATGGTGGCTTATGTTGATTGCCAGGCTATCCTCCCTTGCTAATCCATAACCACCACCAAATCCAAATGTAAATTACTATTTGTGTTGATGATACGGACATTTAGCCAGGGGCTCGTTTCCCTGGAATTTTGAAATAAGGGAATGCCAAAATGCAGAATTATCTATTTTTGTTGCCATTCTTTTTTCTTTTCTCAATCAACATTGTTAAAAAATTTATTATTAATTGCAGGATGAGGCTGTGTCTTATATTCCAACCATTTCACTTCCGTCAAATGCTGTATCTTTTGCATTCAAGCGTAGATTTAGTCCCTCCGATAAGTTGAGGTTAGAACTCTCTCTATTCCCCTTCTTCCCTCGCCACATCTAAGTGGAAATATTTCTTTTCTCAATTAATTGTTCTAGTGGCTATAACATGATTAATGCTCATGGAAATGGAAATAGAAAATGGTAGCTTCAGTACAGATATTCAGTATTTTATTAATGACTTTTGTTGTTCTAGAATATGAATTGCTCAATGAGAACGTCAATAATAATGCGCCCTAGAAGAATGTTGATTGTGTTAGTTCCTATGTATCTTTCTTTTGTGCAATTTTCATTGGACATGAGATTGTCTCTTGCAATAGAAGAGATTACTCAAGAGTACCACTAGTGTACAAGCTCTTGTTGGAATTCTAATCTGTACACGACAGCCATATGTATTTGTTGCAATCTAAATCTTGCAGTTAAACACACTGTTATGAGAGATCTTCGTGCTTAGGATGCCAAAGACACCCAAAATATGTAGCTGCCTTGTCAATGCTAGACTGATGTATTTGCTTATCAGTACATGTTGAAACTCGAGATTGGCCCAACCATATTTTTAGAGTTAAAGTGAAGTAAATTTTGAGGTTTTATTTATTTTTCCTAAAAACTTGGATTACTCTGGATCTTCTAAGGTTCCAAACTCTTAACAACCCTGCTTTCAACTTTCATACATTTTTCACTTTCTATTGTCTCTCTACTAGAAAACAGATGCCCTGTCAGTTCAGTGTATTCAAAAAAGAATTTTATAACTGTACAAGCATAGCAGAGTTGTGTGCAGTCCCTCATAGCCATGTTGAATTTCCAGCTTGGTTTGCAATTTTAAGATGTATAGCCTTATCTATTCAGGAATGAGCGTTGTCATGTCTGTGTCAATGGATATTATTTAAAGAAGTAACGTGGAGATGGAGAGTGGATGTTGATTCTTAATAGTCATCATCAGTATTGTCGTTGATAATTCATGTAAAGCCCTAAAAATTGCTTGGAAATGCAAACCTTCTCTTCTATTCTGGAAAGTAGAAATGGTGAAAATGTGAACTTTATTTTTGTTGTGCACTGAAAGTTGATTCTTAGATGGGAAATGTATAAGACTTTTTATGAAGGCATTAAAGATTTCAGATGTTTCGTTGTATATAATTCATTGTCATTTTTTTTATTTTTTAAATTAACATGAATTTCCGGCTTTGTCATATATTGATCGAATTTATTGTGTATTTAAATTTTTATAATGCAGCTACTGGTACAATTTTGATTCCAACTACTGGAGTGCAGTGTACAAGCACACATATGGCAAAGACTTCAAGTTCAAAGCTGGTTATGATTCAGAGGTGCGACTAGGCTGGGCATCACTCTGGGTAAGTGTTTCTAAAAAGAGCTCACCATCATTTGTTTGTCATCATCATCGTGATTGCTACAGTTCATTTTATTACTATGATTATTAAAGACTTTGCATGATTTCTTGACACAAATCATGTGCAAATTTCAGGTTGGAGATGAAGGCGGAAAGGCAAGGACAGCCCCGATGAAGATGAAAGTCCAATTCATGCTCCAAGTGCCACAAGATGACATCAAATCTTCAGCGTTAATGTTCCGTGTTAAAAAGAGATGGGATATATAGGGATCTGTTACCTTGACAACCTCGGCCACATACATTCCAAACGTGGGTTTTTATTTTCATGACAATAATTTTTACACTAGAAATCAGGTTATTTACATCTGGGTATGTTGGATGAACTGGAAAGCTACAGGGTTGCAATAAGGTGACTGGATGATGGAAATTCAATTGAAATTTATGCAGGCAGTTGCTTAAAGGCTATATACTTTGCTGCAATGGTCATTGTCTCATAGAAACTCTAGCCAAATGGTTTCGTTGTTGGCAATTTCTAACAGAATGATGCAATTGTTCAACACCCTTTTTTTTTTCAAATTTTTAGTTAAGGCCATATGAATTTCACTCGCAAATTTTCTTATTAGTGGGTCTATTTTTATTTTCCCCTTCCCAATTTCACCTCAAGTTGGATTGAAACCAGATGCCTGAGAACCTATTTGAATAACACTACACTTTTAAGCTCAATATTTTCCCAACATTAATTTTGATATTATTATATAGGGTCAGGATCCGATTTGATTTGCTTAATCTGTCTAATTTTTAAAAATTCGATCTGTTTTGAGGATTGGAGATAGATTTACTTTTATAAATATGTAAAAATTTGCAAATTTACATAAAAAATAAATTTATTTAATTAAAAAATAAAACTTGTCTATATGATATTACTACTTATTAATAAATTAATTAATTAAAATGTACTTATATTAATAATATATTATATCTTATTTAATAATAATAAAAATAAAAAAATTAAATAATTAAATATAACTTATTATATTTTATCTAATAATAATAAAAATAAAATAATTAAATAATTAAATATAACTTCTTAAACAATAATAAAAAATCATAAACTAAATATTTAACATTTGTGATCATGAATTGAACAACGATAACATTTTTATATTAATTAATTAATTTAATTAATTAATAAATTAAACAAATTTATAAATTTATAATTCATAAAATCATGGATCGAATATAAATTAATGTTTAATCCGTAACTATTATTACATAATCGTATTTTATTAATTTTTGTTGATTTTGTAATTATTTGATTGTACTCAGTTTGCAATATATCTATGTATAAACTTAGTTTAAGTGATAAGATCATTGTCTTCTCAATATCAAGGTCCTAAGTTCAACTTATGAAGGAAAAGGGTGAAATCCAGCGGCCTATGAAAAAACTTAATTTTCAAGTATTATTTTAATAATTTTTATTTCTGAAAAAAAAAAAATTGAGCACATTTATAGAAAGTTCCATTCTAAGTGAGAGTTAAAAAGTAGAGACCCAAGTCTTAACAGAAATGAAAAGCTGAACGTCATGCGAACAGTGAGTCGTGGCTTGATGTCCAACGCTCTCCGCTTCTCATTCTCAAGTCCCAGTAGTCTGCACTTACCAATCAGCTCTGTTCGGACAAGAAGCTTTGGGATTCGTGCGGCCAAACTGAATATGGGAAAGAACAGAGAAGAAGAGCCCGATGATGTAATAAAATCGCATCCTCGTGTGAACAAATTGCAGCAACATATGCATAGTGAATCTTCTGGTAAAAGTTAAAATACCCCCTTTCATTTTCTCATATAGGTTCAATATTTAGTCTTTTTTTTTTTTTTGGTTATGAATTTGGTATCAGAAGATGGATTGCTATGTGGGTCCCTGAAATAGAACTTCATGATGGAACAAGAACTAGCATGAAAGTCGATCTATTACGACCAGCGCGGTTTTGAATTTTTTTTTTTTTTTTATATTGAATGTCTTGGATATTTGATTGAGCAATAGCTACTACTTAGGTGTAAAAAGATTGAGCCCATGTTTGTCATTGCTGGGCATTATGCTTAATTTTGAAACCAGGAGGATAGCTTAAAATGTTTGGTGGAGATTGTTGAAATTGATTTAAATATATATATATATATATATATATGTCAATGAAGACAACCTTTGAAGCTTTGCTTGAAGACTTTGAAGAGTGAAAAATGGTGACACATTATTTTTTAAGTTGTCAAATTTAACAAGAAAAAATAAATAGTTTAAAGCCAATTTTTTGGCTATAAAAGGGAGTGGTATAAGAGAATTTTGGCATCTAATTTTATGAGTTTGATTTGTTAAGAAATATTTATTAGGATTATGTATTTGAGACTTGGGTGTGAGAAAATTATTTTTAAGAATATGGTTGTTATAATTTTTTATAAAGTGAATATTTTTCTTTGATTGTCTTTTGACAATGACAATGATTCTTTTTTGGATTTGAAGTTTTTCAGGTAAATCTTATATTGTGAGATGATATTATTCTCCATTTGATTTTTATTATTAATGTGTTGCTTGACAAATTGCTTGGAGTGATCTTGGGAAGAAACTCAGTTTCTTAATAGTGGTATCAGAACCGACGGTACGTACTTGAGATAGTAAGAGCCAATTCAAATAGTTTGTAGTGAAGAGTAAAGGCCGATCATTAAAGCATATATGTCAACAGATGGTATTTTTCAAACTTGGTAATTGTTGAAAAATTAATGGAAGAGTGATTTTTAAAGCCTACATGTCAACAGATGGTATTTTTTAAACTGCGTCGTAATAGTAATTCAACCCAGTACGAGAGGAACCTTTGATTCGCACAATTGGTTATCTCACTTTGTTGAAAAGCCAGTAGCGCGAAGGCATTGGATTATGATTGAACGCCTCTAAATCAGAATCTGGGCTAGAGCAATGCGTGTGCTTGCCATCTGTTTGCCGACCTGCAGTAGGGACCCTCCGATTCCCAGAGGTACGTATTGTAGGCCAAGCCCTATGACGGCTTGTGGTGAATTCAAGTCAAAGGTATATCAAATTTGGTAAGTGCAAAGATTTGAAGTTATGGACAATTTTAGTATTTTAAAGAAAATTGTTAAGAAGATGGAGTGGACTTGGTAAATTGCTTCGAAATCAGTAAAGGAGATACTAACAACGTTGCAACAGTGAGTTTTCTTTTTATAACAAATTAGGTTAGTTCTTTTGGCATAGAAATTTTGAAGTTGCAATGAAAGAGAACATATTATTGTTAGTGGAGTCCACAAGATTTGCACATAAGGTATAGTTGGCATTTATGTAGGGTGTGTGGTGGAACTTATATCGACATAAATTCCACCACACACCTTACATCAATGCCAATCATGCCTTGTGTGCAAACCTTATGGAGCTTGTTAACAGTAACATGTTATCGTTTATGGCAACTTGTGAGATTTATATACTGAAAAGAAGGAACTCAGTTTCTTTTTCTTATAAGAAAGAAACTCAGTGTTTGCGATGATATTAGTATTTCCTTTACTGATTCCGGAGTAATTTATCGAGCCTATTCCACCTTCTTGACAATTTCCTTAAGGTAACAAAATTGTCTACATCTTTAAATCCTTGTGCATACCAATTTGGATACAACTTTGACTTGAATTATTCACAAGCAAAAAAAATCATTCGTCCATTAATTTTTTCAACAATATCAAACCCCACCAAGTTTGAAAAATACCATCTACTGACACATATGCTTTACAGATCAGTCTTTACTCTTTACCACAGATTATTTGAATTGGCTCCCATTGCTTCATGTGAATAGTATCATATACGTGAACAATATCATATAAATGAATAGTGAAGTATACGTTTAAGTACAAACCATTGGCTCTGAAACAACTGTTAGGAAACTGAGCTTCCTCCAAAGATTGTTCTAAGCAATTTGTCAAGCAACACATTAATAATAAAAATTAAATGGAGAAGAACACCAATCTCACAACACAAGATTTACGTGAAAAACTCTAAATTCGAAGAAAAATCACGATCATTGTCAAAAGACAACTAGAGAAAAATATTCACTATATGGAAAATTGTTATAACTATATTCTCAAAAATAATTTTCCCTCACTCAAACTCCAAATACATGATCCCGAGAAATATTCCTTAATAAAGCAAACTCGTAATACCTATATTGAGAAACCAAATGCGTCTATAATATATCTTCATGTTTATGAATATTTCTATGCTCTCAATTTAATACTTTTCACCAAAATTGGATGTCAAAAACCTCACCATTTCCTTTTATAGCCAAAAATTGTCTATTAAATTAATATTTTCTTTTTTTTTTTTTTCATGTCAAATTTGACAGTTAAAAAAATGGTGTGCCACCATTTTTCATCCTTCAAAGTCTTCATTCAAAGTTTTCAAAGGGGCTTATATATATGCATAAGTCAATTTCAACAGTAAATTCTCTTTTTCTAACTTTTATAGCTAATATTTACGAACTATCTGGCTGCTTAATTTCAGAGCAGTTGTGGATTAAAAGTCATGTAAGACAATCCCAAATGGGTCAATTAATGCACTAAGCAGGAATTTTGTTAGATACTAGTTGAAAATGAATATAGGCAACTGGTGTATGAACTAGATACTGAGTTCCAGTGCCATTTTAAGAAATATGTGTATGTGTTTTGGTATGACAAAATTTACTTCATGCACTCTTAGTGTAACCGGAAAAATATCTGGGATTGATAATTTGGCATTTTAGTGGAAGCTCTAAATATGCATGATTAAAGCCTGTTTCATTTTCATTGAACTTCGTTAAGCACTTTAAATTAAACTTGAAGAGTTGGGTTCTTCATAGTTTCATTGGACTAATCTGTTATTGAAATTAAGCTTTACACAAGTAGTCAATGGACTTGCATATGCATTTGGTGTGAATTCTCTTATATGATGTGTGATTAATTAGGAATGTGTTGAAACATCCATTCTAATGCGTATAAAATCCATAAAATCCTATTAGTGGAATAGTTCTCCAACTTGTGTTGGGGTTTAGGGCTTCTCCATATGTGTCTTTGTTCAAGAATATTGAACCATTATGTCGTTAATCTATCAGGAGGATGGGAGAAGTGCTGGGAGGAGGGATTGACCCCGTGGGATTTAGGACAACCTACACCTATTATTGTACATTTACATCAATCAGGAGCCCTTCCCAAGGGCAGGGCTCTAGTCCCTGGTTGTGGCACTGTAAGTTGTATGATCCTCTATACATTTTCGCCTTTTGACAACTGCTGATTAGTTTTTTGAGTCTGCCATTTGCACGATAAATAGTTATGTGAAAATTTTGTAGTTGTATAACATTATCACTAGTTTATGCTCTGTTTTCCTTTCAGCTTCCCCTCTTGCATTCTCAGACCTCTTAAAAAGAACTGAAACATGATAGCTGAATGAATATGATATGCGGCTAAGAAGGAAGAAAGTTGCATGCTGTTAAATAAGCGCTTACTGTAATGAATTTTGTAAAAGGGATATATGCAGCTCAACGGGCTCAACTTTTATCATTTATGACCTTTCATTGAAGCCAATCAGTGTTTATCTAAAATGTCTTCAATTTTGGCGTATGTAGTTTATATTATTACTTGACTGAGGGGTTATAGAGTACCATTATTATCATTTGAAGCAATCACCTCCTACTTAAGGCTCAGTCCTCTTATTTCACATCTACTATTTTAACTGTTGTCTTGCTTTTTGGTATAGCCTTTGTAACAAGTCTGTTAAGATATTGTAGGGTTATGATGTGGTAGCAATGGCAAGTCCTGAACGATATGTTGTGGGATTGGAGATATCGGACATTGCCATCAAGAAGGGAGAAGAGGTAACAACAGTCTGCAAACTTCATTGAAATTCAATATTTAGTACATATAGAGATGTTGAGATGTAAATTTCACAGTTGTTTTCTCTTCCTTTGAATGCATCAATATTACCAATTTACCATGACAATAAGATTTGATGGTAATAGCTTACCAAATATTTGAGTTGCTGTGTATATCTAAATCCGGTTTTGTATTCTTGCCCAAGTTAATAGATGATATCTGCTTTTCCATCTAAATATTTGGTATTTGAAGCTTTGCTATTTTAAAGATCCATTTGGACATAACTCTCTATCTCAACAATCTCATTGTCGCTCTGTTTTGAGGAATCTAAGTCATTTCAGATTTTCTCTAAAATGTTTACATGCATTCGAGCTGTTGGACAAGGTGACAAAAGAAAATTGCTAAAATAGAAAGGTCCTTTTAAGTGTGATAAACCCCCTTCTTTCATGGACAAATCAATAAGTTTATAATTGACACAAAATGTGTAATGCACCTTTTCTGTCCAAACCAGTCTGTTTATGTTGTTATTATTAAGAGCACTTAAGTTTCTTATCTGCAATAAGTTTTATAAGAACAATTTGATTATCGTGGTAGTATCTGAATACCTTTTCTATGAGCACTATGAAATCTATGCTGGATTTTTTCTTTTAGCATGATCACCTGAACAACAGTTCATTGTGGTGGTTGTAGTTGGTTCCTGAAAATTTCTTCAGTCTAATCTTCTATTTAAATGCTAAGGCAGTTGTCTTCCTCATTATCAAAAGCGAAATATGTTAGCTTCTTAAAGGCAGACTTCTTCACTTGGCGCCCAACTGAGTTGTTTGATCTCATCTTCGATTATACGTAAGTTGACATTAGATTGTCTTTGTTTCTTACATCAACATTGTGTGTTGATTATCATTTTCTTATTCATGTTGCAGATTCTTTTGTGCCATTGAGCCAGAAATGAGAGCAGCATGGGCACAGAAAATTAAGGATTTTTTAAAACCAGATGGAGAGCTTATGACACTGATGTTTCCAGTAAGATCTCTGTATCTTCATTCCTTTTTCCGTTTCCTTTCCTGTTTGGAGATTTTCCTTTGCAAGTGAATAATAATACTCTCCTGTCTTTGTCCATGTGTATAGTCTAGGACATATCTCTATGAATTATTTCCTAATGCTGAAACTAAAACTAAAATTATGTTGTTGCAGATAAGTGATCATGTTGGTGGGCCCCCTTATAAAGTATCAGTATCTGAGTAATTCTCTACCTTCAGCTCAGTTTTTCACTTTAAATCTTTTACTGCTATCTAAAATTCTATAGCTGCCAAGATTTCTCTATCCTCACAAAAATTATTTTATTTATTCATTATCTTACAGTTATGAAGAGGTATTACATCCCATGGGTTTTCAAGCAATATCTATTGTTGACAATGAACTCGCTATTGGTCCTCGGAAGGTGTGTGAAAATGTTAATTCGTTCATGTGTTTTTGTAGACTATTTGGTGTCATTGGAGAAGAATAGTTAATGGGGTTTATTCTAACGTCCTGTGATGATGATCGAAGATCACTGAAAAAGAATTTTCAACATAATTTTACAGGGAAGAGAAAAGCTTGGAAGGTGGAAAACATCCGCAAGCCACTCCTTGCTTTAATGATGATCATCATCACGTCGTTTGAAGGAGATCACTTGGAGTCACAACAATGTAATACTTGACATGTCGTTGCTTAATCCTTTTAAATACGGCATATATATTCTTCATTCTGACAAGAAGTCCTTAAGTGAAGCTCATGCATGACTTTTATTTCTTTTCTAGAGAAAAAGGCTATGCAAATCAGCAATATGGTTATGCTACAATACTTTGATGATGCTTAGTATTATACTTACGTTTCTGTAATTGTTACAGGTCTCAGTTTTTAATATTATAATTTAGTAAAAGATTTATTATATTGTACTCGGAAAGTAAAATCAAGAATTTCTCTTTATCTGAACTCACTCGAGCTTTAAAGAATCACTTGACACGTGTAATATTATTATTCTTCATAGATGGTTAAGATTCATTCATTCTTTTGTTATATTCTACTTATTAACAACCACTTGTCTGTATATATTTAAAGAATCTGTTGATACTATTTTTCAAGTTTTGTAGAAGTCAGTAGTGATACAGACGTTGTAGGTACTGAACTTTTAAATAATTTGTCAATGTGTCTCTCTCCATTCTCCCCGATCATTCTCTACATAACATAAAAATAAAGATTTTTTTCTAATCATTTTTTTTTAAATTAGTCCAACGCATCATTGGAATGTGACAAATAACACATACAAAACTGCAGATTTGGCTAAAATGTGTGTCTGTGTGTGTAGAAAGAGAGAGAGAGAGAGAAACAATATAGTTCAAAAAGGCTTAGGACAGGTACTATTCTTACCCAAAAGATCAACCGCGAGTGTTATGTGTAAATAATCAGATTCAACAATTAGCAGAGACAATCAAGCATCATGTGGTTGTAAAATTAGCACATTAATAATGAATAATGGAGAAGGAAACTAATAATGGACAACTGATGCGTAGAAAATCTTCCTCAAAATACAACATCTATATATATATATAGAGAGAGAGAGAGAGAAATCCGAAATCAACCCCTCCTCCTTGTGCCAAAAATCTTATCATTTCCGAAGGAACTGGAGTTACAATGCTTTTCCATTTTCATTCAAGAGTTCGTATGTCTTTCTACACTCCTATCTAAATAGATACTATGTTTAGAATTAGGAATAGGCGTAATCGGACCTGTTTTTTACATATTTCTCGTTATTTGTTTGGAACCCTATTAACCTCTTTGGGCTTCTATTGAATCAAGAAATAGGTTTGATTGTCCATCTTTTTCAAGACGCCTTGGTGGTGAAATGGTAGACACGTGAGACTCAAAATCTCGTGCTCAAGAGCGTGGAGGTTCGAGTCCTCTTCAGATGAAATAAATCAAAAAATATATTTTTGTTTAAGAATGAAATCTTATTGGAACTGTCCATATCCAGTTCATCCTTCGGAACCATATCACATCCCGAATTGAATGAAATAGGATGAATTGAGATGATATTTTGTAAATACGTAATTATCTTGAATATATTAACTATTTATTTATTTTCCGATTGCCTATATATATATATATATATATATATATATATATTCATTTTGAAATGTGGATATTCTCATTAAAAGCAGACAAATTGTTAAACCGTGTAGCTTAATATAGTTAATTTTCAATATACTTGCAAAGGAAGTAAGCTTAATTGCGTGTCAACATAGAAAAAAATGAAGATATTTTAAATAAGGGCTATATATATATTCATATATACATATTTCAATGTATTAGATATTATATATATATAAGCGGCATCCTTACTTTGTTAAAATAAACACGTCTTCAACAGGAAATTATTATTATTATTATATATAATCAATTTCTAGTGCGGGCATCCTCATTTTTTTTAATGCATGCACGTTATTAAGCCGTACGACTTAATAAAGTTAATTTTTAATGGTATTAAACTATAAAACTTCATAGTGTATTAAATATTAACTCTATTAAGTTGTACAATTTAATAGCGTGTTTGCATTAAAAAAAATGAGTATGCTCACGTATGAGAATGAATACACACACTCTAATTTTCTACATGCATATGGAATAAAATCAGAAAATGAACTTTGCCTTTTTCAAATTTTCTAAGTTGTCAAATCTGTAAGAATTAAGATCTTCCCAATATAATGAAACAGAAAATAACAAAACTCAGTACTTAATAAATCAAACCGCCATAACATAACTTTTCAATATATTTTCTGCTTTGCTTACAATTACTAGCTTCATGAACATGGAGACTTCATTCAAATCATGAAATTATATATATCGACGTGAAATTATGCATATTATGAAGTTACTATCTGCTATATATTAATGGGTTATCAATTAATTAATTCCTTGGCAGGTGTGTTAAGTTCAATTTGCATGGCTGCAGCCGAGGCTCAACTCGAATCCCTTGTTCGAGTGATCAAGACTGCAAGCTCTGTCAAAAAACATGTACTCAGTCTAATTCACACTATCAGTTTGTTCCGAGTAACAATAGAAGCTTGTGCCTTCGCATTCCTGGCGGTACAAAATGTTGTTGAAGACATGCTCGCTCTCAGATTTCGATCAACTGGGACGTGCATGCATGCTTTTAATTAGGATATGCACTCATTGTAGTATCGCTTTGCAATCTGGTTTCTCTTACAATATGAAATAAAAGCATCCTCAATTAAATACTGTGTATGAATAAGAGAGCTTCAAACTCACTACTTGTCCCATACTCCCATCTTTGCTTGTACTTAATTAATCTTTAATTACTTTAAAATCTTGATAAATTGATTTAGCAAATATTAAATAATCGATAAATTAACAAATGATTAATTTATGAAGACATTCCTTATTTTAGAAGTAATTATTTTGGTTTATTTAAATAATAGTTTGTTAGTAGTAATAAGATTTTTGTTAGTAGTAATAAGATTATTATATGAGTTTTTATTTTTATATCTTCAAGAAGAAATATCTTATGGAAAGAGGCACTCAAAGTAATACTAAATATTAGATATTTTTTTCATTTTTTTTAATTTCAACGGAGTTCTTTTCTATTTCTTCTTGTTCATAGCCAATGTATATATTTTCAATTCTCACTTTCAAATAATAATATTATTTACTTATTATACACCCATCGCGATACTTCTTATATACTCCAAAACTTCTCCCTTACCAAGAGAACAGCTTGATCATAACTCTACGGTGAACAACATGATTAAAGTCCACATCTTCTTAGGATTCCCTAGGTTCAATTATTTCCAAGAAAAAAAAGGAGGGAAAAAGACTTTTTTATACACTAAATAATTAATAGAAATCCTAAATTATCTTTTAAAAGCCAAATAAAAAACTAATCGGAAAAACATTTGTTTGGATAATATCGGGCAGGTCTTCTCGAGGCCCTTTCAGCTCGAATAAAATACCCCGATGATAGTCTACTTCGAGCAGAAGTCACGACCACTGACACCAGGACGATCTCATCAAAGCTGTCGAGGTCAGGGATTCAGAGCCGTTCGAGCTCCGAGCTCTTGAATCTGCTCGAGGTCATCAGGTTCAGTCAAAACTGGTCAAGGTCGAGGAATTCAGAGCCATCCGAGCTCCGAGCTCTCTTGCCTGCTCGAGGTCGTCTCTCCCGGTCAAAGCTGGTCAAGGTCGAGGAATTCAGAGCCATCCGAGCTCTGAGCTCTCTTGCCTGCTCGAGGTTGTCTCTCCCGGTCAAAGCTGGTCAAGGTCGAGGAATTCAGAGCCACCCGAGCCCCGAGCTCTTGTATGCTCGAGGTCGTCCATTCCAGTCAAAGCAAGTCAAGGTCGAGGATTTCAGAGGCTGATCGAGACCCGAGCACTCCTTTTCTGCTCGTAGAGATTAAGTCCCCGAGCACAACTGGACAAGACTCGGCCCAGGGCAGCCCGACCCGCTTTCTCCGAATCCCGGCACGCCTTTAGATGCCTAATCAGGGCCCCACGTGGTATGGTGGCGGTACTATTGCCAATGGCCGGCACATGCCCCTACGGTGTCATCATTCCTAGCGCACATGTCTGACATGGTGATTTGGTCACGTGAACCGGGTTAAAGAGACAGTCGCGCATCCCCAGGGAATATTACGCCAATCGTGGTTGTCAGAGGGACCCAGATACTACTAACGTGGGAGTGGACAGCCTGGAAATGGAAAGAGCGGGAAAAAACGGAGAATAAAAGGAAGCGGATGGGCAAATTGCAGGGGTTCGGATTTTTCATACAAGTTCTTCATATTCTGATTTCCCTTGTCTGGATTCTCTGAAAACACCATATTTATTCAAAAGGGAGGGCAAAGAATATCCCTTTCATCTTTCCGGTCTCTTTCACTAAGGGAGATACCAAAAAGAACAACCCGATTACTGACTTGAGCGTCGGAGGGTTTTTGCCGGAACATGTCCGGCTACCCCTGACCCTATTTTCGGTGAGTGCAGGTTCATGAGATCTCCGTTCTGGAAAAGATAACGGAATAGGACGAAGGAGACAATCCTGCTCGAGCTCGAGCTAATCGCGAGCAGAGGATTTCGAGTGCTACAGAAAGTCGCGAGCAGAAGGGTCGAGGCACTGTTTGAAGGCACGCGGAAAAAACTGCATCAACAACATTAACGTTACAAAAATCTATTAGAGGTAAGACGATATCCGTGCGGATGTGAGATATACAGTTGATGAATTTAGAAATGCGTTATTCTTTTAGAAATAAAATATTTTTAGTATAGCCGGTCCGGATTTAATTCCTGACTAGGCAATTAGAGTAGTTACATATGTAACTCAATTTTGGCAGAAAAATATTTTAAAATAATTAAAAACTTTATTTTCATCAGTTACCATTGAATTCTTAAGTCATTGTAGCAAATTCTAGGTGTATATTCTTCGATCAATCTTTGTGTATAGCACTAATAGATTTACTAAATGATAAAATATATTATATTAAAATGTGAGTTTTTATTTTCATCTTTTACTTTGTTCTTTACTTTATTAAAATAAACAGTTCTCTTTTTATAAAATTAGTATGTGTGTGTGTCAATTTCAAGTCCGAAATTAAAATATTGGACGAGTTCATAACAATGTAACTGAAATTTTCAACATTGTAAACTATCTCTTTTTCACTATTTACAAAATTATAAATGAGTTTACAAAGTTATAAAAGTGTGATTACACCATTGTAAATTTCTTCCAAACTTTAATCTTGAATTTAATTCTGAATTAGAAAATTCTCATCTATACAAACCTTTTGTGAACAATGAAAGTATAAAGCGATTAGGTAGTTGTACAAGTAAGACGATCGATCATAGAAAAGGTATGTTGTAATCTCATTAGAATGAATCTATTATAATATTTAAACAGAGTTCTTAAGAGAATGAACCCCAGTTACAAAAAATACAGTAAAAATGAATGATAAAGCCGTCAAAATAAGTGAACGACACTCAATAAATTAAAAGAAAAAAAAAAAAACTGATTCATTATATTCTTCTTTCCCAAATCTTTTTTTTTCTTTTTTTCCTTACGGCTGCACACAAGTTCTGATTGTTTTAGATTTCTCTAAACCGGTCGAGTTCGCTTTAATTTTTTAAGAGAATTGAAACAAACCTTAATTCGTCCACTCATTTCATGTGAATATAAAGTTTTAAGTCCTCATTAGAATTGTCTTTAGGGCTATAATTGAGTGAAACCAATTTATAGATAAGGTTGAAAAAAGAAAAAAAATTATTTAACCTTTGTCCAAACTACCTTAAAAAGAAAAATTTTAAAGTCATTGTTGGAATTCACACGTATATATTCTGTCTAAATGTAAATGGTAATACAATGTAACATAAACAAGAATTTATTTATTTACTAAACTAAAAACATGTTCTACAATTAATTAAAAAATGCCAACAAGACACGAAATGAAACAAACCACTGATGTCCGTTAACTCATCCTTGTTTCCCGCTCTTCCATTCACGCTCTCCCCTTCTCTCTCGGATCTCTCTTTAGACCCTTTCCCCCTCCCCTTCTTTTGTCTCTTTCAGACTTTTGCAGACCCCAAAAAACAAAATCATCACTCACAAAACCAACAATTTTAATCAACCAAAAAAAAAAAGTTTTATTAATTATTAACTGACTAAAAACTAACAACAGCCAGCAGCCGGCGTCACCCGCCATGGAGGATGAAGACAAAGAAGCACTTGCAGGCCTCAGTCCCGTTCCCCCGCCCCGCAAAGTCCACTCCTACAGCCAGCAGCTCCGTGGAACTACCGGGTCAAAACGCCCCCACCCGGTTCGCAAACACAGCCTTGATGACATTCCAAGGCCTACTAATACTTCTACAACAACAGCGACAACGACCGTTGCTGACCATTTTTATGACTCTTCTGATGATGACTTGTTCGGTAACAACTCCAACGTTATTACCACTTCAGGTGTCTCTGTTAACGAGGATTACGTGTGCCCCGGTCCTGATGCTGCTGATGATCAGCAGCTACACAAGCCCTTTCAATCAATGGTTGAGTTCATTGGCAGTGGTGGTGGGACTGGAATCTTTAAAGTGCCCAGTCGGGCGGCTGTTCATCCTGGACGGCCGCCCTGTCTTGAGCTGAGGCCGCACCCGTTGAGGGAGACTCAAGTGGGGAGGTTCTTGAGGAACATTGCTTGCACGGATACTCAGTTGTGGGCGGGGCAGGAAAGTGGGGTGAGGTTTTGGAATCTTGAGGATTCGTATGAGCCTGGCGTTGGGATTGGGGGCAGAGTTAGGAGAGGGGATGAAGATGCGGCGCCGTTTTATGAGTCTGTGAATACTTCTCCTACAACGTGTTTGATGGTTGATTGTGGGAATAGGTTGGTTTGGACTGGACATAAGGATGGGAAGATTAGGTCTTGGAAGATGGATCAACCTTTGGATGATGCTAATAATCCTTTTAAAGAAGGTTTGGCTTGGCAGGCGCATCGCGGTCCTGTTCTTGCTATGATTTTTAGCTCCCAAGGTAAGCTATTTAATCTTAATGAGAACTTAGAAGAGTACGACTTCAAAAATTTTATGTTTTTGAGAACATAGGTTGTTGATATTGGACTTCAAAAATTTTATGTTTTTGGTGGATTAGATGACTTGGTTTATAGGAAGAAGTAGGAATTAGCTATAGGCATTGAGAAATGTAGGAAGGATGCAGCAATATCCAATATTCATGGACAAAAGAAGCCTTGTTGGTTTGAATGTGTTTGTATTAATCCCATCACTCAATATCTTTTTCATTATGGTCTCGGATGCTATGATTTATAGTTAATTGTTACATCAATTTATCTATTAGAAGCTCAGCAAAAATATATATTTAAGTATACGGTGAAATTTATTGTTAATGTATAGCACACTATCATTTCTAGTAGATTTGGTCATGCCAATAGCTTATCTGTTGTGTATGTTGGGTGTCCTTAAACCAAATTCTCAATATCAAAAGCACATTGGAATCATTTTGTTTAGCATCATCTGCTTTTGGCATTTAATATCTGTGCTTATGGGAGAATACGCGTTGTTATATGCCCCACTCCTGGAAAGCTTGAAAGGGTTCTGATAATAACTAGGCTAAGAAATGCATGAATCTTGGTTGTATATGAATGTGCAAGCGTATACGCTTGAGGGTTTTTCTTTAGCTGCCTCTTATTTTTTTTCATCCAAATGATTTAGGATTGTATTTAATTTAATTCTAACTTTTCGATTCACATTGCTTTGATTTAGGCGATTTGTGGTCAGGTGGCGATGGTGGTGTTCTTAAGATCTGGCCATGGGAATCTATTGAAAAATCTCTTTCCCTTAAACCAGAGGAAAAGCACATGGCCGCTTTGTTGGTCGAAAGATCATTCATTGACCTCAGGGCCCAAGTAACTGTAAATGGTGCATGTAGTATATCCTCTACAGAAATCAAGTGCATGTTATCAGACCATGCCAGAGCTAGAGTTTGGTGCGCTCAGCCTCTTTCCTTCTCTCTTTGGTATGTACGCACTTGAGACATTCCTCCGACATTGATATACATCTCTTATACACATTAATGATTTTGATTTTGAGTTTGAGGCCTTTCTTTAATAGTAGCTTATTGAAATCTTATGTACATACTATTCTAAGAGTTAGGTTTTCTGCAGGGATGCCCGTTCAAAGGAACTTCTGAAAGTTTTTAATATTGAGGGTCAGATTGAGAATCGAGTGGACACGCAATCTGTCCAAGATCAACCTGTAGAAGATGAGATGAAGGTAAAATTTGTTTCTTCAAACAAAAAGGAGAAATCTCATGGCTTTTTGCAACGGTCACGTAATGCCATTATGGGAGCTGCAGATGCTGTTCGCCGAGTTGCAACAAGGGGTGCAGGGGCATTTGTAGATGATACAAAGAGAACAGAAGCAATGGTACTAACGGCTGATGGAATGATCTGGACTGGATGTACTAATGGTCTACTTGTCCAGTGGGATGGAAATGGAAATCGTGTGAGTGATATTCTTCACCATCAATGTGCTATCCAATGCTTTTGCACTTATGGGAGTAGAATGTATGTGGGATATGTTAGCGGCTACTTGCAAATATTGGATCTTGAGGGAAATCTGACAGCATCCTGGATTGCTCATAGCAGTCCTGTGTTAAAGTTGGCAGTTGGGTTTGACCATATTTATAGCTTGGCTACTCATGGTGGTATACGTGGTTGGGCCTTTACATCCCCATCACCACTTGACAACATAATCCGATCAGAAATTGCTGCAAAAGAATCAGTATACTTGAGAAGAGATGATGTCAGAATCTTAGTTGGAACGTGGAATGTTGGTCAAGGAAGAGCCTCTCACGAGTCACTTCTGTCATGGCTGGGTTCTGTTTCATCAGATGTTGGCATTGTCGCTGTTGGGTTGCAAGAAGTAGAAATGGGGGCAGGTTTTCTTGCAATGTCCGCAGCTAAGGAAACTGTAAGATTCTAATAATATTACAGATATTAAGGGGTTGCTTCAATTCTGATTTAGTTTCAGTAGCTTTTCATTTTGACAAGAACAAAAGAAAAGAGGCATATGCTAAAATTTTTTATTTTAGGGTAGTTTGTAAATTGTGTTCCTTTCATTTATCGGCTAAATTCCAATTGTAGGTAGGACTTGAAGGGAGTGCTATAGGACAGTGGTGGCAGGATACTATAGGGAAAGCATTGGACGAAGGAACGACTTTCGAACGTATGGGTTCTAGGCAGCTGGCAGGCTTGCTAATATCACTTTGGTACGCTATTATTAAGGAAAAATTATGCTACAGATTTAGCCTTTATCCTGTTTTCTCATGTAATAATTTTTTCTTTTCTTTGGTGAGGCATCTCAATCCTGACCTGCTGATATTTCATGAAGTTCCACTTATTATATGTTTTGTCTCTAACTTCAGGGTAAGAAAAAATCTTAGAACACATGTTGGGGATGTTGATGCTGCGGCAGTTCCTTGTGGCTTTGGTCGTGCAATTGGTAATAAGGTTAGTATGTGTACGACCTTCATCCTTTTAGTGATAAGGTTAGCAAAGCATGGACATTTCTGCAATCATCTGCTTTTGGAGATCCCACATCCAGGAATGTGGCTAAAAAATGCTATTGGTTATCCAATATAAAATTTAACTGATACTTTTGGGGATGATTTACCTCGGTGCTGACAATACATTCTTGTCTTCTCAGTGTAAGAATACGAATTTGTTGATCAACCATTATTTGTTTTGTTCAATTATTCCTACTGAAATTTCTGAGGCATGTGATGGAAAAGGTGAAGCTTGAAAGCTGGATGGTCAATCATATAAAAGACATACTGAAACAAAAATTTGTTTCATGTTGTCAACTTTTTGTTTTGCCTATGAGTTCCAATTGATTATATGAAAAATAAGGCTTGAATTTTGATGTTCATTCTGGAGCAAAAAACTATTTATCTGCACAATACACCATGAAGCTTAGGTGATATAATCTCACTCCCTTGTATCATAAACAAAAGAGATGTTGACACCACTACTTCTGCCCACATAGGGAGGTGTAGGTTTGAGAATCAGAGTCTACGACAGGACTATTTGCTTTGTGAACTGTCACCTGGCGGCGCACTTGGAAGCTGTCAACCGTAGGAATGCTGATTATGATCACATATATAGAACTATGGTCTTCAGCAGATCTACAAATCTACTTAATTCTGCATCTGGTATGGTGCCATACCTGTTTTTGTATTGCTCTCTTGCCTTCTGCACATATTTATTTTGGCTGCTTTATTCTTCTGGCTTCCCACTGGTGCTCTCTGCCGCAGCTGGTGTCTCAACTGCCGTCAACATGATGAAGACTTCGAATGTACGCCTTTGTTCTGATTTATTTTACTCACATCAACTTAGTCTATAGCCTTTCATATTATAGTCCTTTATATGACGCTATGGTTTACTGGTATTTTGGTGCTTCCCAGACTAGCACTACTCTGAATACTGAAGAAACAAAGCCTGATTTAGCTGAAGCAGATATGGTTATATTTTTTGGTGATTTTAACTATAGACTTTTTGGGATATCTTACGATGAAGCAAGAGATTTTGTTTCTCAAAGATGCTTTGATTGGCTGAGAGAAAAAGATCAGCTCAGGGCAGAGATGAAAGCAGGAAAAGTTTTCCAAGGCATGCGAGAAGCAATCATAAGATTCCCTCCAACTTACAAATTTGAAAGGCACCGGCCTGGTTTAGCAGGTGCAGTATTAAGATAATGGTCTAATTATCAACCTCATCATTTCATAGCAGTTGATCGATCATACTAGGAATTCTATCTTTCTTTCAAGCATATTGGACCTCAATACTTTGGATGCGTTCTTCTGTTTACATGTTTATATATTTTTATCATCTGCATCTTTCTAGGATATGATTCTGGGGAGAAAAAGCGAATTCCCGCTTGGTGTGACAGAATAATCTATCGGGACAGTCGCTCAACACCAGTGTCCGAATGCAGTTTAGAGTGCCCAGTAGTCTCATCAATTTTACTGTATGTTCTGTGGTAGGTTTGTTTCCCATTGTCTTTTTTAGATTCGTTCTAAAATTTGGTCTCCATGTTTCTAACAGGTATGATGCTGTCATGGATGTGACTGAGAGTGATCACAAACCTGTCCACTGTAAATTCCATGTTAAAATTGCCCATGTGGATAGATCAGAAAGGAGACAAGTGTTCGGAGAAATTCTGAAGGATAATGAAAACACAATCAAATCTATGCTAGATGAATATCGAATTATTCCAGAAACTATAGTCAGCACGGAAAGCATAGTCCTTCAAAACCAGGACACATGCACTCTAAGAATCACCAACAAAAGTACACAGGAGAAAGCCATATTCAAAATCATTTGTGATGGTCAGTCCACTGTCAAGGATGATGGGGATGCATCTGATTATCGTTTAAGGGGCTCCTTTGGCTTTCCCAGATGGCTTGAGGTATTCTTTCTTGTTTCTTCTAAATTGGAAGTACTTGAGCTTCCACACTTCACTGACTTGAATGCAAGACTCTTTGATCAAAGACTCATCGAGTATCAAGGGATGTCAACGTGGAAAAATTTATAACCTCACCAATGATGATGATCATGAAGTACCTTACGTGCTTTTATTCTTTCCATTTCAGGTCACACCAGCAGCAGGCATAATCAAACCTGATAGTTACATAGAGGTCTCTGTACATCACGAAGAGTTTCATACTCTAGAAGAGTTTGTTGATGGCATCCCACAAAACTGGTGGTGTGAAGACACCAGAGATAAGGAAGTGACGTTGTCTTTGGTAGTCCAAGGCTGTTGCTCAAATGACATAAGAAAGCACCAAATCCGTGTTCGTCACTGCTTCTCCGCCAAGACAGTCCGGATAGACACGAAATCCAATGGTTCAAGGAAACACCAGGGAGGTTCCACAAACCGATCTGAACCTCGTCAGCCAAGCGGTTCTTCGGATGGTTCAGATGATCGCCGAAGTTAGCATGGCTAGACCGAAGGCTGATAGAATTGTGCAGATAACCTGGGAATTGCAGAGGGATTCAGTTCTTTCTATATCCACTCTAGTCAAGAGTTCTGATGTAAATACTAGTGGAGCATGATTGTCGCTGGACTCAACCTTAGCCTAGGTTCAACTTGTTTATCATTTCTTGGTTTTATCATCAGATACAAATTCAACTTTTGGGTCCAGGATTTAAGGGTTGTAAAGAAATGTAGCAACTTTTGGTTTGTTCTTTTTTAACATTTTATGTAGCAAGTATATGTGTTTTTAAGCCTAGAAAGTGTTTGTTATAAAGAGCTAGGAGTTTTTCGTTTTCTCTCCTGTTGCCTTACACCAATAAACTCCCAAAGGGATCAATCACTCCTATTTACTAATTAAAATATCAGAATTACTGTCAGCTAATTTTTATACAAAAAAATCAGAAAGCCATTTGATATTTTAGCGCCAATTCTGCTAAAATTGCTGCAATATTTCTCTGTGTCCTTTGTTACTAGCAACCAGAAAATGAACTAACTGAGCCAATGAAGAGAACATCCCACGAGGGAAAGCTATTCTATTATAGCCATAATATATCATTACAATATTACAACATAATATGGATTATGTAATAACTCAAAAGCAACAGACAAACATGGCCAAATTTGCCAGTTCTTGAGCTTCAATCAAGTCAGCAACCGCCAACTGGCCTAAGAATTCATATTGAAATCCTGATGCCATTGCAATGCTAAATCCATATAATAAAAGGCGAAGGAAACGAGGTTACCCTTTTCAAGTAAACTTCCATTTGAAAGCACATATCAAGCAGAAGATGAATACATGAACAACCTCAGCTCCTTCCTTTACTTGCTACCACTGAATACTGATTTTCGTCCCATCATTTGGCCACGAGAATGAACCAGCTCAGCTCAAGTACTAAAAATCATATAATAGTCACTAGAGTTGGAGCAGCTAATAGTTATTTATATTGACACTCCGTCCAATCCTCGTTTTTGACACCACTTCTAATAGTCTTAAAGTGCATACATCCTCTTGTATTCACTGTTTAAAATCTCCTGATCCGAAGCCACAGACATAGAGAATGAACGAGATCGACTCTCGGCTTTCCTTATATTCCTCAATTTTTTGGCTTCCATCCGATGCAAAATGACACAATAGCACATGGAACCAATTGTGGTTAGCATAATTGTACCACCAATTAGTGTCGCAGACACAGCAAGCCATCTAGAATCCTTGCCTACTACCACATAAGTTAGAGAAATAAATGCAACTGAAATAAAGAGGCAAGCCAGCCACATGAGCTTGTTAATCACAAATACAAGTTGTCTCTTTGCCTTTTCTTCAATGACCACAACAGATGTCTGGACAACGACAACAGCCAGCGAGATGAATAATGCTAGACTGTCAAACACAAAGAAGATGATAAAAGCTGCATTTTTTGCTATGTGAGCTTGCCCAAGGGAGAAGCCCTCTGTTTTTTCCTCAACATATTGTCCAGGCACAGTGAAGATGGCAGCAAAAGCAACTGTAGCAATGAGAACAGCAACCACAGTTGAAGAGTTTATAGCATTGTTGAGTCCACTAATGTGGAGCTTCTTCAGTTTCTTTGCAATTTTCCGGACTTTGAAACCAGTTTGTCGGGACTGTTGGAGTTGAGACTGAACGTCATGTTTTATGTCACTGACGGTCTGCTTAAGTTGCTTTGTTGCACTTGGGGGCTTTCCATGGTCTTTAGAATGGGTGGCTCCTGCTTCCTTCAACAGAGAAAAAAGCTCTGCATTTCCAAGTTTTTCTGCAATGTCAAGTGGGCTCTCTCCGGCCTTGTTTAATGAATTAACATCAATACCCTCAACCGATAATAAGAAACGTACAATCTGCGTTTAGAAGTGCAATTTAATACAGACTGTAATACCAATCAAAATTAAAACTAGATGCTATAAATATTTCATATAATTCTACAATCTGATAGGGATAAGGGATGTAGAGTGTAGACAATGTATATTCCCAGAGTTATCAAACAAACAAACATATGATTACTTCTAGATGTAAATATTTTGCAGTGAAAATGGATCCTCGCATTTCTGTATGAATAACATGAAAATGTTCCAATATCAATAATTCGTTAAACATTTGCCCCACAACATAGGAAATACATCTTAATTTTTCGCATACAGAAATGAAAGTACTAGGTTCTGACAATACAAAAGCTTCATTATTTCAACACCCTTAAACAATATCTAAAAATAAAATGTAAAGATTAAAAAAAATTCAGTGCTTACAGTTTAGTGATTATCTGGTTGACTGTTGATTCAAGATTAAATGTGACCTAACAGATTTATTTTGACACTGGAGATTAAAAAGAGATTCTTTTCCCATTGTGAGCCAACTTGTGCACATTCAAACAATCAACTCAACTGTTACTCAGTAACCTTAAACTCTCGGAAGGCAACAATAAATTATCAGTTTCAACACTCAAATTTATGAAAACAAAGTCAATCAGTTTACCGACATAGAAATTCCTATGAGGGTCTTAAGCTTTAATGCAATTCCACCATTAAGTTCACTTTCATAGTGAAGGCCTCTTTTCCATACCTTGGTGTATTTCATATATAGCAACATATGTCTAAGAAAAGGAAAATTCGTATAAATAAAGAAACAAGTAAGCACCTGAGTACGACCCTTCTTAATGGCAATATGCAATGCAGTATTTCCTTTATTATCTTCTGATTTCAAAACTGCGGGGTCTGGTCTAATTAATTCTAGCACAATATCCTCCTTTTGCCCCTTTACAGCCATGTGCAGTGCAGTTTGGCCCTTTTTGTCGGTCCTGAAGCCAGTGCTTGGGTCCTTGCTTACTAGGGCTTTCACCACTTCCAAGTGACCCATCCTTGCTGCTGAATGGAGCACAGTCTTACCATTGTTTCTAGCTATCTTAGCGAGGTTTGAATCAATTTCAAGAAGGAAATTGACTACATCAATGTGCCCCTGAGCAGCAGCTGTGTGTAAGGCGGTTGAACAGGATAAGTCTGTGGTCATAACCAAGTTGGGGAAGTCACCCAACAGTTCCTTTAACACCTCTGCAAAAATGTTTTTTGTTCAGAACTTAAAACAACAGAAAATGACTTTTGGATGTAGCCACAAACTTAACAATAATATAACAGCAAAATAAAATAGCAGTGTCATTATCCACAGAAACTGATTAATGAATGGAGAGCAGAAGTGATGGCATAATCATGAAAGCAGAAACCACATTGTTAGGATGAAGTAAACATAAAAGAACACACAAACATGATTGCATGCTCGCACAAAATTGCAGCCATTTTCTATGTCCACTGCATTTTCATAGATTTGGATCATTGAAACAAAGTCTGTATTCAGCATTTACATTTGTAGCAATTTTGTAATGACTCCAGGATCCCAATTCTTTTTAGTTATTCTATTTTTTCTAGATTATGAATTTAAGTACCTAAAAGCTATAAAACGAAAAATAGGACAGTACTTTACTAGAAACATCTAAATGCCACCAAGAAAATCAGTAAAACTGAAGATTAAGATATTGTTTTAACTTTTTAATGCACAAAGATCCAGGAAGCCCAAGCCATTGTATGAAGCAACAATCTACTGTCATCATAATGACAAAGGCTCTAGTATCAATGAAGCTATTCTAAATAAAAAGTTGAACAACCACAACAACAATGAGATGAATAAGGTTAATGCAATCTCAAACTTAGATCACATTAAACAGCATCCCACAAACAATAATGGAAGACATATTATATTAATACAAATTTTTCTAGAGTTGCTACCGACAATTTTCCAATTTCCTTCAGCATTAAAATTAATGTTAACAGGAATATCCACTATAAAATGCAAAATCAGATTAGAAGCTTACCAAGATGGCCCTGCTTTGCTGCCACATGAAATGAATCATATCCATTCCTGGCTGCAATAGATGCAGTTTCAAGGTCCATATGTTGAAGCATCTCTTCAACAATCAAAGTGTGCCCACTCTCTGCAGCCACATAAAGGGGAGTCTCCCCTTCTTGATTTTGTTTAGATAACAACTCCTTAGCTTCACTAGCATCACAACTCTGCAAAATCTCTGTAACTCTACTTAAATTCCCTGCTCGAGCCGCTAAGTGTAGCTGCAAGTCACCTCTTTTTCCTGGCGAGTCTTTATTCTTCTTCCTCTCACCACCACCTATAAAACTCAGCTGTCTCTCCATCACTACGCGAAAACTCTTCTGTTTCTCCAAAAAACCACGAAAACTCTTCTGTTTTTCCATCACTCCACGAGTACTCGGCTGTTTATCAATAGTCACACCGTGAAAACTCTGCTGTTTCTCCATCGCTCCACGAGAACTTGGCGGTTTATCAGTGCTCACACCATGAAAACTCTGCTGTTTCTCCATCGCTCCACGAGAACTTGGCGGTTTATCAGTGCTCATGCCATGAAAACTCTGCTGTTTCTCCATCCCCCTGCGAATACTAGGCTGTTTTTCAAAGGTGACACTGCGAATACTTTGCTGTTTCTCCATCGTCCGGGACCTAAAACTGCTTTGTTTCTCCATTATCATGCACAAAACTAGACTTAATACCCAACACTAGCTACAAATATCACTTCCACTCAGCATCCAAATCCTTGATATACAAAAATTGAAACCACAAGCCTTGAATTTCAAAACCCAGAAATCATTTATTTTCCTCCATGATCATCCACAAAGCTTCACGCAGATCGATATCAAAATCTAAATAACATAGCTTTCTTGCAATCACAACTGTGATTCCCTGTAGTCACAATTTCAGGTCAGAATTCAAGAACGAATTTTTACCCATTTCCGCAGAAATCAAAACTGTTGCTCTGCACATACAATCAGCAAACATACCAAAACCCCAGCTCACACAGCTATATATAACAACAACAATTCATGCTCAAAATCAAACCAAAAATAAACGGAACCTTGGAATTGGATACCTAGCTTTTTGAGCTAAAAATCAAGTCTTGGTGGTTACCAGAAAAAAAAAAAAAAATACCACCAACCAGCAATCCACTGAATTCAAGAACCCAGAAACAGTTTTTGCAAATTTCAAAAGATCAGGACGTCAATCAAATCCTCAGTTCTTTTGGCCGCTGGGGCTCACTTGAGAGTGGAGACAACTGACAGATAAAAAGCACATCACAAATTTAAACCACTTCCGGTTGTTTGTTGCATTATTTTATTTTATAATTTTCAACAATTCGGATGCTTCATCTTTTTGTTTTTATTTATTTTAGGCCACTAAGTTGCATTATCTGAAACCTGCTGAAATTGAAAATAGAACAACTCCTGTCCTTCATTATTTAATTTATTTAGTCAAATTTTGGTCCCTGTTGTGTATGAGTGTAAAATTTGTGTGCTGATGTGGTCGGCCTACTCATCGGTGACCCATCGTTTGGTACGTTTAATCGGTTTTATAGTAGAATTTAAAATTTATTATTTTTAAATAATACAAGTTTCATATCATCGGTATTATTATGAAAATAATATTGTTAATTTACTTTTTATTATATTTAATATATATCATATATCTCTTATTTTTTTAATTGTCAATAATCCTCGTGATAATAAAAATTTATAATATTATTCTTATTTCCAAAGACATTTTTATTTTATTTATTATAAGTTAAATAAATCACATGAATAAAAATTAAAATAAAAAAATTAAATATTAAAAACAAGAAATATATATTTTATTGTGAATAAAAAATACTTTTTTTACTTTTTTATTTTATAAACATTTTCTTATAATAAATATTTTAAAATTAAATGTAAAAAGAATAAAAAATTATTTTTTATTTTATAATAATTTTTATTTATCATTCAAGTTTCTTAAAATAATATTTTATATTTTTATCATTTTATAATAATTTTCTTATATATTTATCATAAGAAAATATTTATAAAATAAAAAAGTACAAGAAAAATATTTTATTATTAATTTTTTTTACATCAAGATATATATTTCTTATTTTTAATACTTAAATTTTTTATTTTAATTTCTATTCATTCGATTTATTTAATTTATAATAAATAGAATAAAAGTGTATTTGAAAATAAGTATAATATTGTAAATTTATACTGTCAGGAGGGTTATTAACCATTAAAAAAATAATAGGGATAAATAATATATACTAAATATAGTAAAAAGAAAATTAGCAATATCCCATTATAAAATTCATTAGATAATAAGTCGTTAGTGGTCAGACACACCATCTTAAAATGGTAATATAGTGTATACCACTCAAATCTATAAAAAAAAATAAGTTTTTAATGGTCATGACACAATTTAAAATATTAAAGTAGTGTATTTAATTTCACACACGTCTCTCTTATTATTAGTATAAGTAATATTTAAAGAAACAAAAAAAATTAAATTTTATTGATTTAATAATTTGTCAACTTTGTGAAAAAGATATGACACCTCCTAAATTTTCAGTTGCAAAATTTACTTTTTTTTTTCTTTTGTTTTATTTTTTAAGAAAAACAAATTGTTTTCAAGTTAGTTGGAATTTAGTATTGTAAATTTATTTTCTAAAACAAATTGATCTATAATGAGATTGGTTTAGTGATGAAAATAATGTAGTTTCAATAATAGATAATATAATAGAATAACAAAATGATTCATATGTTCTTTTTATCTCCTGTTCAAATCTTTTTATTCTACAAGAACATGTACTCTGATGATATGACCTCCATGTAATATTATAAAAAAAAAAGTGAAAGTAATTTAATTAATTTTGAAAATAAAAAAGGTTAAAATTATATCTAAAAGATGTTACGAGATTAAAATATGTTCTTAGCTTCTTCATTAACTCGGCTTGGGTGATAAAATAGTGTGCTTTCGTATAAGATGAGAACTAGTGTAACAAAACAGCAAATTAATGCTGAAATTTTCAAGATTTTTAATTTATTTCATCAAATATTTCTATGGAATTTGTAAAATCTTTAGCCGCCTTTGTTGTCCATATCAAAAACAATCAAAGAGACTAGAAGAAAAAAATGTGGCCGTTGTATTACGATTGAGGTGCCCCAACAAAAATGTTTGAAGCTTTATTTAAAGAGCAAATGGACTCGAAGCAAAGGAATATGGTCAGATTATTTTCTATTAAAATTAATATTTATCATATTTTTAATATTATAATTTTATAGTATTTTAAATTATTAAAAAAATCAGTTTTAATGTAAATTAAAATATTTTTTATATTTTTTATTATTTTAAATTTTCTTTTATAATAATATATATTTAATATTTTAAAGATAAAATACTACATAAATGATTTATTGACCTATTATTTTTCTTAATTTTTAAATATTAAGAATATTAATTATTAAAAAAATAAGTAATATATATTAATTTAAGTACGGACCATAAAAAAAATTAAGAAACCACGAGCCCTCAATCATGATTCATGAAGTTGTATCTCACCCTTTTTGTCTCCACCGACCCACGTGGCCTTGATAGTTTGTGTCTGCAATTTTAGATTACTCAAGCCAATTTTTTTTTTTATCTTAATATGTAATATTCATCTTATTATTATATTTTTAATAATCAATAATCTATAATAGTATAAATTTATAATATTATTCTTATTTTTAAAATATATTTTTATTTATATTTATTATAAATTACATAAACTACATGAATAAAAATTAAAATTAGAAATAAGAAATATATATTTTGATATAAAAAATAAATAATAAAAAATTTTTTCTACTTTTTTATTTTATAAATATTTTATTATGATAAATATATAAGAAAATTATTTTAAAATTATAAAAAAAACTATTATAAGAAACTTGAATGATAAATAAAAAATTAGTATAAAATAAATAATAAAAATTTTCTTATACGTTTTACATTTAATTATAAAATATTTATTATAAGAAAATATTTATAAAATAAAAAGTACAAGAAAAATATTTTATTATTAATTTTTTACATCAAAACATATATGTTTTTGTTTCTAATTTTTATTTTTTTAATTTTAATTTTTATTCATGTGATTTATATAATTTATAATAAATGTGAATAAAAATATATTTAAAAATATGGATAATATTATAAATTTATGTTGTTATGAGGGTTATTGACTATTAAAAAAATAACATGAAGTAAACGGTATATATTGAATATAGTAGAGGAGAAATTAACAATCTCTATTACTTAAATTGACTTCATTTATTTTTTTATAGACCTCGAATTAAAAGATTGCTCTTTTTATATTTAAACTGAAAACATATTGTATACTATTAGTACGACTAAATTGATGACATTAATTATTACATTGACTTGGATTTATATAGCTTTCAAAAAATATTTATATATACAATAAAAAGAAAAGATTTGGTCCATTTGAATTATGTGTTTTATTATTCAAAATTAGTAAAAATTTAAAGTATAATGCAAAACAATCAAAACTTCCTCTCTTTTTTTTTCATCTAAGTTCCAAAGAAATTTTGTTGATTTTATTATATTCATATTTTTATCAAACTCGACATGATGAATTAAACAAATTAGTCCTGGAGCTCAATGATCCGCATCCAATAAAAATGCTCTAATATAAATAAAATAAAACCATACATCGTTAAACATGAATCTTGTAAAATAGTAGATAAATTTTCCTAATTTAATTATACTTTTTATACAAAGAGAATGTCATTTAAAGGCATGACAAGGAGAAAAAAAAAATATATTAGAGGAGGGAACACAATATTTGTAACGTCTTTCTATTACTTTCTTTAATTTTTCTTTTTTATTATTTATTTGTTATTGTGACACTTTCGATCTTTAACTTAATCTTCGAAGAGTTTATGCCAACAACGCCTTAGGTGATTGTTGATAAATTATTGTGTTGTAAAATTTTTATGGAGCTCTTTAATCTCAATAATAACAATCTCAAAGACATCAAGTTCTCTAGAGCTCATTTCCTAAGTAAAACAACTCTTTCTATATGATCAAATTTTTTGTATCAACAATTTGTACCAAGAAGCCTCTAAAAATGGATATCTAAGATGTGTAGTAAATGTTTGTACATTTGTTTTTAACTAATAGTTTAAAAAAGGTTATGATATATATATCTATGTCTATGATCAACTTCCAAATGATGGGATTTATAATAAAATCACAATATCAATTGGTATAAAGTTGATGATATTATTCATAAATTTTTTACTACATATCTTTGTTGCTTCACAAGCTTAAATCCATCTTTGCTGGGTTAAAAATGTAAATCCAACTAGAAAATCAAATATTAGTAGTTTGATTTGACAAAGACCATTAAGTTATTATATAACTTTTATTTATCTGAAGAAAGAAATTTAATGGGAATCTATGAAAAGAAATTGTTTTTTTCAAAAGAAAAGTAATTTTTTTAATGCAAAAGAATCTAATTGAATTGTTAAAAACTCAATAAGAAATAGAGAGAAGATGATGATGCACATGTGGGGTGTTTGTGATTGAACTTGATTGCGTAAAAAAGTGGTCAGTTGCAATTTCAAATTTCAATTATAGAGAAAAGCTACTCGTATACATAATTGAGTTTCAAAAAAAAAAATTAGTAAAGGTTCATGCGAGCACCACTTATTTTTGTCCTTAATAGTTGGACAAGACAACCAGGGCAAGCTTTCAATTATGTGTATCTAAAAATTTAATTTCTCTAAATGTGTAAGAAATTAAACATGTTTTGGGTCTTAAATCACAGCAAAGCCATTATATAATCAAGAATTTAGATTATTGGGGAAATAATTTAAAAGGAGAAAAAATATGTTAAGCTTCATGTGTTAGAAAAGGTTTTATATTTTATCTTCTAATTACCGTAAAACGAAGTACATTTGTTTAAAAAAAAAATTTAATTAGGTTTTTCTAAATTTAAAAATGCTTTTGAAATACTTACACAATATGGTAACCATCACCTATTAAAACAAAATGAACGAAAAAAATCAGAATCTTTCTCAATTTGTCACCATATGAATATGATCATGCTTTATTGTCTATATGTGATGATTTTGTTGAGAAATTTTCACCTTTAATATTTTATTTTGAGAACATTCACTAATATGGTAAATAACCATTACGCACATGTAAGAAATTAAGATGAAGAGTCGTATCTCATTTGATAACTCCCTTGAAATACACGTTTCATAATAAAATAATATAAATCCTCAACCTAAATTAGACCTTAGGCACTAAAAAATAGGGTTATAATCGATTTAAAATGAAACCCAATTGTTGACCGATGGCTAAAATTAGGTCATACTCTACTAAAGTCAGTAATATTATGTACCGTAACCAAACTAAGTAAGCACTCCAAAATGTCCAATTCTGTAAGATATTTTAGTAGCATTGAACTGTCGCAATTAAATCCATTCATGAAAATGCCATATGAAATTTCAAAGAGAGAAAAGAGGGTTAATAATTTGACCAAAACAAATTAACAATTTTTTCCTTTTTCGGGATGAGATTCTAGAACGTTTTCATTGTTAATGGATTAGCTTGAAAGCAAGAAGAACATGCATTGACTTTTGGTGGCGGGTCGTCACTTATGGTGTTAATTTTCAAAGAGATATGAAACAGTGAAAGATATTAAAATTAAATAAAATGGCTTGTGTTTAAAAGGGACTTTTCAATGATTAATGGAAGCTTCTATTGCCGTCCATTTACGTGTCAAACTTGGTTAGCTAACTCATTTTTTCCCTTTCAACCAAGGTTGTAGGTTCAGCCATTACACTCTTAAATTAAATTGGGCCCAAAGCGTGATTCCCACGTTGGGTTCAAATTAACATGTTGGGCTTACCCGTAGCACACTATGAAATTATGAATTCTGAAACCTCCACCGGGGCAACGTAATAGGATATTTTTCTCCAGAGCAAATTAGAGGTTTCGGCTGAGGTTCAATAAATTGATGAAAATAAATAGGAATGGTAAATGGGTCGAGCCAAACTTGTCAAGTCAGTGGAGCCCGCTAATTAAATGATATGATATTATATCGTATCTTGATAAATGGCTGTTGCGTAATAATAATGAGATGATAGCATATGGGAAGAGATCTTGCATGCATGTGTATTTTCTTCACGTGAAGCTCTTCTAGGCGCCAAATTCGTCCAATCATGTTAAGCTCTAATTAAGCACAAACTAGTATGAGTTTTCTTTTATTTTTTCATTGTCCATTAATTAGAAAGACCACTATTTAATTCTAAGGTCTGTATGAACGATTAAGAAGTACTGAACAATTGTTCTTTGTTGAAATTTTTGAACATATTCAAGTTCTCGTTCTCAGCAATATTATGATGCCATCATAATCACTACAAGTCACTTCAGACTTGAATTTGAATCATGTGTTGAGCTCTTTTTTTTTTAATATAAAATTGTGATACATAGTTATTGTATACTAAAAAATTACAATAAGTAATATGCAATTTAACTAATCTTAATTATACGCTGTTATAAATACACGCATGAAAATATTATAAAGATTTCAGTACTTCTCAACTCAACATTGAATTTAAATTCTTCCATTTATTGGTTAGTTAAAGACTTTGAGTGATTATGTTGGGTCCATAGGATTCATCTTTAGCGAATGAAATTAATAAATGTAATTTCAAATTAATAACGCAGGAAGCAGCATTATTATGTAAAAAAATCCAAGCATATTATTAGTAATAGTAAGTTCACTAGCAAGTGAGATTTACATCAACACTCAATCATGCAAAGCTTTAATAGATGCTTCCACGTGGTGTGTACGTACGTACGAACCCAAAAACAAATAGTTAGTTAAACTAAGCTTTAATTCTATCGTACATCGAGAATTGTTTATGATATTATTTTAGCATTCTACAAACAACTCTTGGGCATGACCACTCCAACAGTCGTCCCACCAATGTTCTTACACGAAGATGTTGCTGCTCTATTCATATAAGTAAGTTTTATATCATGCAATCTGATTCCTCTGCATGGATTGCTAGGGCTACAATCAAATGTCACAGCCTCTGGTGTTTTTGATGTTCCCTTTATGTTTCTGTATGTCACTTGACTAATCTTCACTCCAGAACTCTATCAAAAAGGAGAGAAAGAAGTTATTAGAAATTTAATACTCATAGAATCAAATTTAACCAAATATTAAAATATTATAATAATTCATCTTTCTAAGTATACCTGACGTGGGCAGCCTTGATTGTTAGGGCAGTAATTTTGATCAACTATGATCGGGTTTTGAACGTTGTTCATAATGATGTTTTGGAAGAGAACGTTTCTCACAAAACTATTGCTAGGTCTTGCCCATGACTTGATTCTTACTCCATTATCTGATCCTGTGAATACTGAATTCAACAGGGTAATGTTTTGGACACCGTCTTCGTTAAAGTCCTTGCCAAGACTCCCAATACTGCAAAATTCAAAGACCCAACTCAAATTAACATATATAATTGCAAATGAACAGGCTCATAAGTTTGCATGTATGATGATTTTGTGAATTTTAAATTACCTTACACCATGACCAGGGCCACATTTGATGTTTTTCATGAACAAGTTTCTGGTACCTGGACCAATTGATATGCAATCGTCTCCGGTCTTAAGTGTAACGCCAGTGATTGTGACGCCGGTGGAAGCCTGAACGTGGATGCCGTCGGTGTTAGGGCTTTGGTCCGGAGCAACAAGCTTGACATTCCGGACATTCACATTGTTGCAACTATTGATTACAAGGTGAGTTTGCTGACTGTTGATTGATGTCAAGCCGGTGATCAGGACATTATTAGCCCAATTGAACGTTATCGACTGCAATGACACATACATATTTGTAATGTAACACATCAACATAATGTACGTATATGAATCAAAGGATGACTCTTCGGCCCTAATGTTTCTCATTTTTACCACTTAGATACCTTATTTTTAATTACCCATTACATGCCTGACGTTATCTAAGTGGTAAAAATGAGAAATATTAAGGCCGTAGCTCCAGCCGGACAATTCTTTTAATTACACATTACATGCTTAGTGTAGAACAAGCTAGCTAGCTTACCCTAGCTCCAGCCGGACAATTCTTTCCAGATTTACGGCAAGCCCAGAAGCCGGCGCCTTTTCCGTCAAAAGTGCCGCCGATGACTGAGAGTCTATCAACTTTGATGAACAAAATCCAATACCCCGAATTTCCAAGTGCCCAATAATTGGTAGGAGCTACAATTGTTCCATCAATCTGAAGTGTGACTCTATTTCTGCATGGCCCTCTGAATTCAGCTGCTTTTATCAAGTACCGTCCTTTGGGAACATAAATGGTTGAAGCCTTAGCCGATCGGCACGCGGAAGCCCATGCTCTGAGAAATGGCTGAGTTGAATCTGTTCTTCCATCTGGTTTTGCACCATATGTGATCACATTGTAATTAGCTGCATTTGATGATTTGATAAAGATTATGACAAAGAGAAGAAATATTATAAGCTTGATTGCCATATCTGATTTGAAAATATTTAGTGTGAGAAATAGAAAGCTTAATTAAGAGATGAATCTATGAGATTGGTTGGCGGTTTTGGATATCAAATCAAGAAGACGGTTAGGGCTATTTATATTGTAAGATAGCATGTTCTTTGCTTGTATTTGATGTTGTTTCTGGCAGTATTTAATTAAATTAATCAATAATTAAGTGGAATAAATAATTTAGGTCAAAATGGATAGTGTATTTTAAATGGCACGTTGCCGCATACATGCATGTGATTATGATATGTACGGTAACATGGTATAAGTTGAAAGTAAGGACTAAAGCATGTGATTGAACTTTAAAAATAATCTCTAAATTCTAATCATTTAAAATTGTTGTGGAGCACTATAAAATTAATAAGTTTTTACTTATGAGTAACCTATGTATTAATAACACAGAACTTTGATAAAACCTAATGTAATATTTTATACTGTCACATGTTTATTATTTACTTATTTTTCTTTTGTTGTTGCCTAAAAAATAAGAGACATATGACATTGATAGCATGATACAACATTTTGTATAAATAGAAAGAGTAGAAAATTTTAGGTTATTTCAGAGACATTTGAATCAATCTTCTTACTTTCCATTCAATTCGTACATTATATATTTTTTTTAAGAATTTTTTTTATATGAAGGCAGTTTTGGTCCGTTTATGGAGAAGCCGAACTATATTAAAATCGATTGGTTATAAATTGACCATTAATTGATTCTTAAATTGAAGTAAAATGAACCAAACAATTGGGATAAAGTGTTCAACTTAAGTAAATAGGATTCTCACATATTAGTGTTTGAATAAGGTAATGCTAGGTGTCCCAACATAAAAATTTTAATTTAAATATTAATTAATATCATTCATTAGATAGTGGTTAAATAATTTTATTAACTTTAAAATTTATCTTCCAAAGATGAATGATAATTACATTAAAATTTAAGTTAAAATTCAAATATTGTAACGTTAGTAATTTGAGTTAATGGCATTAGTCTTTATTCTTCACTAAATTCATGGCATTCTCTTAGTTATTTGATTACTAATGAGATGGTGAGACATATCATTGCATGTGACACTCTTACATTCCTTTTCTTCACGTGAAACGTGGAGCAAACCCGGAGTAGTTTCTGCCATGAAAGTCGCCCAATCATTTAAATCTAAGCAGAAGTCCCTATCACAAAAAAAATATAAATAAATCTAAGCATATGTCAACGTCACTGTCACATCAATAGAGATGTTGCACCCAAATATCTGTTCAATTCTTTTGAATATTTATGTTACCATCGATGCAAGGGACTTAATGCCGTGCCATTGTACCGTTACGTTTGTTAAAGACTTGAGATAGTAACTAACTTTGAATTAACTAACTCTGAGTTGACTGACATTGAGTTATATTTTAAGATTAAAAGTTTTAAGAACAATTCTTATCGAAGAAACATATTGGAATTTCGATGTGTTTCTGGGCTTGATGAATTAAAGGCGTAGGTATGATCTTAGAGCCTTTAAAATTGAGAAATCATCTAAACTAATGTTTACATATATATATATATATATATATATATATATACACACACTGATATTATAATTATTGATATTATAAATATTATAATCAGTCTATTACTAAAATTAAGTTTCTTTTGAATTTTACTCAGTACTGTCTAAATTTTTATTCTTTTTAATATTCGGAACATATTTAATCCACTTATATTTTATAAATAAAAAAATTACATTTATTCAATTATTTCATAATTAAAGGAGTTAAACCCTCCATAATATTATATGGGGCTGGAATTGCTTCTCCCACGTGCTGAATGTCTCCCAGTGTTTATATTTTAATGTAACTTGAAAATAGTTTTCAAAGTAATAGGTTTTGACTAAAAGTAATGAGCATTCAACTTGCTAGATATTATTTCTGTGAACAAATTAGCCAAAACAAGTAATAAATTGCTTTCTTAAGACGAGATCAAGTAGCATTTAGTCCTTTTATATGGCCAATCATCTATCAAGTTTGATTCTTCAAGAAGTAGGGGCAAAGACTTATATTTGGGCATCTTCAACCTTTCATTTATTTATTTTTTAAAATTACTAAAGAAATTATATTTCTCTAAAGGTTTAATTTGGAATAGTTTGTTGGAAATTAGATAAAGTCATTAAGTTAATTAAATTCAACAATTGGCAACTTGATCGAGAGATGGTAACCATGAGTAGCATTAATTTTAAGCAAATATAAAATAATTTGGTGAAGGAAAGTAAAAATGATTATATAATTATTGAATTAATTAATTTATAAATCGTTTGGTTCATGTGGACAATCAGTCATGTGTCTTTAAATAGTTTAGGCAATGCCTATGTTACATTTTTTGTAATAAACAGCCTGCCATTATAGATCGTTGGATATGTAATTTTTAAATCTAATGGATTAAATCGAAGTTAAACTGAAACAGAGTACACCAAAAGGCAGCCATGTCATTGCTGTTACTTTCAGCAAATGTAACGTAACCAGAGCCCTTTAAATAAGTTGTCCTATCAACTAAACTTGGAAGTCAAACAACGAAAAAGTTTGATCAATAGTCAAAATCCCATCGCACACTTCGCCGCAAACTTGCACAAGCGAAATAGTATCTCACAATCATTCAATTTAATCGTTTATTTTAATTTGTTTTCCTCGGCTAAAAAAGCCTAAAATATATCTTTAAAGCATGATTGTTTCGGAAAGAATGTACATGAGTTTATATACTCATTGGGATTTACAATTGTAACAATGCATAAAAATTGCCACATAAGGATAGTCAAATATGGGTGAGAATATGTTTGATTTTTATATTTTGAGATTTGTGTCTTTTAGTTTTTTTATTTTTAAAAATATCTCATTTAGTTACTGTCGTTAAATTATTAACACCTCTATCATTACATATTGTTTATTTTCACTTATTTTTACAATATTACTCTTTTATAATAATATCTTTTTTTACATTAATAAAAAAATAAATTACTAATTTAACCCAAAAATAAAATAAAAAGAAAAAGAAAAAGAATATATATATATATATCTGACTTTAATACAGTTAGGGATAAGCTAAAAAATAAAAAAATTACATTGAAATTTATGTTTTTTTTTTGTTTTTTAATTTATCTAGACTTTATTAAAGTTAGAAATCCCTAATTAGAATATATATATATATATATATATACACACACATTCATTCTTGTGGAAGCTCACATATGTCAAAAAATAAAATTGATATTGCAAAAAAAAATTAAATTACCAATTTGTTTAGACATTAATATATTAACTTCTCAACACAAAAGTTAGATTATCAATTTCACCACATAAAAAAAAATAATATATATTAAATTTTGTGGAATACTTTGCTGAGAAGTTAATATATCAATTTTTTATTATTGTATGAAAAATTGGTAATTTATTTTTTTATAATATTAATATTTTTTTAATACTTTGCTGAGAAGTTAAAAATTGGTAAACAGACTTTTACCCATCAAATATGAATGTACGACAAGAATCAAGAGCACTATGACATAAGAATAATTACTATTGATGTAAGAATGACAAAAATTAAAACTATATTATAGTGTGCACATACTGCAAGAATCAAAACCATGATATCATAAACATATAGCAAGAATTAATCATGACTATTATGTTCAATCAAGAGCACTATGACATAAGAATAATTACTATTGATGTAAGTATGACAAAAATTAAAACTATATTATAGTGTGAACATATTGCAAGAATCAAAACCATGATATCATAAACAAATAGCAAGAATTAATCATGACTATTATGTTCATGTAAACATGGAAAGTGAATCCTAGATATATTTGATTATTTACCATTATTATATTATATATTTTGGTAGCATAAATAAGAATTTGAATCTAGTAGGTTGAACTGAATTTTTTATAACCATCTATCACATGTGTATTTAGAATAATATATGATTAAATATAATTATATACTATTTCTTATTCATTTACTACTAATCTTTATACATAAAAGGCTCAGAGTGAATCCAAATACCATAGGTAGACCTTAAGCCACATCAAATAAATTATACTGTTCTTCAATTTCAACAACTTCCTGGTTCCCCTTTTTTACAGGTAGCATCTGCTTAGTTTGCCCCTTATGTAACAATAGTTACGATCCAATCCTATACTTAACGTGATACCAGAAGGAAATAAAGAAAAATATAAGAAAAATGAACTTACTCTTATTCGTTTAAAATTTATAACAAAAATCAAAGAATCATGCCTGTGTTTGGGATATGATTGATACACCTTCTGTTTGGGTAAAATATCAGACAGGCCCCTAAAAGCCCTTCCTGGTTTATGTGGTAAATATCAGACAAACCCTCGAAGCCCTTCCGACTCAAGCAAGACTCGATGGTAACCTAGCCCGAGCAACCCTCGGTCAAAGCCGGTCAAGGTCGAGAGCCTCGCCCGCTCGAGGTCATCCTTCCGTCAAAGCCGGTCAAGGTCGAGGCTCCTCGCTCGCCGAGGTCATCCTTCCGTCAAAGCCGGTCAAGGTCGAGAGCTCCTTGCCCGCCGAGGTCATCCTTCCGGTCAAAGCCGGTCAAGGTCGAGAGCCGAGCACATCGCCCTTCTCGCGAGATCCACGAGCACACCGGACAAAACCCGACCTAGGACAACCCGACCCGTTATCTCGTAATCCCGCACACCTTTCGATGTCCGACAAGGGTCCCACATGGTGGAGAGATGACATCGTTGTTCGCGGCTCGAGCACGTGCCACCAAGGTGTCATCATTCCTCGCACGCTTGCTCGACATGGTGACCGCCACGTGCATCGGACTAAGGGAACAGTACGTCATCCCTAGGGAATATTCCGCCAAACCCGACTCGCCGAGGGACCCAGATACCATTAGCGTGGGAATGGACAGCCTGGAAAGGAAAAGAGCGGGAAAAGAAGAATATAAAAGGAAACGAAGGAGAACGGCAAGGAGGTTGGCATTTCGAATTCACAAAAAGAGAAATTGGATTCTCTGTAACTGGACAACAGGTTCTTCCTTTCTAAATTTCTCTCATCTGATTCTCTCTAAAAAACACCATACTTATCCAAAAAGGGGGGGGCGATATAATACCCCTTTCATCTTTCCGGTCTCCCTCACTAAGGGAGATACGTAAAAAGAAAAACCCGATTACTAACTTGATCGTCGGAGGATTTTCGCCGGGACACGCCCGGCGACCCCTGACCGGTTTTCTGTGAGTACAGGTCCGGGAGATCACTGTTCTGAAGAAGACAGCGGAACAGGACGAAGGAGGCTATCCTGCTCGAGATCTAGCTTATCGCGAGCAGAAGGATCGAGGTACTCGCTTGAACCCGCGAGCGAAGGTTCGCAGCGTTCCGCTCGAGCTGCTGGAGACACCGTGAAAGGTTCAAGCAACCGCTGAGGCACGCGGAAAAGTCGCATCAACATTTTTGGCGCCGTCTGCGGGATCGGCACAAAAGCCCGATTTCCTAATACATTGAAGACACACAAAACACAACGATGAGGGGAAACAGCCGAAGAGGAGTAAGTCCTGAAGAATCGATGACTCTGAGAGAAGTGGCCAATGAGGCCCAGAACAGGGAGATTCAGGAAAGGATGGATCGGATGGAAAAACAGAGCAGGAGTATTATCAGAAGACCTCGGGTCAATTAAAAGGCTCGAGCAGAAGAAGAGCTCCTCGGCCAGAAGTCCCAAAGCCTAACTCATTAGGCGGGACGGTGCCAAGCTCGGGTTATTTGAAAACCAGAGCAGGAGTGAATCCAAGCTCGGGTCGATTAAAAGGCTCGAGGAGAAGAAGAGCTCCTATGCATAAAGTCCCAAAGCCTAACTCATTAGGCGGGACGGTGCCGAGCTCGGGTTATTTGAAAACCAGAGCAGGGGTGTTATCAGAAGACCTCGGGTCAATTACAGGCCCGAGCCGGGGTTCAAAGGAACCCCTTGTCCAAAAGTCCGTAGGCCTAAGTTCGAGGCGGGACATTGTCTAGCAAGAGCCAAATGCAGGCTCGAGCAAGTCAAATGAGCTCGCAAAAATAGACATAAGGCTTATTTAGCCTAAGTCAGAGTAAAACTCTACCATGCATTCATAAATAAAGGATGTACAACACTTAGAAAATTTTTACTGGGCAAGCACATTCAAAGTTAACTCAATGTAGAAGACGGGAATGTATGTACACTAGCAGTCAATAGAATTGTTGAAAACATGTATTTCTTTATTTCAAGTGAAAAGATTACATATGTAAAAAAAAAAAAAAAAAATGTCCAAGTGTCTAAGTTATTCAGCAGCAGCAGGGGGAAGAGCAGCATCAGGAACATCAGCAGCAGCAGCAGGACCAACAGCAGGAGGAGCAGTGAGGAAGGACACCATGGAGCTTCGAGAGAGCTTCAAGAGAACATCGCAGAGCATCGCAGGAGCATCAGCAGGAGGGAGGTCACCAGCAGGAGGGCACTCGGAAGAAGAGGGAGCCGACCACCGACCACACCTGGGGCTCCGATGAAGTAGCTGCTGTGATTGCTCATGTACTCGCCTACATACCCTTCAACCGTGGACATGTCGGCTTCAGGGTATGCCTTGCCAAAAGCATACATCAGGCAGTCGTAGCTGGAGTCTGCCCCAGTGTTGTACTCAGTGGCAAGCTGGACCTTCAGAGTATCTATTTGCTCCTGAAGACGAGCAGCTTCTCCCTCCATGAGCTGCTCATAACAAGACTTCTGAGTGTCCGTGTCTTTCCGAGCATGCTTCACTCGCTCTTGACCTCACCAACTCCCTTTCAAGCCCGTAGACCTTCGAGTCGCACCACTGCTTTCTCTCGCAAAATTTATATTTTCCTCCAGCAGCCTCGATTCTCCTCCTTCGCTCATTCAAAGCCCCGCTCCAAGCTCGAACCTTGCTCTGAGTTCTTCCTGGAACTCGTAGTAATCTCATCGAGCCCGGTCGCAGATACCAATGCTCGAGAGGAGAGTCACTGAAGATACCGCGACAATGCCCGAGGAGAACAGGATTCTATCTCATCGAGAAACCCGCTCGGTCGCCTCTTCATTAAAAGCCTTCGGTAAGTGCTCTGAACGCCGGGCCGACTCGCCTCCCGCACACCACTGGTTTGGGGAATGGCCCTCCGTCTCCCACGAGGAGGACCTCGCTCGCACGCTCGACCGCCGAGCCGAGCAAGGAGCAGGCTCGAGTCGGTGGAGGTGGGCACCTCCTTCGCTCGTGGTCTTTTGAGGTACCGCAGCTTCAGCTTGTCCCTCACGCCGTGCAACGTACCACGATCCCGCTAGTCATTGCTTCACTGGAACTAGATTGACTCTAAAAGCTCGAGTTGTCAGCAGCTCCCGCACGAGCTTGCGCTTGCAAGAGCAACCGCACACGTGCTCGAGTCGATCATTAATCGAATAAGAAGCACCCGTGAGGCTCGCAAAACAACCGGAGCAAGACAATGAAAACAGACGCAAATAGAGGAACTAAAAATAAAATTCACAAGGCGATAAATGACCTGAATGCTAAATGCCGCGGATCGAGGAACTCCTCGCCACGGTGCACAGGCTCCCACTCTCCCCAACGAAGAAGAATTTGCTCTTCCAGCTGCCACCGTGAGGTGGGAGATCAATGATGGGCTTCTACCCTTCAGTCTGAGGTAAGATAATACCAACCAAAGATCCTTCGGCTACACTTAAGTCGGTAGAGGTGTCCGATTTCCTACCAAGGGCTCATCCAGATCGCAACTGCTTCCACAAAACGAAGAGTCCTGAAAGGACTCTCCACCCATTCGTGTTCAGCTGCCTGAGGCCGACGAAACCCGCACAAAACCCGCCAAAATAAGGTCGAGAGGCAACCTAACCCCCATCCGAAGCACTCCAAATGAAGGTTGTAAACCCATGGGGGCTACCGGGATTTCACCGCCCGACAACCTCGTAATTACACTATCTGGAATGTGGTAAGTCTCCATAAGTCCGCTCAACTCCGATTGAGTGGTTTGACATTCTAAGTAGTCAACGGGTATTCCCCACGCCGGACCTCCGGGCCGGCCCTCACTCTCCGATGCTACCGGGTCTCACCATGGTAATTCCTCCTGGACTAGAATCCCTCACTGGATTATACCTGCAGGTCAGGCCTCACTAGAAGAGGAAGAGTCCTCCGTGACATCCTACGGGTCGCTGGGGTCCGACATTTTAAGTGGTATGGAATAACAAGATGCAGAGGAAGAAACAGAGTGGTGAAATGGAAAATTGAGCGGTACCGGACACAAAAGGAAGCGTGGTAGCTGAAGCCGCCTGACGAAAGAAGAAGACCGATAAGCAAGGAGAGCGTATGAATTTTGAATTCGAATGAGAAGTAAGCAACAGAGGGAACAAGTGAAGAAGTCGGGATTTTAAAGAGGAAGACGCTGTCCTTTCGAGTGGCGGCGTAGCGTTCGAGGGACACGACCTTTTAGGTCGCGTCCTTTCGAATTTCAAATACGCTGCTGGATCAACCCACGTGTCCCGGCCTTAAATGAGAAATGATTCAAGTGGCGCATACCGGAAGCATGGGAAGTGTAAAAGGCCGCGAATCGCCCATCATTATCGAAGTTTCAGCCTTATCTCGCTCACTCAAAAGACTAGAAACCGGGGACCGGTGTTCGGGTAAAATATCGACAGCCCCTAAAAGCCCTTCCCGGTTTACGGGTAAATATCGACAAACCCTCAAGCCCTTCCGACCAAGCAAGACTCCGATGGTAACCTAGCCCGAGCAACCCTCGAGTCAAAGCCGGTCAAGGTCGAGAGCTCCTTGCCTGCTCGAGGTCATCCTTCTGGTCAAAGCTGGTCAAGGTCGAGAGCCGAGCACATCGCTCCTTCTCGCAGAGATCCACGAGCACAGCTGGACAAAACCCGACCTAGGACAACCCGACCCGTTATCTCGTAATCCCGCACACCTTTTGATGTCTCGACAAGGGTCCCACATGGTGGAGAGATGACATCGTTGTTTGCTGGCTCGAGCACGTGCCACCAAGGTGTCATCATTCCCTGCACGCTTGCCCGACATGGTGACCTGGCCACGTGCATCGGATTAAGGGAACAGCCGCTCATCCTTAGGGAATATTCCGCCAAACCTGACTGTCAGAGGGACCCAGATACCATTAGCGTGGGAATGGACAGCCTGGAAAAGAAAAGAGCGGGAAAAGAAGAATATAAAAGGAAACGAAGGAGAACGGCAAGGAGGTTGGCATTTCGAATTCACAAAAAGAGAAATTGGATTCTCTGTAGCTGGACAACAGGTTCTTCCTTTCTAAATTTCTCTCATCTGATTCTCTCTAAAAAACACCATACTTATCCAAAAAAGGGGGGGCGATATAATACCCCTTTCATCTTTCCGGTCTCCCTCACTAAGGGAGATACGTAAAAAGAAAAACCCGATTACTGACTTGATCGTCGGAGGGTTTTCGGTTTTCTGTGAGTACAGGTCCGGGAGATCACTGTTCTGAAGAAGACAGCGGAACAGGACGAAGGAGGCTATCCTGCTCGAGATCTAGCTTATCGCGAGCAGAAGGATCGAGGTACTGTTTGAACCCGCGAGCAGAAGGTTCAGACAGTTCTGCTCGAGCTGTTGGGAGACACTGTGGAAAGGTTCGAAGCACTGTTGAGGCACGCGGGAAAAGCTGCATCAACACCTTCCATAAGTGAATTTGGCAAAATTGAGTTGCCAAAATTGTAAGCCTTAATTGATTCTTGCCATATCTCTCGTGACGTTGTATTGTATCAATATTCACTGGTGTGATTTGTTAATGAACACAATATAATTCTTATCAACTATAGGTACGTTTAGGCCATAGTGCAGGTGCTCCAGCACCTTCATACTCATCTTTTTTTAAGGAAATTAAGGTGCTGGCCACAACGCAGCTACCCCAAACGTACCCTATATATAATCTCCTGTATAATAAAGCTAGAATGAAGATATCAACCGTACACCAAAATTAGAGCAAAATATTACAAAACCACGAACACAACTTGGTTCATTCGATTCAGCCAAAATGTTACAAAAACTCCTCCTTCAGCAGGATTTACTAAGGTACTCAATCACAGAAGCTCTAACAGTTAATTGTTACCTAGCTATGTGGTGTGCACAGCCCTAGTACTAATTCAAATACATATACAGAATTTGCAATTATCGACAAACACTTGATATGTCTTATATCTTCGCTAAAATTTTCAACCCTCATATAGACAACTCTCAGGCATTAGCATACCGCTGCTCGTTCCCCCAATGTTCTTACACGAAGACGTTGCTGCTGCTTTATTCATGTATGTAAGTTTGATGTCTTGCAATATGATCCCTTTGCATGGATTGCTAGGGCTGCAGTCAAATGTCACAGCCTCTGCTGTTGCTGAAGTTCCTTGCATGTTTCTGTATGTCACCTGACTAATCTTCACTCCAGAAGTCTGTTAACAAGATAGAAGAAACAAAAAATCATGCAATCAAACGATCGAACAATTTATGCAAGACAATCTTCTTAAAATTAAGGTGAAAAAGTTGAACGGCTTGACTCAAAAATAAAACTTGTAGGTGAATATTACAAAAGAAGCATGATAATCTTCTTGAAATTGAGGTGAAAAAGTTGAACGGCTTGACTCAAAAAAAAAAAAAAAAAAAAACTTTTAGGTGAATAGTACAAAAGAAGAAGACCGCGAAGAAGAAGAATGAAAGGGGTTTAAAGCCAAAAAAAAGGGGCTATTTAAAGTGAATTTTCTTTTTTCTTTTTATTATGTAGTCAAATTTTGTTTTGAAATATTGATTTCTTCATTACTCATATCTAAATATTAATGAAGATACTGCAAATAAAAGTTTAGGGTTTTAGGAATGAGAATTATTAATTAAATAATGAGTATTACCTGATGTGGACACTGGTTGTGGGGGCAATAATTTTGATCAATTACAATGGGATTCTGTACATTCTTCATGATGATGTTTTGGAATAGAGCATTCCTCACAAAACTATTGCTAGGTCTCGCCCATGACTTGATTCTTACTCCATTATCTGATCCTGTGAATCTTGAATTTGTCAGCGTTACGTTTTCTACCCCATCTTCATTAAGTCCCCATCCAAGGCTCCCAATGCTGTGGAAAAATAATAATCATAATAATTAAAGTCGGCTAATTAAACACAAAGCTACATACATAGCATATGCATTTTTGTGTGATATATATTAATTTTATAACAGTTACCTAACACCATGTCCAGGGCCACACTCGATGTTGCTCATGTACAAGTTTCTGGTGCCTGGACCGATTGATATGCAATCGTCTCCGGTCTGCATGGTGCTTCTGGTGACTGTAACGCCGGTAGACGATTGTATGTGGATGCCATCGGTGTTAGGGCTTTCGGCCGGAGCAATAAGCTTCACGTTTCTCACTAGCACATTTTTGCAGCTGTTGATTGCAAGGTGAATTAGCTGACTGTTGATCGAAGTCAAGCCGCTTATCATAACATTTGTAGCCCAATCAAACGTTATTGACTGCAATTGTCACATTGTAAACTACATGTTAGACATCAATATTAATCCGTGGGAGTTTTGCATAGCCATCCTGCCCATCAAGTTAATAAACAAACAAATCGAAAGCTATTTCTTAGGAAAAGTCTCCGTGACCCTCAACCTTTATTTTTTAAAAGAATGAATAGACAATACAGTTGAACTCTTAATAAAAATAATAGCTTGTTTTCATTAGAAAATTACAACTTTCACACTTGATAATTTTCATGCATTGATATGACTTTATTAGTTTCTAAAAAACATAAAAATTGGTTTGGTACGAATGACAGTTAACGGACCTACGCCTATACGGCACTCCAGGTGTATACTTTCTTATCCGTAAGATTAAATACATGAGTGACAAGAATCTGACGGATAAAATAGAATATGCCGGGAGCACCCATAATGTTTCTATTATAGTAAAATGCGTTAAGAAAACTTCTCAGAATTGAACTTCATGTAGCATATGAAAGCTTACTCTAGATCCAACTGGGCAATTCTGCCCGGATTTCCTGCATGCCCAAAAACCAGCACCGTGAGCATCAAGAGTGCCACCAATGACTGAAACTCTATCAACCTGAACAAACAAAATCCAATTGCCCGTGTTCCCAATTACATGATAATCTGTAGGAGCCACAATTGTTCCCTTCATTTGAATTGTAATTTTATTCTTGCATGGCCCTCTAAAAACTACATTCTTCATCGAGTATCTTCCTGTTGGCACATAAATTGTTGATGCTTTCACTGAGCTACACGCCGCGGCCCACGCCTTGAGAAAAGCTGGAGTTGAATCTGTTTCCCCATCTGGTTTTGCACCCAAATCTATCACATTGTATGCTGCATTTAATGATTCCATAAAGAATGTGAGGAAGACATAAAGAATATATGAAATGAAAAGCTTGGCCGCCATTTTTGCTTTGAGTTTGGATGAAACAAAAGAAGAGTGTTGGGGGCTATTTATGTTAAATAAAATTTGGTAGGTACAAATGTTCTTTTGTTGTACTAATTTTAGTTGTTGTGATAAAATGGATTAATAAATTATATATGACAAAATCAAATGTCAAAATTATGTATCTTAAGTTTGCATATTCTTATCATACATGCATGTGATGATAATTAATGATTTGTTAGGCTACATGAGTCAAGAAGAAAATTGTGGGCTGCTAAGAATTATGTGCATATAATTATTAATTAGGTAACAATAATGCTGTCTAATCATTGGTGTAAATGGCTTAATCGTGGATAAGCTAAGGTAATGTTTGTATTTTCGATAGTTTGATTAGATAATTTTTGGCATCGTTATGAAGCTTAATTTATACTCACAGTGTTTCTTTTTCTTGTTTTCAAGAGACATTTATTATGTGATAATAAACATTCTATAATAAGATCTATTGTTAGGGAAAAATATTTTGTACTCGAATTTTTTAAGGTAATTTTGAGAGTACTGTTATATAAACACTTTGGAGACTACTGCTATTTTTTTTTCAAAGGAAGTTATATGAGGAATTTGTTAATAAATATTACCAAGAGAATTCCTAATTTCTCAAAGTAGGAAAACAACTTTTTGTTTGTACTTCTATCAAATATCATAAATATAAAATTTTATAATTAATGTCATTAAAAACATTCTTAAAACATATTCTTAATGATTGGTGCTGTAGACATATTGACTTCTAGAAACTACAAAATAGGTGTGGATGCATGATAACTCTTGACATAAATTTAAATCACATTCTATATGCCCCAATGGCACTAATAAAGCTTTAATTTTCTTTCAATTTATATTAAAATAGACTTAAAGAAAGATAACTACACAATTAATTAATTACGGTTTCTGACTTTTAATTAATTGAATAGACATTAATGAATAGTATTGGATTAGGTTTATCATTAATTGCATGTGTAACACTCATACATGCCTTTTGTTCACGTGCCACGTCGAGCAAACCCGGAGCACTTTCAGGCGACAAAGTCGCCAGATCGTGCAGCTCTAAACAGCAGTCAAGCCATCTAGAAGAGTGGTGCTATTGGCACCTCTGTAAAACTCTGTTGAAACCGCAATTGTTTGTTTATAAATTTAATTAAAATCAAACGTAATTTTTGTTTGTTACTAACTCTTCAGAACTCCATCAATTGCTTTACTATAGTTTTTGTTTTTTTTTTCTTCTTAATTTTACATATGTTTTTCTACTGATAAGATAAGTACAAATTTGGCAATGAAAATTCACTAGATTTGATGAATCTTTTTGGATTTTTTAAAATTTTCAAAGATTTGATAATCAACTACTTCTGTATTTTCACTTTATCACTCAATGTTAAAATATACAGGTTGATGAGTAAAAAATATATGTATCAAAATTTATTTTAAATAATGTGTGTGTGATGTGTCATTTATTGAATGATTGATAATTTTTTTTATAAAATTTAAGAATTAATTATATTATCTCACAATCAGTTGATAAATACCACATTACTAATTTATTAGTTGATAAGATAATATAATTATATCATATAAAAATTATTAATCACTTAATAAACGGCACATAACATGTCACATCATTTCGAATAAAATTAAATTTTATTTTGTGACATATCTATTGTTACTTTTTAATTAAACTAAGGAATAAGCTAAGTAAGAAAACTAAAATGTTCTACGTAATAAGATTGGAAAACATTTTGTTTATCTTTATATTGATTTTAAAAAAAATTCAAAAATCACAGTTAAAATCAATGGAAAATTTACACAAATAGCCCCTTAAACTTTTTATTTTTCACAACTAACCCCTCTCTCTATATTCTATCGAAATTAGCCAAACAAAATCTTTTTATCCCAAACTACCCTTCATATTTCATTCTTAATCCAATCTCTATCATTTTCTTCGTAACTTACTTATCAATTTTAATCTTCATCAATAGGGTAAAACGAAATAGTAAAAGAGTCATTCCAATTTCTATTCATCTTCTTCGTAATTAACTTATCAATTTTAATCTTCATCAACAGTGTAAAATGAAACAGTGAAGAGTCTGACGGCAAAAATCTAGTATCTTTGTATTCAACTATTGAAAACCTAGGTAAGCTAAACTAATTCCATAAAGTTTTGTATAACTGTTATGAATTTCTCTTGTGTAGTATGTATAATGAAATGCTAAAAATGTGTGATGAAGAATTTGCAGCATTAGGGATATATTTTTGCATCACCAAGAGACGCTATGTATTCATTATTGTCGTGCTTTTCGCTCCTCTGTCGCACTTACATTTTATTTTTATTTTTTAGTAATTATATTTTCTGCTGTATAATAAATTTGTTTTATTTTTTAATCATTTTAGGATTAATGGATTTAGTTGTGCTTGATCTATGTTATAATGATTGGTGGGAGACATCGGCAGATAACCGTACGGATTATGTGAATGCTAAGAATATATCATTTTTGGTTAAGCAAGATTATATGCTTCCTTAGTTTCTAGCAAGGATATATGAGGTTTTGCAGATAAATCCTAATGAATATAGTATCACAGTGAAGACAACTTTGAGGTCTAATAACACAACTCATCGTGCATGTTCACTGCCCATAGACTTATGTAATAATAAAATAGTTAAGGTTGTATTACATCTATCTTTGATATAGCCAACTGTGAATGCATCCCTATATTTGTTACCACATCTCTTTAAGTTTCGAGCTAAAATGTTGAGGTACTTGTAGAATCTGTCTCTGTCCCTAATGTTAAAAAAGAGGTGTTACCAAGGATAACGTCATTATAGTAATATTACTCTCCATTCCATGACAATAATAACACTTATGATGATAACGACATTACGTTGATTGATGTTAGAGAAGAAGTGTTACCATTAGAGATGTTATTAAAGAAATGTTACTCTCTATTTCACAATAATTATTTTTTCGACAATAATGATCCTATTGATGACATGAGCAACACAGAAGCAGATAATGTTTGTGTAGAGATGTATAATAGTACAAAAGCCATTCATCGTAGTAGTCTAATTGATGATGGAGGTGTCGGTCCTTCCGATATTCCTTTTAATAACAAGAGTGAGCATCAGGATGATATTGTTACTAATAATACGGACAATGGATCTATTGCTTCAATGAGCTATTCGATGAGGACAGTAGTTAATCCCCTTATAAGTCTTGTTGTAGTTGTGTCATCAAATTTGTTTGCTTTAGATTCTGTTAGAAGTTGCAATTCAGATGGTATTAGTGTGTGTTTGGGTAATATCGGGCAGGTCTCCTCGGGGCCCTTCTAGCTTGAATAAAATACCCCGAGGTCAACCCAGCTCAAGTAGAAGTCCCGACCACTGGCACGAAGACGATCTCACTAGACGTCAAAGCTGGTCAAGGTCGAGAAATTCAAAGCGGTTCGAGCTCCGAGCTCTTTTGCCTGCTCGAGGTCATCAGGTTCGGCCAAGGCTGGACAAGGACGGGGAGCCCGAAGATTGATCGAGGCCCGAGCTCTATTTTCTTCTCATTGTAGTCGAGCCCTCGAGCACAACTGGGCTGCGCCAATCATAGAACAAATGGAATGTAAGACCCGGGTCGGGACAGTCCGACCCCTTTCCTCAAGATCCCGCACACCTTTTTGATGTCAGATTGGGCCCCACAAGGGATGGTGGGGGTACTGTTGCCGATGGCCGGCATATGCCTCCACGGTGTCATCATTCCTTGCGCACATGCCCGACATGGTGATCTGGCCACGTGAATCGGGTTAAGGAGACAGCCGCGCATCCCAGAAAATATTACGCCAATCTCGGCTGTCAGAGGGACCCAGAGACCACTGACGCAGGAACGGATGCTCTCGGAGAGAAAAAGCGGGAAAAACAGAGAATAAAGGGAAAGGGATGGGCAAGTTGCAAGGGTTCTAAGATTTCACACAGGTTCTTCTAACTCTTATTTTTCTCTTTACTTCAAATTTCAGATTTTTTCGGAATTCCCTTTATCCAGAAAAAAAGAAAAAATACGTCTTTTCCATTCTTCCGGTCTCTCCAACTGAGAGAGATACCAAAAAGAACAACCCGATCACTGACTTGAGCGTCGGAGGGTTTTCGCCGGAACAACACCCGGCGATCCCTGACATTGTTTTCTGTGAGTACAGGTCTGAGAGACTTCCATTCTGAAAAAGACAGGAATAAGAAGAAGGAGACAGTCCTGCTCGAGCTCGAGCTAGCCGCGAGCAGAAGGTTCAAGCACTGTTTGAAGAAACGCGGGAAAACTGCATCAACAGTGTGGATAAGTTGTTCACTGAGAAGAATGAGCTAATATTAGAACTCGCAAAGTTGTCCTTCGGGATAAGTTTGATTTCAAGATTGCACAGTCCACAACTACACATTTCAAGGCCCACTGTCCTTTTGAATCATGTAAATGACATATACAAGCAATGAGACATTCGAACGAGCTGAATGTTTATTGGGTATTGAGGAGAATTGACAATGTACACACATATCATAATGAGGTGTTATCTGACGGTTGTCGCTATGTAAAGAGCCGGATTATTAGTTATATTATCATGAATAAATATATCTAGGAAAAAAGTATATATACTCTGAATGGCACGAGAGTTGACATGCAGTAGGAATACGATGTCTAGTTAATATACTAGCAGACATATCGAGCTAGAGAAGTTGGTCTTGAAATTATTCGAGGAAATCCTGTAGAGTTATATAACTTACTACCTAAATACTTTCATGTTTTGAAGGTTGCAAATGAGGATGCAGTTACTCACCTTGAACGAGAAGGAGATGATAATTTTTTATATTATTTTGTAGCTCTTGGATCTTCTGTTTTAAACAATATATTAGGCTGGTGATTGTTGTAGTTGGCACTCATTTAAATAGGCTATATCAGAGAAGTATGTTTGTTGCAACATGCTTAGATGAAAATAATCAATTGTATTCATTAGCCATTGGTGTTTTGAAGTAAGAAAATAATGATGCTTGGGAATGGTATATGACGAAGTTACATGAAGTGATTGGCGATATACCAGACTTAGTATTTATCTCTGACTGATGCACTTCCATTAAGAGAGCAGTTCTTAAAGTATTCTGTAATGCTGCTCATGGTGTTTGTTTTTATCATATGAAAGGTAACATAAAAGCAACATTCAGAATGTTTAAAGCTGTTTGGGATAATTTTGAACCTATTTTTATAAAAGCTGTAAAAGCATATGGACATTAAGAATTTAGAAAATAACTTGAGGCTTTACGGATGCTCTACTCTAGTGCAGCTGATTACTTGGAGAATAATGTGGGTACATGTAATTGGGCAAGGTCTGAGTTTGAAGGTAGAAGATAAAGTGTTCTTACCACCAACATCACAAAAAGCATGAATTCTTTTATAAGGGGTCTGCGAAAATTTTCAATTACTCATCTTGTTGATCACTTTAGAAAAATAATGTAGTAATGATTTTATGATAGAAAACTTGCAGCTGAATCGATGAGTACTTGACTAACAACATGGGCAGATAAAATAATCGTTGAGAGGAGATCTTGGCCCGAAAGGATGATCATTCGTCTTATGTCTCCATGTCGATTGTATGTTTTGGATGGTAGTATTAAAGAGGATTAGTTGACATACAAAATAAAACTTGTTCATGTAGAGTTTTTGAATTAGATCAGCTCATCTGTGCGCATGCAATTGCTGCTTGTTTAACTGTTTGAGTGGATTACATAAGTCTTTGTTTTGGTGAAAGTGAGGCCGGAAAAGATTAGGCAGAAAATTAAGAGGGTATATTCATCATTGGCGCAATTGTTTAGCTAATATTGATAAAAATAAAATGGGTGGGTTATTTGTGAAAAGTAAAAAATTTAATCAGTTATTTGTGTAAATTTCCCAAAATCAATGGGATGAAAAGTGAGTAGATTGGAAGCAATTTCATTGTATTTATTAATTCCATTACAAGACAGACATACCCCAAATTTCTATAAAAAAGACAAATGTATCCTTTATTTTCAAAAATGTCACAATCAATTTATTCACCCTTACTCATTAATTAACTTTTACCATTAAATGGACTGTTGACTAGCTTCATTATATTGACAATTATTTATTATAAAAATAAAGTAGAATTTTTTTAATAAAAAAATTATTTGTGAAATTACCTCAATGTTTTTATTTTCGCCTAACTATAAGTTAGATTTATTTTTATTTATCAATATTATGTACAATGAAAAATAATATTTTATTTAAATGTTAGATTTACACTAATTTATTTGATACTATGTTTAAAAAATAAATAAATTACTAAATCTTACATATAGTTATTAAGAAAAGTAAAAGCAACTAAAAAATTAACTTTTAATAAAGGAAATTATATTCATATGCTCTTAATTTGCTCCGTTATCAAATATATTACAATACTTTAAGAGTATATCAATCGTCTACCTTAAGTTGATAAAAGATATCTATCGACCACTAATATCTGTTAGCTACTATTTGTAAGTGTCGAAGTCATAAGAATAATATGATCTTTTAAGATATAATAAGCTCTGATAAAAATGATATGTCCTCCCATTTATCTGATAAAAAATGACATATCATTGTATTCATCAAATGATAACTTCTAGTAAAAAAAAAGAAGCTCTGAATGAAACGACATGCTGTCCCATTTACTTAATAAAAAAGGACATGTTTTCCTATTTACTTAAGGATGGTGTTGTTTCAGTGCATGACATTATTTCATCTATGTAAAATGGCATCATTACTCTGAAACTTAAAAGAAAAATAAAATAAAATGAAAGCTCACTATGTTAAAATTGAAACAAGAAACAAAAGCTAAGCGTAATTGAAACAAGAAACAAAAGTTCATTGTGTTAAAAGAAGAAGAAAAAAAAACATGCATAGCACATCCATCGCGTCTCATCTTAGTATCTCATTGTCTCATTGTCTTCTTCTCTTCACACACACAAAACACAAAATCAAAATGGTATTCGGTAGCACACCACCACGGCGGTAGAACTCACGATCGTAGACGGACCGGCAAACGCAGACACAACTCGTAGCCCACAGCTCGCAGCCCACCATCACTGTAGGTCTGATCTGCTACTCAGTAAGCAAATTTGCTTGTCCAAGCTTTAACTTGAATTTTTGAGGATCTACTCTTCCAAGCTCTAACCAGAACTTTTTATTGGTATAATATGTATAAATGTTAATAATACGTAATGTTAATAAATTTTTATGGTATAATATGGATAGTTTTTTTATGGTATCATTGTTAATAATATGTGCTGTTAATTTTATAAAAGAAAACGTCTGTATATTGAAAACTTACCTTAATTTTTGGGTGATTTTTTCTTTTTACCTAAATTTGAGTTTGAAGAGTAAAATTATTATTTTAATACAATTGTGCTAACTTACAAATGACAGCTAACGAATTAATAGTCGATAAATATATTTTATTAATTTAATGTAGATAATTGATATATTTTTTAAGTATTATATTATGTTTGACAATGAAATAAATTAAGAATATACGAATAATAATTTTCTTTTCATAAATCATTGTCAATTAAGGGTACAAGGCCAGTTAAACAGATTGTTTAATGGTAAAAGTTGACGAGTGCGGGTGCATAAATCTTTTTTTTTATTTTATTTTTGCATTTCTAATTTTTTTGCCACCTGTACATTTATAATAATACACAGTTTAAATTTAATTACTTATAAATTTTTATATAATTATCAATTAGATCTTTCTAAAAGTTAGTATAAAGCTCAGCGATAAACTCAACACTAAATTCAAATTCTCCAAACCTTAATCATTATCACTTGTCTTCATGAGCAAGTGGCCTTCAACTTCAAATTCCCATTTATAGATTCAAAATATAAAACTTGATTGAGAATATAGCCTTGTGCCGCATTGTAGCAATGTCAAAATATTTAATTAGCAGTACATAATTAGCGAATGTTAGGTGCATGTACCCATCAGCGGTTCGATTGTGTTATTATTCAATATCAAGTTGTCTTATCAGACTTTGAACTTCAATTAAAAACTCATGGTGCGTTTGGCGTCATTTTTTATTTGTTGTTTTTCATTTTATCAAAAAAAATATTTATAAAATTTGTTTGGGAGGCTCATTCTTTAAGAAAATACTACAGTATTAAAAAATAAATTATTTTTGTTCTTTAAACTTTACAAAAAAAAAAAATTAAAGAGCCCATATTAGTATTTTCTAATTTTCATTCTCTGTTGAAAGTATGGATGGTCCTACAATTTAATTTTGTGACCATTTTTGGTAATGAATGTGTGGGTCCAACTAAAAATATGTTATGTACTGTATATAATAAAAAATAAATAAATAACATCAAAATGAAATTAAGTTTATTTGATATCTTGCAACCGATTCATCCATTTTAATTTATTATTATTATTATTATTATTCTAAGATAAAAATGATAACACTTTTCTAAATATTGTTGAAATATATCCATAAACAAGTTACATCCTCCCAGCTAATATTAACAAATATATAAAAATCATAAAGTAATTTTATATTCTTTCAAATATTATTATGTTATAAATAAAATTTATTTACATAATTATTATGCAATATTATTTTAAAACACACAAAAGGAACTATTTTTATAATAAAAAATAACTATCTTATATATATATATATATTTATGATTGATTATAAAAAAATTCAATTAATTATGATATTTTAATTAAAAAATTTATAGCATTGTATATTTTTTTGTTGTACTATTATGCTATTTTAGACTATTTAACTTTCTATTTTATTCTATAAAATGATGTTTAGAATAATAAAAGGCGTTTTTAAATAAAAGAATTACACTTAATAATAATAACTCACACAAAAAATTTAATGCAACTATTAAAAAGTTATTAAATAATAAATAATTATTTACTCTCTCTCACCGTCTTCACTTTTTCAGACAAATAACTAAATATATTTTTACTGTTTTCACTTTCTATATACTATTTTAAAACAAACTACTTAGCAGACGTATTTTAACTTTCAAAAACATCATTTTTCTTCTCTAAAATAAAGATAGAAAACACAAATTTATAAACAATACCAAATGCAACCTAAAGATTTTGACGGTGCTCTCTCCTCGAAAAACTTGCATAGATGGAAGTAATCGTACGTTTAGTACAATCTTTGGATTTGGATTTTTTAAGGCAAGTCTCGATTATATAAAATAATTTGTTCGTAGAAGTGAGATGAAAAATAGTATGTTCAGGCCATAAGACGAAATGACACTTTAATCTGTCTTTTCTCACATTTATCTTTGATATTAAATTGTACAGTAATAGAAAAGACACTATTAAAGAGTGACCGTAACTTTTAAACATATAAGTTAATAACTAGTTTTAAGGTGTCAAATAATCATTTAATATATGAAAATGTTAAAAATTTATCCTTCAACAACGTAATTTTTTTATTACTGTTTTAACACCAAAGATGGAATAAGGTAGTAAAAATTTATCACGAACCAAGTGGTAGAAACAGTTTTAAGAGGGTCCAAAATGTCATTCTTTCTATCTAGTGAATAGTCAGATTATAGCTACAACTCATGTGATTAGCATATAATAATTAGGTATGTATTGAAGCAGAGAGAATGAGGAATTTAGAGTCCATAGACATCACTCGTTGCATTGCAGTTTCTTAAACTAACTGATTTAGATGCCATTGTATGTAGTCAATGTAAAGAAAAATAAGAAATAGTTTCAAACCTCTTGTAGCACCCTAAAAGGTTATATTATCTTACACGCAAGGTATGGATAAATAAATTAAAAAAAAAATTCATTTTCTTTTCAAGTATAACATTACTGATTACTAGCTATTTAAATCAATTAGCACCCACAAATATAATACCTTAGCAAAGATCCATGGTACAATTAATTTTATGTAAAAGGGAGAATGAAGAGAAAATTCATAAGGAAAACCAAAGCAATGGAGGATTGAAAGAATGATCTTTCAAACGTGAAAATTAGGTATGAAATCATCACTTTCTAGCCAAAATTCTTCAAAAACTTCTAAAAAAAATCTTCTATGGAAAAACAACAGCTCTAACTTCTGTATATATAAATGCTGTATGTTCTTTAATGAGACCATTTAATTTTTATAGGAAAAAGTAAGTACCCTTATGAATCTGTCAATGAACTAAAGTGCACAAATGATAACATTATTCTGCTTTGGTCAGCTGGCAACATCCCAAAAACAAGTACACGTAAACTCATATTCTATTGGGATTTATCGCGACACTCAATCATGGAAGCTCTCTAATAGCTGCTTCCTTTGCGGTGTGCACGCCCAGTAATTCAAAACATTTTTCTGTGGAAGAAACTAATTTTAATTTCTTAGAGACAACTCCTGGGCATTATTACTCCGCTGGTTGTTCCGCCAATGTTCTTGCACGCAGATGTTGCTGCTTTATTCATATAAGTAAGTTTGATATCTTGCAATTTGATTCCTCTGCATGGATTGCTAGAGCTGCAGTCAAATGCTACAGCTTTTGGTGTAGCAGAAGTTCCTTGTATGTTCCTGTAAGTCACTTGACTAATCTTCACGCCTGAGCTCTGTTTATTACAAACAAAATAAATTAACGAATCAATGAAATTTATGTAATCAATCAAGACTATTATGACATGCAAATTTGGCAAGAGCCAACGTCGTCATTTAGTTTGATTGATAATTTTGGAAGAAAAAATTTACCTTGTTAGGGCATCCTTGATTGTTGGGGCAATAATTTTGATCAATTAAAATTGGGTTTTTGACATTCCTCATGATGATGTTTTGGAAGAAAACATTCCTCACAAAGCTTCTGCTAGGTCTAGCCCATGACTTGATTCTTACACCATTATCTGATCCTGTGAATACTGAATTTGTTAACGTAACGTTTTCGACACCATCTTCGTTGAGCTCCTTTCCAAGACTACCAATGCTGTGAATTTTAAAATAAAAATTGTTAATTTTTTTTTTTTTTAACAAAGCTGCTAAGTATAGCGTATGCATTGATGTATCGTTTTTTTGTGATTAATTAGTTAATTAATTACCTAACACCATGTCCAGGGCCACACTTGATGTTGCTCATGTGCAAGTTTCTGGTTCCTCGACCGATTGAGATACAATCATCTCCAGTCTGAATGGTACCGCCGGTGATTGTAACACCCGTAGAGGATTCAACGTGTATGCCGTCGGTGTTAGGGCTTTCGGCTGGAGCAATGAACTTCACATTTCGGACTATTACATTGTTGCAACTGCTGATTACTAGATGACTTAGCTGACTGTTGATTGATGTCAACCCGCTAACAATAACATTGTTGGCCGAATTAATTGTTATTGACTGCAATGAGAAATAGATGAGATGTTAAACATCAAAATTAACTTGAATGCGTTACCATTTTATAAAATTTGTTTAATATGTAAAATTAAAAGCCTTACTCTTGCTTATAATTAGAAGGCATGCAGTCAAAACTATTACAGTAGTAAGTAATCCCATTTGTAATTGTATATTTATAGTATGTGTATAAATAAAAATCTTATAATATAGGAAGAAAATTCAAGGGTGGTTCGGTTATATACAATGTCTATATTCCTAACTAAGCTTATGAGTTAAGAGAATAAGAGAGAATGCTTGACAATTCTAATATAAAAAAAAAGCATTGGTGTATATATATATATATTGAAATATTAGCTTTTATAACGAGCAAATTAATAGAACATGGAGCTTATCAAGAAACAAAAAAGTGAAAAAAGCTCTTGACTGCACATAAATACTATATACACGAGTCAAAGATTCTTAAGAGTTTAGGTAAGCTCAAATTATGAGAGAATTTTAATGACTTTTTAGATATTTACAATAAGACATTTTTATTATATAATGCAAGCCATCTTATGATAGAGTGACTTTACCATAAAGATCTCAGTTTTCTCATTATAAACCTTAAAATTTAATTACATAATACATAATACATAACTTAATTAATCAAAATTTAGAACATGTAATACAGTTAAGTAGGAAAGCCCTCTGTAATAAATGCCAAGAAAAAATTTAAAAATTTGAACTTAGTATAATTTTCATAATTACTTACCCTAGTTCCAGCTGGGCAATTCCTTCCAGATTTCCTGCAAGCCCAGAAGCCAGCACCTTTACCATCAAGAGTGCCACCAATAATTGAAAGTCTATCGACCTTAATGAACAAAATCCAACGATCCAATTTTCCAAGTGCACGATAATCATTAGGAGCCACAATTGTTCCTGATATCTGAACTGTAATCCTGCTCTTGCATGGCCCTCTAAAAACTGCATTTTTTATCAAGTACCTTCCCTTTGGAACAACAATGGTGGAAGCCTGAGCTGAGCTACACGCCACTGCCCATGCCCTAAGAAAAGATTGTGTTGAATCTGTTCTCCCATCTGGTTTTGCACCAAAAGTTATCACATTGTAATTAGCTGCATTTGATGATTTGATGAAAAATATGAGAAAGGCAAAAGCAACACAAGAAATTGTCATAATCTTGGCTGGTACCATTTTTGTTTAGAGAGAAGAAAGCAATCAAGCTAATTGCTTAATGGCATGTAGTTGGATGAATCAAAGAGAAGAGTTAAGGGTTATTTATATTGAAAAAAAATGGATGGTACATACGTATGCTCATTTATTTTAGTAACGGTTTTTTCGTTTGAGTGAATTGATTAAACTATATATATTATAAAATTAAAGTCAAAATTAACTACTTTGAATGGCATTTTTTTTCCCTATATATGCATGTGATAAGGATACGTACGGCAACATAGTCGTAGTTGAAAGGGCTGCTCTATCAACTAACAACAAATAACAAATAGGGCGTCGTGGGTTAGTGAGAATGTGAACGTAGTTATCAACTTGATTGCCAATAATATTCTATAATTTTTGACATATTAAAGCTTTGCTTGGTTTTTATTGGATTCACATTTACATGAAATACTTTGTTAAGAGCTTTCTATTTCAAAAATATTTTTCTTTATATTAGAATTATATTATATTATTTATTGAAACAAGAAAAAGAAAAATTTCCCGACAGTATTTCTTAAGGATCCATTTGTTGTGAAGTAATGCTAAAGACAGATTTTTTTAACATATTATGAAATAAAAACAATATAAAAAAAAATACTAAACGGCAATGGCGTACGTAATTTATTTTCATTTACTAATATCGATATGTCATATTAATTTATGCAATATATTTTATACAAAGATTTTATGACTATAGCACTACTCTTTGTTGTATATGTGTGAATTTTTTTTTTCTGTTTCTTGCATAAACATTAGTTATTACAAGTACTTTATATAACCGCCACACGTTCTCCATGCTCCAATAATATAACTCCCTAATTTTATTTTATTAAAATATAAAATAGTTCCTCATGTGAGATTACATAAAAAAAGGTTTCTGCAATTAATAATAATTCAATTTCTTCTACAAGTAATGGATTAAGTTTCTCCTCATGGTTGGCTCATAGCTTACGTATTGAATGACCACAATCACTGCATGTGGCAGCGCTCATACATTCCTTCCCTTATTCACGTGACACGTGGAGCAAACCCGGAGCTCATTCAGCCGAAAAAGTCTCCAGATCATGGATGAAGCTGTAAACACTAGTCAATGCTGACCAAAGCCGTCAAACCCTAAGTAATTAGCAAACAGTAATCTGCCACGTAATAGCACAATGCCATCGTCAGCCCCTCCTTGCAAATAGAATAGGTACCCATCAGCTCAGACAAATTAACTATTTCACTCTAATGCTTCTAAAATACTCAATCAAACCCCTATCTCTATTGCTTGACTACAGAAACAAATTAAATCGTACCATCGTGTAGAAAAAAAAATAAAAAATTTAGTCTGATTCTAACGTCCCAAGTGGCTACATTGTGAGCATTTTAGGTTAAAAAAGCTCAATAACTAAATGTGCTAGACTATGGGTTAGTTTGGTAATATTGTAGTTTTTAAAATAATTGATATTAGTTGTATTGTACAAATTATCAGTTATGAAGAGAATTAGTTACGTTTAATAAAAATTTATTTTTAAAAGTGTTATAAATTTTAAAAAATTATATGTGTTTAGTAAATCTTACACTAAAATTACTGTAAGGATGTAAATGATTGAGTTAGATTTAATATTAAATAACATTTATTTACACATTTATAAATATGTATATAAAATATTTTATTGTGCATGTATAATAATTGATAACTAAAATAATTATTTTTTTTAATTTTGTTATCTTTGTACAGTTGGTAATAATTATAATATCTTCAAATTTAATGATATTATTTTCTAATTAATAAGAATAATTTTGGCTTTTTATACTATATATGAAGATATATATAGAATTATATTAAGAATTAAATTCATTCTCAAAACATGATTTTGAAAAGCTACTCATTTTTTACTTTTTAAAAATTGTTATAGGATAAACTGATTTTGCCAAAAATTATTTCTAAAAAGAATTTATTAAATATCAAAATTAGCTTTCATCTTTTCAAAAATACTTTTGAGCTTTTCTAAAATAATCCCAAACGGGTTCTTTCTAAATCTATTTATATATATTTAGTTGAGGGTCTGAGCTGTTACATGGATTATATCAATGATGTAATAAAGTGACAAAAATAAGTACCGAAAGCGAATTAATTGGGTATTTTAAGATATTATAGGGGAAGTCGTAAATTACTCAAAATTTCGGTTCTCTTTTGAAACCGAGTCTCATTATAAATTTTAAAAATTGACTATTAAACAATGATAAAGTATGCTTTTTTGTTTTTAAAATTGACAAATGAATCTAAGTCGTCATGCTTGAGCTTGAATTCAAATGGAAACAACTTTAGGCTCGAACGACTTTCATTACCTCAATATACAAAATTTAGAGAAGGGAATTGAATAAAGGTGTAACTTAATTGACTAATCATTATGTTATAAAGGGTCGGTTCATGAATCATTAAACGTTAACATGTGTCTCCATAATTAAACATTATGACTTTTTTGGTCGATATTCCGTTCATTCGCGGAAAGTTTTAGTAATTTATACTTTCAACAATAATATATGCTACATCGTGAATTTCTCCCCTACTAAAATTAATATATACTACTTACTCTCTTATAATTTTCATAATAACTAATAATTCCCTTGGCGCAAAACAAATTAAAGGAAAATAAGAGTAAATATGTCATTTACTTGATACTTTAACTTAGAAATATAAAATACATATTTATTATAATAAAAAAATTTAAAAATAACAAAAAATATAAGAAAAATATTATATTATTAATTTTTTATTCACTCCGAAAAAATATATTTCTTATTTTTAGTACTTAAATTTTTTTGTTTTAATTTCTATTAATATGATTTATTTAATTTATAATAAATATAAATAAAAGTGTATTTAAAAACAAGAATATTTCTACAAAATTATGCTATTAGGGGATTATTGGCTATTATAAAAACCTTAAGGGGATAAGTGGTATATATCAATTATCAAAGTCATTGATCTTCATCGATTATTTTATTATTGTTTTTTTCACTGTTTTAGCGGAGTGGGGTTTAACTGCTGGAACTCGTTGTATTAATAATGGTTAGAACTAGCTTATAGTTAATTATAAAATGAACTTGTTATGAAGTGTCTGAATTAAGAACTTAGAACGTATATTAAGAGAGAAAATATAATAGATTGTAATGCTATGTATGTTTACACAGTTGAGATTCTTAATTTTCAATTGATCTGTCACCAATTGAATTTCACTATTTGAAGAAGTCATGATTTAATAACTAATTATCACATGATAACAAATCAGTTGAGATATTAAATGTAGTAAGCTAGCATAGCATTATTGAACATAATAATGTAATTGCAGAAACAAAATTAGTGACATTAATTCACGTTGTTGATCCTAGCCGCTATGATTTCATTTTTTGGCAAGCTCAAAGGTATCTGGTTTATATTTTTATTCAAGTTCTATAATATAACAATCAATCTTGAAATGTTTACATAATTAAATGAACAAGATGTATAGACACTTGAAAATTTTGAAATTACAAGCAACTCCTTGGCATCACTACACCACTCCTGCTTCCATGGATATGCTTGCAATATTGGACGGAGGATTTTCCGTTATAAGTAAGCTTTATGTCCTGTAATGTGATTCCTTTGCAAGGACTGCTAGCACTGCAATCCAAAGTCATTGCTACCTTTGTTGCTGAAGTTCCCTTTATGTATTGGTATGTCACCCCACTTATCTTCACCCCAGAACTCTAGTAACATATTAACAAAAAAGATATTCGATTCTGTTAAGGCATGGTTTGATTTTTAATTACGGTACAGTCCATTTTCTAAAAGATAAGCCATAAGTTGAACCGCGTGCTCAACACAAAAGCTCAAGCTCAAATGTTTGAAAGGGCTAAGATCATTCAAAGACAAAATAACATATGATGGTTCGAATTTGATACCAAGTTAAAAAAACAGCTCAATGCAAACACTTGAACTGTAAAATAATTTGTATAGATAAATAATTGCCATAAACATGATTTGTTACCCGATGAGGACAGCCTTTGTTATCAGGGCAATAATTCTGATAAATGATGATGGGATTTTGGACATTATTCATGATGATATTCCTGAAAGCAATGTTCCTTGCATACCCATTGCTTGGTCTAGCCCATGATTTAATTCTCACTCCATTCTGAGTGTTGGTGAAACTTGAACTTGTTACTGTAACATTCTGGACACCTTCTTCGTTAAGATAATCACCAAGGCTCCCAATACTACATGAAGAAGAGGTTCGCATATTATCAATAATCACTTCAATAAAAACTTTGCTGTATAGAATGAATTTCTTGATGTAGAATGAATCAATTACCTGATTCCATGGCCAGGACCACAATTAATGCGTTCAATCCACAAATTGGTGTTGCCTTGACCGATTGATATACAGTCGTCTCCAATCATAATGGTACTGCCAGTGATTGTCACGCTAGTTGATGATTGCATTTGAATGCCATAGGTGTTGGGGCTGTTTGTGGGAGCTATAATCTTCACATTTCGAATCAAAATATTGCTGAAATGGTGTACAGCCATATGAATTTTTTAACTGTTTATCCATTTTAAGCCAGTCACCACAATTTTTTTGACCAAATAAATGATATCGACTGCATCAATTTTAACATAACCTCGATCATATATTGTTCATATTTGAAAATAATTAGTGACATTTTTTTTTCCACAGGGGTGATGTGGTAATCAAGAATTTTGAAGCGGCATTGGTTTGTCAATTAATAACTTAATTAATAGCCGAAAATTAATCTCGTAATAGATTTTTTTGTTTAGTATTATTTAAAGTACAATTAATCATATAAGCATCCATAGAATCTGTAGAAAGGTATAACATAAAGCCCACAGCTAAATCACAATAAAGCCCAATATAGAAGTCCAATGCATAAAATCATTCCATGGCGTTATCCTACCTCTTAAGTTAAAAGTTACCCTATCTCTCTAAGTTAAAAAGATTAACTGGATTCAATTAGTCAAGGAGTCACTATACTCTAAACCCCGAAGTTTACTCTCTCTCTCTCTCTTTCTCTATGTGTATACACACAATTGGTTGAATCTTGTTTCATAGAAGTGTATTGATATCTTCTTTTTATAAAGCAAATCGAATTCGATCATTGAGTAATCCACAATTCTTCTGCTTCTATTGTAATAAAAGATTTACTTTTTACGTGGAAAATGTCCGTACCAATAATTATGATATATATATATATATCATAATTATTGGTACGAACATTTTCCACATAAAAAGTAAATCTTTTATTACAATAGAATATATATTCAATAAAGAATAAGTTAAAAAATAAAAAATTATATATTTTAATACACTATATAACAAAACACACTACATTAGAGCCTATATTTTCTTTGTTGTCTAATTGGAGCATATAATATATATATATATATATATATATATATATATATATATATATATATATATATATATATATATATATATATAGCAAACTCATAACTCACAGCTACTAATGGGCCATAGGGGAACAAGAATTTGAATTTACTTAATAATTAAAACTCTTACATCCTATTGGGATACTCAAATGCTCTACTTAAGATTAAAGAAGAGAGGTGCCAAGTGCCAACCAACACAACCAAGGGAATATTGGTTGAAATAAATATATCTAGAATATCTTTTATGTTTTGCAAAAATAGCCGAAAAAGGAAGGAGAAAAAGGTAGGAGAAAGATTAGAATACTTAGTTATGAAATATCTCATAATAACATCCCTTTTCAGTAAGGGCTATTTAATAATACCCTTATTGCTTTTATTTTTGTAAGAAATTTGCAAAAGAATAATAATAATAATAAATCATCACCAACAAATACAATTGACTAAGCTTTTCTAAATCACTTTATTATTACTATTATTATTTTCGTTCGTTCAATAGCCATGGATAAATGATTTCTTAATTCTTCAAAACTTATGCATGCATGGGGAGAATTTACCAACCAAAGCTGTCAAGTAAATTTGCAACAAATAAGAACACTACTTAAAACATATCTATAAATAAAAACAATATAAGTGTAACAGTACATATGAATAATATATTAATTGACGTACCCTTTCACCGACAGGGCAGCTCTTTCTAGTTCTGCGGCAAGCCCAAATGCCAGCTCCTCTTGCATCAATAGTTCCACCATAAATTGAAACCCTAACAACCTTACTGAACAAAATCCAATAACCAGAATTTCCAAGGTTCCAATAATTTGATGGAGCCGAAAGAGTTCCATCAATCCTGAACACTATTCGGCTTTTGCATGGACCTCCAAAAACCACTGCTCTAATCAGAAAATTCCCTCGGGGAACGTAAATAGTTGCCGGCCTTGTAGAGCTGCATGCCGCTGACCATGCCCGGAGAAACGGCAAGGTTGAGTCCGTCTTGCCATCTGGTTTTGCTCCGAAACTGAGAGCATTGTATGCTGCATTTGATGAGTGGAAGAAAGTAGCAATAATAATGATGAAGAATAGAATTGAAGAAGAAGAAGAATGAGAAGAAGAAGATGACATCAATCTAGCCATAATATTTTGATGGCAATAAGAATATCAATTGATGAATGAGACTAACGGAAGTGGAGATTATTTATAGAATCATGTACGGAGATATTAGGATAAACAATTTGTTTAAATAACGTTTGAGTGCAAAACAAAAACAAGCAAATTATTTGTTATTCTTACGAACGTTACGATATATGTACGGTGGCATGCATGGAAAAAATTTTGTATAAAGTTTATGACATATTTATGACTAACATGCTACATCACAATTAATATCCGTACTTATCTCCCAATGACAACTCTTTATCAGTAGCATTCTTAATTTTGGCGCTTAGATTGTTTGTATTGAAAACCTGTTTACCCACTTAATTTTTGGAGCTATTCCATTTTTCTCCCTGAATTTTTCCAAAATATACCTAAATTATCTCCCCGTTGTTTGACATATTCCTTCGAAAGTATACTTTCCTGTTTCATATGGTTATTGTGTGTTATCCTTTCCTGTTTCATAGGGAGATCTTGAGACATTTTTAAAAAATTGGGTAAAAGTGTAAAATGACCCCAAAACTTGGGAGAGTAAATTAGAATTTCCATTTGCCGAATTAACGGGTTGAGTCTCGTTCCAAGATTAATAAAATATTTCAGAACAAGTCAAATTAATATATATGATTCAATATTTATTTGTGTTGTAGCTAGGTATCAAAATCTAGCTTAAGTTCGCGTTACAAAATGCGGATGTTCGCAGTGGAATTAGGTTGTGCTCAGTGATAGAATTGTAGATTTTGGTCCGAAAAGGGCCATAATGGATAAAAACCTAAATTAAAGTAACCTAAATTAAAGTAGGCTTAAACATTATGCCATTAAATTTGAGAAGGCATTTAATAGAATAGAGGAGGCTCTAGTGGAGAAAGTGCAAAATATATTAGGCTACGACACCAATATCACCCTGGGGCCAAATGTAACATTCGCATAAACGTGATAAAATTTCAATTCAAACCTTTTTTTTTTAAAAAAAATAACATCTATACCCTCATATTTTAGAAAAATAAGCACTAATACTCCCTATTTTCAAAAGGATACACTAAGATTCCCATTTAACCATAATACTTTTTACATCTATTATCCCCTAAAAAAATTTGATTCTAATGTTTTATAATAAATAGAAATATAACATTAAAATAAACGTAATAATATATACATTTTAAAATAATTTTAATATTAAAAAATATTTTAATATTTTACAATCTATTAGATATATTTTATTATATTATAGTAAATTTCATAATAAATATAATCACAATATTAAAATAGATGTATTAAAATTTAAATTATTTTGAATATTATGTAAAATAACAATTTAAACATTATTAGTATGTGACTTTTTTAATTGTAAAATGTATTAAAGTAAATATTTATTTAAAATCTCTTCAATAAATAAAAATATATTATTAAAATGAATATAATAAATTACATAATTAAATGTATTATAATATTTTAAAATTGATAGTTTATTGCATAAATTATATTATTTATATAATATTCATATATATTAAAAGTTTTAAAGTCAAATTTTTTGGGATAACATAGGAAAAGAGTATTATGGTAAAAAAAATCTTTATGTTCATTTTTAAAAATTTAGGAGTGTTTGTAATAATTTCTCAAATTCTTATAAGTGTAAATGTCATTTTTCCTTATTTTTTAAGACAAAGCTTAGCCTGTGGGTGGCCGTGGTATCTAGCTCCACCCCTAGTGTTGCTTCTTTTGCACGTTGAATCAAATTTAATTTTACCAATAAAATGTATTGATTTTGAATGGCTCCTAAGAAAAGCATAATCATGCAACTATTGATTAAGCTGAATGCTAGTTAATTGTAACATTTGATTCTCATGAACAACTGGTAAGAATATTCTCGAGTGTAAAACACTCATAGCGTTGTTTTGAATGACATGAAACATGGAGAATTTGCGGAGAAGATGACGGTGCCAACATGGTGCATGGCCGTACAACTGTCCGGATTATTGGAGATATAATAATTAATTGAAGCAGACCTTGGCAATAAGGTGAGTAGTTTGTCTCTTCTAAGGTTGTGTTCGGTTGAAAGAATAGTAGGGAGAGGAGAAGAGAAGAAAAGAGAGGAAGAAAAAGGAAAGGAGAAGAGAATAATAAGGAATTTAATTTCTATTGTTTGGTTGTGCATTGAATTCTTGATGGAAATGAATTGAATTTTCTTTTCTTGGACAAATTTACCCTTTTGTTAAATTTAAATATTTTTCATATAAAATTAAAAAACAATGAGCTGATTATAATTATAATTATTATCAATGATAAAATTACTTAGAATATTTATTGATGCTCTTATCAAAAGAACTTTTATTAAAAATGCTTTCATCAATATTACTATTGTCATAATGTATGCTAATATATAACCAAAATTTTATTCCATTCACAACTTAGAAATAAAAATACAAAAAACATAACAAAAAAATATGATTTTATTCATATAATTAAAAAAGAGATAAATTTACTTAATATTGAGACCTAGAGTGCCTCAAAATATAAATGTCTTAATATTAAAATGAAGTAATAGAACTAAAGTATGAAATAAAAAATAATTCTTAAGTTTAACAATGAGTTAAATTCATAAACTTAACATTCATAAACTATAGAATGATTTAAATGTCACCATCAAATAAAAGTTTAACCCATGCTTCCTTCTCCTCATCACAAAGACTATAAAAAAACGTTGAGTGCAGCAGTATCACGAGCAATTAGAGTGGTGGCTCTAAGCCGTTGTGCCATTGTAAGGCCATTAATCTTCTTCAATTCATCATTTAGTCCTGCTTGTTTATCTTTGATTTCTTGTCCCATAGCTTGACTCAAGCGAGTAGAAGATTCTTTCATTTCCCCAATAATTAGAGTTGTTAGCGTTGTTATCTCTTGAAGTGACTCTCCTGAACCTTTATTTCTTTTTTTTTTTTTTGATGAGCCATTTGAACTTTTTGGATGCCTTTGTGGAGCATGTGAGAAAGATACACTATCATCCACATCATCCCTTGCATCTTCAACATGCAAATTGTCTCCTTCTGCTTCCTTGTTCATTATTGTCCTCTCAATGTCTTCCACAACATCTACAGGAGCCTCAGCATTTTTTCCAATTGCATGGTCTTTACCATAAATCATACATAAGTCCTCATAATATGGGAATATTTTATTCCTGAAATTTGTTGCTCCTTTATGACTCTGTAAATAAATTATGCACAAGTCATAAAATTAAAAATCAATCACAATGATGTTGTTGAGATTTCAACCTCTAAACCCAGAATCTTCACAATCCTAACATTATAAATATGCGGTGAGCAAGTAGTAATGAGTAAGTATCATACCAAGTAAGATAGCCAAAAAAATGATGAATTCAATAACTTTTAAACATCAAACATATTAGAAAGAGGGGAAAGAAAGCAAAACAAACAAAAACAGGTTGCCAAACGGATACTCTGAACAAGCAGATATATGATTGTGTTCATAATATTTTTCTTTGGTGAACTTCATGGGATACCCAAGTATGCAATATGTGCAGACCGTGACTACAGAGCTCATGTTTACAAAACATTTCATGTGGCAATTAATTAAATAAACAACAACAGTAACAAATCAACAGGTAATTACCTGGACATAAGCATCCCACACAGCCTTTTCTGCAGTCACAATCTTTTTTTCTGGATCCCAACCAAAGCCACTACAATTTGGTCTAGTTAACATCTCATGTATAGTTCGAAATTGCATCTTTAAAGTCTTGATGCGAGATTCAATGTGTGGCTTTGCTTTTATACCACTTTTAGGAAATTTTGTTTCCAAAGCAGTCTCCAAAACCTTTAGGTAGCCACTTCTAAAATTATTATCAGCATAAAATCTCCCATCATGATACAAATCTACAAGTGATTCCATGAGCTTCATATCTTCATCCGCAGTCCAGAATCTTGATTTTGGAGGTTGAGATTCCATTTAACTATTAAAAACAAAAACAAAAACTAGCCATTAATATTTAATCTTCAGCCAAGAAAAAACTTTTACAGTCAGTATAAAAAAAATAAACAACTAAATAAATAAAATACCCAAAACATAAATAATGAAATTTCATAAAATCTAATATGGACACTGCTCCACTCATCGCTCACTCGCAAAGAGCAAAGGCTAAGATAAGGCCCAAATGTATATTCATTCAAATTTAATAGCTAAAATAATTACAAAATATTCAAACAGTCAACATATAATAAAATAATAATAATGTCAATTTTGTTTTCAAAAGTCTCAACATACACCATAATCCACAAAACGAAATATAGTCCTAATGTTTTCTAAAAAGTCGCAAGTCATCTATCGACTTGCTCTCCATCGGTTATACATCTCTTGAGCTAAATTTGCCCTCCATGCATTCCACTCTTCTGAGGTTTCTACACTAGATATTGAGCTACCGAGTGATTCAACCCCAATTACATCGTCATACGTTTCCTCAAAAGGATCACATGGCATCTCCTTCCGAATAAAATTGTGCAGCAAGCAACATGCTAGTATAATTCTATTCTGAGTCTTGATAGGATAGAATGAAGGACTTCTAAGAATTTCCCATCGACTTTTAAGCACACCGAAGCATCTTTCAATGACATTTCTTGCAGATGAATGCTTCATGTTGAAAAACTCTTGTGGATTAGTAGGTTGGTAGTTTTCCCTCCAATCATTGAGATGATATCGTTGTCCACGATAAGGAGCAAGAAATCCCCTACTATTAGCATACCCAGCATCCACAAGATAATAATAACCTATATGATTAAAAAAATATTGAGATTTAAGCTCATTAAAGTTTCATACTTAATGACATATGTATTTCTAGCACTTGACTTACCATTTGGGACATTTAAACCATTTGTTTTACGTAAAGCCTCACGAAGGACTCTACCATCAGCAGCTGAACCCTCCCAATCAGCTAAAACATAAATAAATTGCATGTCTTGAGAACATACTCCTAGAACATTAGTTGTAATCTCCCCCTTACGATTTCGATACCTAGGTTTATCTGCTGCAAGCACCCTTACTCTAATGTATGTCCCATCTAGTGCTCCTAAGCAATTCTATTATCAATACAAATGAAAAAAAATAAAAAAGTTAATTATTGATATAACACAAAATATGGATGTAGTAAATATGACTATGATATGTACCTTAAACCATTTCCATTTCTCATCGATAGAGTTTTCTGGAACTGGCTCAGGCTTTTTCAATAACTCTCCGTGGAGTCGTATGACGGAATGCAAGACATTGTGAAAGTACTTGCTAACTGAGTCTCCCGACCTTATAAATTTAAATCTAATCACTCTATTTTTCACATGATGTGCTATTATGTGTAAAAACATAGCAACTTGTTCATCAATTAGCAAATACTTTGATGCTTTTAACCCTCCATCTGTTTCAAGCCTAGTGCATAAATTTGTAAAAGCACACCTATCCATTCTAAGTTGGGCTATGCAAGTTGCATCACTATCATAAGCTAATCGGTGAACAATTTTCTTATTTGTTAAAAAATCAAGCACATATGTTTCACGTCTTAAAGAATTTTTTTGATTTTGTTCCATCACATATCGTATCAACTTTGATAAACAAATAACCACTTGCATATTATGAGACCAATGCATAAACAAGTGTATCCAATTTCTTCTTTCTAAAATTATCCGTGTTAGTTAAGTATAAGCCATCCATTATCGCAATAAAAAATTACAACAATTATTATTAAGTATATCAGCAAGTAAAACAACAAAAAATAGCAAGAATAAATAATACTAACCACAAGTATAACAAAGAAAATAACAAATAAAATAGCAAGTAACTAGCAAGTAAAACAACAACAAACAATAAGTATTAAGTAGCAAATAACAAGTATAACAACAAAAACAAGCAAGTAAAACAGAAAAAATAATAGTAACCAAGCAAGTACAACAAGTAAAAATAGTAAGTAAAACAATAATAACCAGCAAGTATAATAGTAAAAATAGTAAGCAAAACAACAACAACCAGACAAGTATAAAGTAGCAAATAACAAGTACAACAAAAAAAACAGCAAGTAAAACAACGAAAACACATATAATTTAAAATCGAGTATTACAATTTACAAGTGAAAACAACTTTTGAATTATGAAAAGATTGCTCATGTATACACAATATATATAGAGTTTACTCAAGTACCCACAAATAATCAGTATATTGGCATGTATTATAGGGTAACTTTATTTCAATGATCCATAAACGAAGAATGATCCATAAACAACGAATGGAATAATACTCAAGTACATGAATCAATGATCTATAAACAACTGAACAAGAATTTTCAAGCACCCAAAACTATAATTCAATTCATGTCTAAATGTGGGAATAAACAATATAGGAAATAGAAATAGGGCTAATATGAAAATAGGCCAGCATACAATTGATAATACTCTTCTTCCTAATTTATTATATAGTTATTGCATACAAAGTGACTTAGTAAATTGATAAAATGAAAATAGGCCAGCACTTCCAAAATTTCGACCTAGTTCTAACCCTAATCGAACTTAATAAAGACACTGATACAATTTAAATAAAAATAATTATTATTTCTAAAGTACAATTTGCCTCATCATCGCCACCGCAAAGAATTATAATCTAATAAGGGTCTAATTCTTCCAAAAGGAAAAAAAAAGAACAACTACCTGGAAGAAGATAAACGTCAACAATAACGGCTTCTAAAACGCTAGTTAACGACAAAAAATTCTTCTCATATATAGAATCAATTGTGACAATGTTCGGAAGCCTAGTTCTCCGATGATTCTTTTTCAACTGATTAACAATCTCCGGCCTCTTCTTCGGGGCACCTGCTCTGTGTCGCTTATTCCACGCCTTCAAAAACAAAATCATATAATTAGTTGAATATATGGGAAAAAAAAACCTAAGATCGAAGATTGAGAGATCGAAGTTGAAAGTGTGGGATTCACCGACTCTCTTTGTTGCTAGTGAAAGCTGCCGGAAGTGTTGAGAGAGAGGCTTCGCTGAGTTTGAGAGAGGCAAGTGTTGAGAGAGGCTTCGCTGAGTTTGATTCGCTGAGTTTGAGAGAGAGACAAGTGTTGAGAGAGAGGCTTCGCTGAGTTTGGCTTCCTGAGTTTGAGAGAGAGGCTTCGCTGAATTAGGGTTTCTCCGTTTATATTTATTTAAGGATAAAATTGGAAATATTGAAATTAAACGAGGGTAATATAGAAAAACAAGATCTTTTAATCGTGTGGAAGTCAAATTTCCTTACACGGTGATAAGGAAACCAAATTCTCCAAATAATAGAAATTGGGGTTGGAAAGGAATTTAATTTCCAATTAACTTTTGTCAACCGAATAGAGGAAATTACAAAGAAAATG